>OZ025874.1:6092591-6420091 GCA_964019415.1 Ianthella basta | reverse complement strand
GGCTCACTAACCATCTGTTCAGTAATGGCCACATACATATATTATGTATATACATGTGCACATGAACACTGGGTACAGAAACACACAGTGGCACTATGCATGCAAACAGAGCAATATGGACACAAAGAAGTCGTATGACAACCACATGCTATTGCCACTGCATGCCTGTTCTCTCTCCCAAGCCCTCTTCCCACTCACACACATACACACACAAATACATATACACACAGCCATGGAGTCCCGGAACGTCCAGAATGCTGAAATGTTTGATGACAGACAGACAGACAGATGGACAGACTGAAGCAATCACTTAACCCCCTGCACTATTGCACATGGGGTAAATATGCTACCAAATTGGCTCTGTGCTCTATATAGCTAGCTATAGCTATAAATGAGCCCCCAACTGCTGCTACAGCAATGTATAAGAACATGCCAGCTCTGGCACGAGCAGTGCAGTTTCTAAAGTAGCACAGTACATATATAGCTAATACAGCTAGTGGACAGCTGCTACAAAAACAAGGGCATATAATATTTATATTGATTCATGCACTTCCCCAATTGCCTACTAGTACAACTACAAATCAGAATTAAGTGCATGCAAAATGTCTGCTTGTGTCTTCTGTTGCTCATACAAAGTGCTTTCACTGTCCACTACACATCTGCACCAAATGCAGTGAAAAAGGAACACTGAATACACATCAACAAAAAGAGTAAGAACAGATACTGATAGATAAATTGTCCATTGAGCTCAAAATCAGACATACACTATCATAGCCATGCTATACAACTAGTACATGTGGCAGTGTATTAAACACTCTGCATAGCTACTTTCTTCTACAACACACATTAAGTGGCAGTCACACACTACATGTAAACAGATGTTAAAATTGGCAATACAATCAGATTTTACCAGTGACACTACACATTGCATTATATACTCCACCATTTCTCTTATCTCTAAAGATAATGTGACTGATTCATTAATTGCGTATACATTACATAAACATAATGTAGTACAGCCCCTAAAATGCAGGCACTCTTTGAAACAATTATAGGGGGGGTCCGCATTTTAGTACAGAAGATATATGACCATACATGCTAAACCAGTCATGTAGCATGTGTTAACAGTATCATTGCCAAGCTGAAAGCAAGGTAGGTAATCAGACACCCAAGTCACCATGGGTTTGTTTGTATGCATGTACGTACATCTGTAGTACTCAATTCGGTACACTTTGATTATGCAAGATCAAGTCACATGGGTGCCTTGTGAACTGGGAGCAGTTCATCGTCAGCAGTCCCCACACATCTGGTCAAAATAGCCATGCACCTGTCGCTGTTGCTATGCTGCGTCTCGCTCTTCATCACAGTCGTTCATCACTGTTCCATGCCACAGACAGCTGGCATGCTTCTGTCATTCTATTGACGTCATTTGCACAATGTGGCTCTGAACCTGTACACGATCATACGGGATCTGTACTGCTATTAACACTAGTTAACACGACTCACACTGCATGGCTTTCTACAGTACCTCATGCTATTCATAGAAATCATGTCTACAAGGAGTTGTGGACCCACAATAATGAAGAGGATTTCACATGATAAGCCAAGAAAGAAAATGTCCATGACCAGAAAGCTTGTGGACTTGCAGATTACTGGCCACTCATAGCCAGTAATCTGCTCCTAGGTAATATTTTGCAAGGTGTATTATGCAGAATCCTGGTAACTTTTGCTGAAATTAGAGATGTTTATGCATGTCAGAGTTGCCCAAGAGCTCAGAGCATGTTAAGATAAGATTGTAAAAAATCTGTGACAATTAGATTTTTAGATTTTACTGTGCCCTAGTTTACAACCCTTAGACCACCTGCAGGTGTGGCCATCAGCAACTAGCTGCATGCATACTACAGAAGGTTGGGAATTTTGATACTACGTATGTAGCTGAGGTCCTATAGCCTACTCACACTGCTACATGCATGTCAGCATCAGAGTCAGTCCAGTACTACTATAACCAGAGAAAATAATTTAGGAGGCCAACCTTTAGCAGTTCATCTGTTACTTTACTTGAATGTACTTGGCCTCAATAGTGCTGGCGACACTCCCCTTGTCCACTGCAGGACTGCGGAGCACCCTCACAAGGAACGCCCACGACACCTCCACCTTCACTCCTCCATGAAGATCCTTGTCACCAGCGTTGACCCAGGCACTCAGCAACGAGAGCAGACATCTGTCAGGTGGCTGGCCACTGCTTTTTAAGGTGAGCACTTGGTGCTCCAGACCCAGGGCATTGCCAAGCTCCACCCACTTGTCGGCTAGTTGAGGGATGTAGTCTTGAAGGACCATCACAGGTGGGACTGCAGCTGGTGATAAGAGGAGGAGGACCAAAGATGATGTAGGGCATGGAGGTGTAAAGGGAGAGAGGGAAGCATTGAGGAGAAACCTCAGAATGGAGGAAAAGATAACATAATCATGCAGAGCCCCACTCAACCCTTATGCAATGAAAAGCTTTTTTTTTACCTTGAGGAGAGCTACTGCCACTGTTTGTCATGTTTCTATCTGTAAAGGTAATACGAAAGTATGCACACATTAAACCAATACAGTGAGTTGGGTACTCATCAAAAGTCACTTCCACATATCAGTACACCCCACACACCTTTCTCCTCATAGACAACTGAAGAGAAACACAATGCTCCTTCAGTGGTGCCATCAATGTGGATCTTCACCAAATCTTGTCGTCCGGATCCATTCCACTTCAGATCACGATCATACACTGCCACAAAAGACAAGGTTGGTGGGTACGTGCTTGCCTTTACTGCAGCAGCCACGTTGTTTCCACTCAATAAGCTATGTGAGTGATACTGCACGCTATCTTCATGAACCTGTACAAGATACATGTAAAACAGTACACTGACAAGAGCAAATCAGCTTCAGCTATGTACACAGCTACAGGCAGAAGTGATGTTAGCAAATACTCTGATATCAACACAATACAGAAAATGAATAAGGTCAATACCACTATACTATACAAATTACTATTGTACAGTCAGAAATAAGCATTACACTATATACGCTCCTTTACTGTGGCAATGCATCGCACCACAAACCTGTGCTGATCCCTCAAGTGAAGCTTGCCAACCCCTACCAGCTGTCTTCTCCAATTGAGCTGTTATTTGAGGGGTTTGAAAGTTGAACGGAACTACTTTCTTGATACCTGAAGAATGAAACTTCTCAAGAATCTGCATCAAATAAAAATGGCAGATATATCATGAAAGACTCATACCCATGTGCTAGTTCACAAGCATACCTTGATCCAAGATGTTGATGCAAAGGTGACAGCAATGTCAACCTTAAGCCCTGAGTCATCTTCTCTTTCCAAGTGAGTAACATAATACTTCAACTTTGAGGACATCTGGGGCCTCTCCTTGTATGCTATGCCAAACAATGCAGAGTGGCTCTTGACTAGGAGTGACCCTGCAGTGAGCAAGGGAAAATCTCCTCCTTCTACCAACTCAAACGTATAGCATGGAACTTCTCCACTTTGGCTGGGAATGTGTGGTGCCTTGACAAAGGTGAGACCAACGTCATCCCCTTGACCCTCCTCCTCTTCCTCTTCCTGGCTGTACCAGTGGGGTAGGTGGAGAATGAAGGGTCTCACTGGCTGAGATGGGTCACTGTAAAGGTAGACAATGTCACTGGCTAATTGGTAGCCCTCTGGGAGTTGAAAGGGACCATCAACCAGGACAGCATGGCGAAGGGTGAAGGAGCTGTCCCCGGCACACACTTCTACCCGAATCATGTCTATACTATTTTCAGCCACTCCCTGCACAGAAGGCACCAAATTGAATACTCTTCCCTTCTGAGGTGCAATGGTGACCGCGTCAATGTTGAATGGCATGTAGCAGAGATACTCCAGAGTAGACTCGTGGGTGGTGTATTCCTGCATGCAAGTTTACCAAAGGACAGCTAATTGTGTATCTGCTAGTACAGCTTACGTTGGTGTTTTGCACTAAGCACTTGAAATGCACACACATGCAGAGCAGGTGTGTGTGCACCTTGCATCTACACAAACCCAGTGATATATACTTGTATACCAGATACCTCTGTTGCTGATGCTGCTATCACATACCACCAATGCTATAGCATTACCAACCCGCCACCATTATGCCATGCATCACACATACTCATATATACAGCTAATCAATATAGATCAACACCGCACACTGCAAATTGCAGCAATGCCAATCACTCAAGTCAGTACATAACACCGACCACCACAATGGCCACCACCACACAGTTCAAGTTCCACTAAGTGCCATGCCACAGTGGCGGTTGCCAACAGTAAAAGGTTGTGGTTCCTCGATGATAAGGCTAATCCACCCCAGGACCACTTTGCATTATACATACTGCTGTATTCAGAACTGAACACATGCATTGGAATCACTGGCTTGCGATGCGATGAAAGCCTGCCAACGCAGGCTTTTTGCAAGTGCACCATAGCCACCACTGACTGTTGCATTCACATATGGTGGGGCACATGGCAGTAGGGCACTTGCAAGAAAGCCCACCAAAGGCAGGCTTTCTTGCAGATGCATCACTGCCATCAACTACCGCATTCACATACTGTGGGACACATAGCAGTAGAGCACATTCACATATGGTGGGGCACATGGTGATATATGGCACTTGCTACAAAGCCCACCAAAGGCAGGTATTATTGCAGGTGCACCACTGCCACCAATGTCTTAACAGTCTGTGTGTACGCTTGTGCAGGGTCATTAAAAGCAGGAATCTGATTGGAGGGCGCAATCATGTGACTGCAACATGACCGCTCCAGCAGTGAGCATATGCCTCGCAGCGAGCAGTCTCTGAGACACTCTGAGTTCCTCAGTTTGGGTATCCTTAGCGTCATGCACTTGTGCAGAAGATTGCTATTGTTTGCTGGTGAAAGATAGCTGCTCCAGCTGCCTGCATGTGCATGCGTAGGTATTTTATTTTCACTATATTTAACGCTGGTACCTTGGCTGTTGGTGCTCACCGCGCAGACAGCTTGCTTTACTGCGACGCAGCACTACCTTGCTGTATAAGAAGAAAGTTTCTTTGCTGCTGGAAAGGTACACTTTTACTTGATTGCAGCACTGTGTTTCTTCTGCCTTCTTTAGCTATTCTATTTGCTTACCATTGCCAGTAGGGCTTACCTAATTTCCACTGTTTGTGCAGGGAGTTAGGGAGTCACTCGTGTACATGCCAGTTATATGCACCCCTCAAATATCATGCATCTGACATCAGACAGTCACAACTTGTTATCAATGGCCTGCACCACTTAAAGCTACTCTGATCATTTGCTGTTGCATACACACAGGGCTGAGACCTAGGCCATTGCAAACAGTAATAGCACTGTCCAGCCAGTGCCACCTAGCTGGCACTATTTGTGTGGCCAAATGGCTCTGGACGGCCTGCGCCGTTCATCCCGCGATGTGTGGAGCAGCGAGCACAGCCAAAGGTCGTGCTTGCTTGTATATTTAATCTCTTCCAGTCTGTGCATACGCTTGTGCAGGGCCATTAAAAATGTGCATCTGATTGGACGAAATATGCCCGCATGTGCCTGGGCCGTTTAGCTAAGCGACTGCTCCCACAACAACGTTACCTGCAACTGCAACTGTAAATGCTTGGCCACCTACCCTATTATGCCCAGAGGAAGAAAGAGGGTCTTCAGCAGCCCTGAACGAAGACAACGAAAGTATGCCCTCAAGCAGGCAGCCAGAGCGACTGCACCCGAGGAACGCAGAGTGTCACAGAGACTGCTAGTCGTGAACCGCATGCGCAGGCAGGTCAGAGGCAGCTGCTGCTGCAGTGCTGTGACAAGAGGCTTTGCGCCAGAGGACAGTCAGGGCAGCCCAATCTCCAGATAGTGTGGTTACCATTCGTCGGAGGATAGCTGAACGCCAGAGGATGCTTAGGGCTGCCTGAATGCCAGCATGTGCAGCTACCCAACGCCAACAGAATGCTCGGCGAATGCGTATTGCCTGAATCACAGCAGATTGCACAGAGGAACCTTGCCACATCCCAGAGGGCCATGGCCAGAACTTGCACTTCAGTTTTGGGACATTTGGGCTTCCAGAGTCGCCAAAATGCGCAAGCTATTGCACTAAGAAGCTTGCATGACTGCCCTCACTGTGGAGCTACTTTACTTGCTGATGAAGACAGTTCATTTTGCTGCAGAAAAGGTAAGCTCAGGCTTATACAATCACTACATGGAACACTGACCCTTCTGCATGCTTCATTGACTGTTCTTGCTTACTCTATGCCACTGCTATATATAAATTATATTCATCCATCAGCCACATCATGCACCTATTTTCCACTTATCATTTAGACTCAAACGGAATGTTGTGCGCATAACTGAATAATTGTAAGTGCACTAGCTATATCTTCACAGGTGCTACTGTAGTTTCTCTTGTGTTCTGATCTGCCATACTTTTTTGGGCCACTCATTATGTAAAGTGCTCCTCCACTCCTTGCCCCCTTTGCCTAATGAGTTGTGCACCATGTACTCAAATGGTACATTCAGAGCTGCCAGCCGTAAGTACCACAATTTGTTCAGTTTCACTGCTTTGAGTGTAGCTGGGGACCAAGACTTTATGCACACGCAAATGCCCAGCTGTGTGAAAATTCATGGTAGAATTTACCATAGGGTTCTTTCTGCAAATGTGCAAAACCCAGTTAGGTGGTATGTACATGACCCTAATGAGCGCATGCATGCAGCTGCCACACTCTGTTGATCAGCAGAAAGTTGCCTTGCTGCAGGGAGTTTTCCAGGAAATCAACACATATGCAGCCAGTTTGTGCTGACTTAGCCTAGAAGCCTGCAAATGTTATTTTGCGTGTACAGTGAGAGATGAGTCCTCAGAAGTTGCTGCAATTATACACAATTCTGATGCTGCTGCTAATGATGCACCCAGAACAGTCATATCCTGAAAAACCTCTGAACAGCAGCCAACTTTCATGGACTTCATTCATTGTATGAGCCACTACAGTATCCCTTGTTCTATCCCCATGGGATAGAAGGGTGGCATGCCAATCTGCACTCTGTTGGTCACACTCAATGCAAAGTATCGCAAATTGAGTATTACAGGCAGCGCATACTCACTGATGATAGATTTGGTATGCTTGGCAGGCTTCTCAATGAGTACCTGCCACGTTCAAAACCGTATCGCATCACGACAAGAACTTGATGAAACCATTGCTGTAGAGGCAGGTCAACGTGCCGGTCATGTTTACTTACCTGCAACCCAGTGTTTTGCCCCTTACCATACATCTTCCGGGCAGGGAGCACATCATCTTTCAAGAGGGGCATGAACAAGAAGCAGCAGCCAGCTGTGTATCACCTTTTGATCGCTACTTCAAATGGCCAGCAGCACAGCATTTGATGGCATTACCCACTGCAGGTATTACGAGGACTACATGGTGTCCAGGACTCACCCACAGCATTCCATCATGGCTGGCACAAACTAGAGTTGCTGAACAGACCAGGTTGTAGACAAACAGTTCTTCGTCTACCGTAGGAGGACACAGGAAGGCAAAATCTGCAGGATTAACATGATCTATCCCAGCTGTGGTGATGTGTATTTCCTTAGGCTCATCTTATTGGAGTCTTCACCATGATCCTTTGATGAGGCACGCACTGTGGATGGCACTGTGCATTCGAACTATCAAGAGGCTGCTGAAGCACTCGGCCTATTGGACAAAGACTCAGAAGGGGAGTTGTGCTTCAAGGAGGCAAGGGACTGTGGCTACTCATCTCAGCAGCTGAGAGGATTGCTGGTTACCCTGACCATGAAGGTGCCCCTGCAAAGGCCATTCTGAAGGCCTACCAGGACATCCTCACTGCAGACCTCCTAGAGCATGGCATTCACCGAGGCAGCTTGGAACAGTTGTCTTAGAGACGTTTCCAACCGCCTTGAAGCCTTGGGGCGTACCATGAGTGACCTTGGCCTGCCAGAGCCCATGGATGATTCCAGAGAGTTGCAAAGGGAGCTCCTCAGGTGGGACAGAGCACAATGCCAGGAATTCGTGGATGCACACCTGCCCTTGCTGACCCCTGATGAACAGCAACCAATTTATGACCAGATCCTTCAGGCTACTTCTACTGGACAACCTCTGCTAATGTATGTTGTGATGGCAAGTCAGGCAGGGGTAAAACACTCCTGATGAAGGTCATCGCCTCAGCTCTCAGAGCAATGGGAAAGATTGTCCTCTGCTGTGCAACAACTGGCCTTGCTGCCCTGAACCATGAAGGAGGTTCAACTGTCCATGCCACGTACAAGATTCCAGTCACTGAGACTGACAAGGCTCCACAGTGCAATGTCACCCCTGCCTCCCAACAGGGAGAACTGTTGTGCAATGCTGCTCTGAACATTTGGGATGAATTCCCCATGGCACATAGAAAGAACTTGGAGGCTGTCAATTGCCTTCTCTGTGACTTAACACAAAACCTGGCCCCTTGTGGAGGTAAGGTCTTTTTGTGCTGTGGGGACTTTCACCAGATTCCTCCAGTCATTCCAGGGGGTACCAGGGCCCTTATTGTGCATGCCACAATCAAGGCCTCATTACTGTGGACATCATTTTTCAAGTGCAATCTGACGCATGCACAGTGTGATGCAAAGGATGCCACCTACTCCAGCTTTGTCGACAAAATCGGTGATGAGTTGGAAGCATCTTACTCTGCTTGCAGTGAGACCAGCTTGGTAAAGCTGGACCACATTAATGTCACACTCAGTGTAGAGAATGCGATTGCTTTTGTGCATCCTGACATTAATGATGCCTATGCATGCAGTAAGAGTGGATTCCTAACAGGAACCAATCAGGTGGGGAGAAGATCAATGTCAAGATCCTGAACAGATTAGATGATGCTGTGCACACCGTATAGCGTGACCAAGCTACCCGATGAGAGTTCTACTATGCACAATCTCCTGAGAGAGGAGTTCCTCAACTCACTTACAGCACCGGGTGTACCTAATCATGCTTGCCCTCAAGATCAACGAAAATTGCCATTGCATGTTCATGTGCAACATTTCAGTGATGGACCGTTTGATGAACAACACTAAAGTCATTATTAAGGAGATTAGACGGCAGTTTGTGGTTGTGCAAACTATAAGGGACCAAAGACAAATCCTCATCCCAAGGATCATCTTTTGCTTCTCATCGCCATGTAGTGGTTTAACAGTTGACAGGAGACAGTTTCCACTTCGTCTTGGCTATGCAATGACCGTCAACAAGTCCCAGGGACATACCCTAGAACGAGTTTGCATGGACTTGCAAGAAAATCGCTTTGCTGTATGTCAGATGGTTGTGTTGGAAAGCAAACTGACATCCTTGTGCTCATACGTGCAGAGCATAGTCTCGCATAGCCAGACCACCATTTTGCTCGGCTCCATCTCCCAAAAAGACAGTCTGGGAAAATTAGGCCTTCGGTTTAGTGCAGGAAGTCAGCGAAAAGTCGGACCGTCGCTAATTAATAAGCCCGTATACAGCGAAGAGGTCAGCTTGTCACCTCAGGGTTGCAGTTGCAGCCAGGGAGGTGTCAGGGCCACATGTGACTTAAAGGAATGCAGTAATTGAATTAAGTCTCAGTACACGAACACTGTGAATAAAAACGGCTCGTGCAAGCAGTGCAGTCAGTAATGTATTCTTCCACTCTTCCTCTCTGCAGTTTCGCGCAGCAACAAGATGAGCAGGCCTAGGACCTGGGCAGATGAATATACAGGCACCACCTCAGAGAGGCACTCATGCAGTGCTGAAGTGTAAAGACTTGAAAACTCTGCCACATAGAGTATACACAAACCAATATATAACGAAAGTGACAATTGCAACCACAGCTAATAGTTATTGTTAAACTAATGTCAAAGCGACCACATGCACATGCCCTAAGTACACTTCATCCTATGTTGTCTTTAAAGCAGTGATGGCAAGGATGCATGAAGTGTACTGTCACTATGGTCGCTTTGACATTAGTTTAACAATAAATATTAGGTTGTAATTGTCACTGTCATTGTGTGATGGCTTGTGTACAATAGCTGTATGTGGTGAGTTTTCAAGTCTTTTACTCTGCAGCACAGCATGAGTGCCTCTGATGTGGTGCCTGTATATTCCTCTGCCCAGGTCCTGCTCATCTTGCGCGAAACTGCAGAGAGGAAGAGTGGACAAATGCTGACTGCACTGCTTGCACAAGCCGTTGTTTGTGTACTTAATTCAATTACTGCATTCCTTTGAGTCACATGTGGCCCTGACACCTCTCTGGCTGCAACCTCAACCCTGAGGTGACAAGCTGACCTCTTCGCCATTCATATATGTCATGAATATCCTTATGTGCAATATGAATACTATTACATAGCGCAATTTATATGCTTGGGCATGTGACCTGTACATGCACATAACATCTTTGTTCGACATTTTACCATTATATATGTCTCTTTGGGCAAACGTTTGGCCAGCAGCCATAAAAATTTAGCTATGTCAGCTGACAGGCACGTGTGCAAATCTACGTATCGGATAGTGGATTGCTTGAAGTATGGCTTCGCTGCGAGCGAAGGACTGGAATTTGCCATTTGAGCCGATTCTAAGCACTCTAACTGGCATTCTCTTTACTCAATTCCTTACCAGATACGTAACTTTGTAGGTGTGTGCAAACCTAATCATATTATAGCTTTAAACCCACCGATTTCCTAACATTCTGAGTAGAAAATGGATAATGCGTAGTTGAAATCGCTCGAACTCCGTCGATAATTGTACAGCGATCTTTTGTGTTCATAGGTTTGTAACATTCCTTTGCAGAAGTATTGCCTTCTGTCTTGCCATCAGAACCACTAATAAGACAGCATGCCACTTGAGACTGGCAGGAGGAACAGTTTCGTAAGTAACAAAATTGTTATTATAAGGTAGACCCGCCCCCTTAATTAGCGACGGTGCAACTTTTCACTGACTTCCTGCACTAAACCGAAGGCCTAATGTCCCCAGACCGTCTTTTTGGGAGGTGGAGCTGAGCAAAATGGCGGTCTGGCTGCACGAGACTATGCATGCATATGACGGACATGCACTAACAAAGAACATTGCGTACAGCGAGTTATTCACTTGACAGCTGTATGCATGCACCCTCAGACACTAATGATTCATGCATTCATCACCAGACGTCACACTCGTGATGTCTATTTAGGAATGTGCCCGGCTCAAAATGGCATCTCCTATCTTAATGTATTAGGGCGCCCCAGCGAAACTGGCCAAACGGCACTGGCAAAGAACAATTTAAGGCCATGGATGGGCTTCTTTTGATGTACAGTGGAACCCCTATAAGGCGGACACCCTTTGGAACAAGAGAAGTGTCCTGATTACAGGGGTGTCCGTATTTCAGAGGTACGGCTTATATGCCCATATGTTAAACAATCATGTAGTATGCCTGCAAAAGTATCAAAATAAGACGAATTTGTAAAGGTAGAGGTGGTTCGCTTGGGTACTTGACTCACGCACCATTTCTGAAGACGATTCTAAAGGGTAGCTGTTCACGCTGAACTTTCCCATGTTAAACACATTTTCAAAACCCTTAGTATAGACGATTTGTGGCACTCGTCAACTTCTGTGCTGTTCCTGTAACTTGTCAGAGGTAGCGGTGCAAATCAGGGAGTGGCCATTTTCTGGCTGCTGATTGAAATGTCCGGATTATTGGGCAAAGTTTATACAGAGTTGCATAGGGCGGTGCACAGGGCGCTGTCCACAATACGGAATAACGGGGTGTCCGCATTTCAAGGGGAAGTTTATACAGGTAGAATAGGGCCAATCGTTGGGACTTTAGAAAGTGTCCGTATAATCGAGGTGTCTGCTTTTCAGGGGTGTCCGCAAGGTGGGGTTCCACTGTATAGACAACGGCAGCGCACCCAAAGGCAACCTGGAGTTCACGTAAAAGAAAAGCGTCATAGGCTGCTAGTACCCCATTTGTTCTTTTCATACTCTTATTCTTAATATTATTCTCATTCCCACAGAACTTTTGCGTGCTCCTAGTGCACGACACAGGGCACCTACGGACCCAAGTCATGTATAACCCCTTTCACATGGACCGGTTCATCCACATTCAAACCCAGATAAATGTGGGTTTCCGCATTCACACGGCGATCAAATACCAGATCCGAATCCGGGTTAAAAACCTGCTGGTGAGGTGGTTTTAAATCCGCATTATATGATGAATCCGGGAGCTGATTGCGTTAACACACATTAAACAGCGTTTAGCAAAATGTTGCACAACTGAAGTCATGATCACTCCCACTAGGAATGATATTTTGAAAGAATGCCGCGCTCCTGTGCTCAACCCACATCGACCTGCTCACTCTCGTACCTTGAAAGAGGCGTCGCGCACTCACTAAACTTGTGCAGACCAGCATTTGCTGCTTCAACCCCGCTTAGTGTGTTTTGTACTGCCGTTGTCCATCGTCCTATAGCTCGCCGCCTCCTCCCTCTCCTTGCGCGCAACCAAAATAACACCAGGATTGAAAGCAGCTCTTCGAACGCCGGAAATTAACCGTTCACCAGCAGTGAAAATCGTCCGTGTTAACACAAACCGGATCTAACCCAGATGCAAATCCGGTTCTTAAATCCGGAATAATGGTCCGTGTGAAAGGGGTATATGAGGACTTACATACCTAGGTCAAGGAGTAGGATCTGAGCGCCGGTGGCAATCTGATAGGTACAGCGTTGGAGCAGGCAGGAAATTTGTCCTCCCTGTGTATTAAAGATACCCCAATGCTGCCGTTTTGTTGCGCTGGTATACCGTACGGTACACGGCAGCCGCTTCATCTAAAGTGACATAACTGTGCTTGATGCTCTGCACAATGTTCACATTGCCTTGAAGCTCGCTATGCATTCCTAATTTCCTTGTAGCTACATGGGACTAGCTAGCTAGACATTTGGGCCCATGTAGCTGCACAAGGAAATTAGGAATGCATAGCAAACTTCAAGGGAATGTGGCTCATCGTGGTGTTGAGTTGCTGTTGCTTGTTTCTATGCTTTTTCTGCTGGCCATTCCTAAATCCCTTTTAATTCTAAAGGAAGTTTCATACACTAGTGTAATACTAATGACTATACATCTTTCTCCAGTCAATTGTTTCAATGATGATTGATGCTAGCTGTGTTTGCATGTGCATGAAAACCGGTTAGGCCAGTACATTCGATAGTGGCACCTTCTGCTTATAAATCCCATATCTGGCACCGTTGATCCATGCAACGACCATCTACAACTGTAACTATCCCAATGGCCCTCAATGGCCGGCAATGCGACGCGGAGCGAGTGTGGCCAGAGGCCGCGCCTACTCATATAGTATTATGCTACTAATGCACATTCAATGAATGATAAGATTCATGATTGTGCATTTATAAGGCAGCAAACTCACTGCATCCTCTATTGGAGGTAGTGGCTCAGTGTGATACAGTATACTTTTACTCCGTCTGGTGTTATTAACTGTTGTTTTCATCTGCAAAATAAAACAAGCAGAGCACTATAAACATCAGTGTATGTAATGCAGTTATCACACATGCAAGACTGTAACTGATACTTACATAGCCTAATAGATAAAATGCACAGTGGAAACTATTTAAAACAACAGTATTATACTATAAGAACTATATGCGACACATAACATGAGTATAGTGATACACATGTAGCTATAGGTGAAGTAGACATATAGTCCTCCTGTACAAACATTCAGCCTGTGCATGTATCAAAGCCTGGCATGCAGGCTACCCATTTTGCCACATAAGCACACCCATGCAGTCTCTGTCAGTAACTGCCAGGTGCCCCTGCACCCCTCATTCACAGCACCATACGTACTGCAGGATCACCAAACAACTGCTGATGCTGCGGTGGAGATCTTGAAGGTGTGTGTGTTGGAATAGGTGGCAGTAGTGACAGTTCAGGAGGATGTGAAGGGGGACTTGGGCAGAGGCGAATTGAGGATATTGATTCCTCCATGTTCATTAAACTCCCTCTTTCCTCCCTTCTGTTCCGTGGACTAATGCAACCCTTTGATGTTGAAGCAAAAGCATTCACTTCTGAATCACTCTTTTTTGCTGTTTTCTCAATGATATTGTGCGGACTTCTACTTTCTGTACTAGAATTGTCTTGCTTCTGGGCATTCCTTTCACCTCTCTCATTCTCCACATCTACTTCATACATGGCACTCTTAGGAACCTGTGTACTTGCTACCACTGTGGACTCTGAGAGCCCTGTATCACCACCTAGGGTACGTGGTAAAAACTTAGTATCAAGCAGTGAAGCAATGCAGAGCAAATAGTAATGGCTAAAATTTGCACACATAAAGAAATACATGATGGTAAATGCAGCAATCTAACAAAGGTAACAAACAGTATGATACCTCCAAGTATCTCAGTAGCTTGTATGAGCCCCTTGGCTCTCAGCCATCTTCGCAAATGGCAAACTCGATATCCATTGCCACCCAATTTCCTTAGCAACTTCTCCGTGGGACTTTCCCCATTAACCTGAGTCAGCTTCAGCAGGTCCGGATCCATTATGTTGCAAGTCAGAGGGGGCACACCTGCATCCTTCACTGCACTCAGCAGATATTGCCAATTACCTGCCAGATCTAGGGCCTTTGTAAGTGCATCAGCCACATCAGAAGGAAGCTTATTGAGGCATGTGTCCTCAGTCAGTGTTGTTGTTGCCATTGCAATAAGTGTCACTGCAGAGCATGGAAGAGGTGAGTTGTTATGGTAAGCTGTAGATCTATTCATTAACTACATGAAGGAAAGAGCACTGTAAACTAACATAATTGAATGCAATGTAGGAAGAGTATGCAGGAATGTTGTAACTAGCTAAGCTGGCTAACCAATAAGCTGATTAAGCGTAGCAAACAGAAAGCACAATACAGGAGAGGCAGGGATAGAAAGCATAGTCCATGTTATGAAATTGGCATTGCCCTAAAGTGAACATTGGCACTGATTTAAGCTTCAGAACAACACTGACAGAAAGAGAGTCTAGCTAGCTAGCTATACGCAACCAATCATGTTCGTGGCGATAAAAACTACAAACGGCAAACTTCAACTTCATGCGGTGCATTCATCAACGTGCCATAGCAGCTAACTAAGTTTCACCTTACCTTGGAAGCTACTGGTCTCTATATCAGAGAAAGTGTGCGGTTATGACCCATTTTGTTGTGTCTCGTGATGCGCAGCCCGCGAAAGTCCCCTCTGAAGTTGTGAGGCGTTGATTGGGCGGGCATTAGATTTTCAAACATAGCATCCTCATCAGTGCCACCAATTATGGTGCGATCGGTCTGAACTATGAAGAACACATGCGCAGTGAGACTCTTCGCCTTGTTTGCCACCCTGTCTGTGGGTGCCTTTTTAGGGGCTGCCGCAGGCAGCCCCTATATTGTTTTCAAATTGACGTTTTCATATGGCTTCATGTTACGGATATATATATATATATATATATATAATACGCCAACCTACGGTTGTGCGTCAATGCTTACATTTATATTGAACCCTCACCCTCGGCACCCTCGATACCCTCGATACCCTCGATACCCTCGGCATGACTCACAATCTGACAATGACATGACAATGACATGACAATCTGTAATGTATGCATTATTTCGTCAATTATTGTTTGTTATTTTATCAGGCATTGCGCATGTATGCCTATGTAATCCTCATTATCATTAGTGTGCGACTACGTAAAAAAAAAAAAAAAAAAAAAAAAATACATTTATATTGAATGTATTGGGCGAAGTATTGGGTATAGGGAATTTATATTGTCGGCCATTTTATTCGGCCGGAAGTAGACCGTGTGCAAGGCCAAGGGACTTTGAAAACCGGCTTCGAAACGACGTTTTAGCGAACTTTGGACGTTCTCTTCCGCCTCTGATCCTGGAACAGACTCCTACAGCACTTCTGGTCGACGGGCAAAGACACAGCTTCGAGACAGCGCCCAACAGGTCATCGACTTAGCCCCGCGCCTTCTTCGATAATGGCCGCGCCGCCTCGGAGGACTTCACTCCGCCGCCTGGAACACATGACAGGAGTAACGTAGAAACTGGTGAACGCCGTGATATGTACACGCTAGCGTTCTTCAACCGTTTCTAGCGTTGAAAAGCTTAACTCGCACGGTTGCCCTTCTAAATGCTCTTCAGAACCTGGCCCACGCGTACTGCGTACGCGTACTGTAGCAAACGTACGTAGCTTTTGCCACCACAGACCACTAGCTACTCTGGCGACTGTGGGTTCCTTGGTACATTATGTTTCTGTAATTACTCACTGTAAATGCACGTGCTATAAGCAGTCATGTGTCTGTCTGCTGGACATTTCTCTGTGCATGTGTTGTGGGTTTGTGTGTGTGTGTGTGTGTGTGTGTGTGTGTGTGTGTGTGTGTATGTGGTGTGTGTGTGGTGTGTGTGTGCATGTGGTGTGTGTGTGGTGTGTGTGTACGTGTGGTGTGTGTGGTGCGTGTGTGTGTGTGTGTGTGTGTGTGTGTGTGTGCATGTGTATGTGTGCGTGTGTGTGTGTGTGTGTGTGTGCATGTGTATGTGTGTGTGTGTGTGTGTGTGTGCATGTGTATGTGTGCGTGTGTGTGTGTGTGTGTGTGTGTCTCATGTGTCTGGTGATGGTGTGTGTGTATGTGTGTGTGTGTGTGTGTGTGTGTGTGTGTGTGTGTGTGTGTGTGTGTGTGTGTGTGCTGAAGTTACTGAGGTATTGTGACGCGATGTCATGTTTACCTATTGTGAGTGACAGAGCAGCGACCGAAGGGAGCAAGTATTTCGAGTTGGGGCGGCAGCCCCACGAGTTTTTAACTCGAAATACTTGTTGTTCACTGGTGTAGATGCACAAGACAGTAAGTACTTAGCTAGCTAGCTAGCAAACTAGCCACGTAGATAGCTCATTAGCAAACTCATTCTGCTAATAATTCATATTACACTCCCTAGGGATGGAAAGGATCGTGGTTTTTGGCAGGTACTTGAAAACTGTTGTAGCTACCCTACGTAGTAAGGTAAAACGGGGTAGAGGAAGTGATCAATGCTCGGACACCTTTCGTTTTTCTCAATCTGACTTCCAAGAAGATGAAGTGCCCGAACTATCTTTGGAATAAGACACCTTGCTGACTCTAGAATACATTAAGACAGGCGTTTCGCCGACACTCCTCCTTGCCGCTCTTGAAGAGTCGCTTCCTGCTCGCTCATTGACAAATCAATTCTCGGACCCGTTAATGTATTGTCGGAAGCGCGACTACTGACGGACAAGGAAGGTAACCAAGCGCAATGTACCAGACAAACAATACTGATACTGAGTTTGGTTACCAAGGTATGGAATCATAACAAGACATCGAAAAATCAGACTTAATGTCCCTGTCAAAAAGGACATACACGTAAGCTGGGATAAAACACGCGAAAAAATGGCGAAAAAACTCGATACAGTAACACTAGGCTATCGATCCATGAAACAAACCCTGCTTTGCTCTGCAGCTTATTGCGCATAATATACAACCATACGTTTACGAATGACAGACCCTCTGGGAGTGCCTTATGCCGATCCGAGAATACATTCCGTCCGAGGATTGATTACTCACTCTAACTTGGAACAAAATTTACTTTTCTGTGTATCGTACCCAGACGAATTAAGCTGGATCGCCGAAAACGTGTTGACACATGATGTTACCTCTCTCCAGTCACAGACAGTATACAGACTTGGATTTCGCTCGCGCTTCTAGGTGTACAGGCAATGAAATTGCAGCCGTATAGAGAAATGGCGGATGGGGTAACTTGGAACAGTTGTGGTTAGGACAAGCTACGATGCCGCAATATTGAATAAGGGGCGATCAGTTGTAGGCCAAACATCGGCCACCACATGAAGAGGTTCACTACCAGAGTCGGAGCTTTCAGTAGCTTGGTGACTTTGAAGAATCTGTCGCATTTGAAAACGCGAGTAGAGGACTCCGCTGAAGCCAGAAGACCAGGCAGCACAGGTCAAGAAGGGCACTAGGTTGCTTTCCATAATGACCAAACCAAGTGTTTATAGAAGTGCCCGTTCCGCTGTTACAAGGTTCGTTTCCAGTTACTCAGCGTTCCAAGTTACCCGCCTTACCTTAACTTAATTATTGCATTCACATGCATGCATAGCTATGTAGCTAGCAAGCTAGACCCATGCAGGTTTTAGCAAACAATCCAGTTAGCTAGCTATAGCTATTTAACTATCAGGCTAGCTAGCTAGTGAGTGAGCTATACAGTAATGTCATTCTGACAGGCTAATACTAGTCTCCTTCCAGTATAGCTACCCACACAGTAGCTAGCTAGTTAGGAAACCATGTGTGTGTTGCCTATTGCCAATTTTCCTTTGAAATGCATTTAGCTAGCAATATCTAGCAGGACTCCAGGTGACCAAAAGCTATAGAAGTATAGCCAAATTCTGTAGAAATGAAGAAAGGAATAGTGAACTGTGCCCTGAGCTGAAGGCTGCATATAATAACTAGTCCCAAAACGAATCATAATATTATTTGACCCATCATGCATATAAGGTATTGACAAGTAAGATATATGAAGGCAGACTGCTGAAGAAGGTCGTGTTGCAGGCAGTGGAGTGTGGTAGGGGAAGCTGGATGAGAAGCATTGGCAGGTGTATTGGTAGATTTGGGTGACAGGACATGAGTGGTGGTGTGGTCAGGGAGCTGTCAGAGGCGGAAGTGAAATGTAAGTTGCTGAGTGTGGCTTGGAGCAATGTAAAGGACGAATTTGAAGGGAGGAAGGAAGTGCACGAAAAGCCAAAGTTGTCCATGATGAAGTTGATAGGGGCGTGTGAGGTGGAGTCAAGTTGTGCATTGTTGAAGTCAAGGGCTGAAAGGAGGATGATATGTTAAAGTTGAGGGGTGGAACAGCCACTTTCCAGATAGAAATGGGAAGGTGGCATGGGATGAAGAGAGAGGAGAGGGTATGCAAGGAATGTGACAGTGGGAGGTGAAGGATGTATGCCATTGATTTTTGCAGTGCTCTGCATGGGACCATCTCAGGCAACCTCTTCTGGAAGCCATGGAGGGATCAAGGGAGGACTTTCCAGCAAAAAGCATTGGAGAGAGAGCATGCAGCCCTTGTATTGTCACTAGCCTGTAAGAACTATCGTATATGTATTAGTTATAACCCCTCCTTGAGGGATGTCGCTGATTTATAAGCACGAGGCCCGAGGGCGCGAAGCGGAGTGTGTTATAAGTGATATATTTGTCGAACAAAGGGAAGCGTGGGCGAATGTTAATTGGTTTCTTGCCAAATAAGGAAAGTATTAGGGAAGCCAGGGCGAACCCAATGCATTTTCATTCTTTAGGAGAGCTAGCTAGCGAGGAGCCAAGCGAGTAAGGCAGAAACGTCCGTACGCTACACCTCTGGAAACCTCCTATGCTCTACCATCCCAGAACAATCTAGGAACTCATCTATCATGCACCCTAAATACTTATAAGAGGAAACCCAAGGGAATTCATCCATACCAATCTTGAAGGTAGCTGCACATCTGTCCACTCTCTTCTTCCTCGTGTGCATCATAGCACTCTTCTCCACATTTATCTTCACAGACCATTCCTCACACTGTAGACACTGCAGGCTCTTCCTCATATCCTCTGCATTCTAGACCAACAAGACTGTCATCTGCAAACAGGAGACTATAGATACCAGCATTCCACCACACAGAACCCCACAGTCTCTACACTTCAACTATGATACTAAACTGTTTATGTACAGAGAAAACAGGAGTGGAGGCAGACACATATCCTTGGTGCAGGCCTCTCAATACTGCAAATTCCTTGCCTAGACGGTTGTTAATTCTCACCTGAGACATACTGCCATCGTACAACCCTTTCAAAAACATAAATAAGTACCCACCAATGCCATACTGACCTAAGCAGTCCCACAACTTCATCCTGTCCACCCTATCGTAGGCTTTCCTGAAGTCAATGAAAGCAGCTACCATCTCACTAGACTTCTTGGCAACCATAGACTGACCAATCAACAATGGAAATAGAATTTGGTCCCTGCAACCTCTGCCCCTACGAAAGCCACCTTGCTCATCAGCCAATAGCTCTTTAGCTTCTAAAAAGTCAGCCAGCTGGTTGTTCAAGACCATAAACATGATCATTCTAACCAAGGATGTCAGGGATATATCTCTGAAGTGCTGGTGTCACAGGCTCTCTTCACCCTCCCCTTAGGGATTGGCACAATGATAGAACATTTCCAGAGGGAGGGGACAACTCCAAACTTCCAGCAAGCATTAAACAAATGCACCCACACATCCCTTAAAATCTCCACTCCATCTCCACATCATCTCAACAGAAATACCATCTCTACCTGGCGACTTTCCCTTTGCCTTACTAAATGCCCACATCACCTCTTCTTGAGTAATTTCACCTTATATATAATATGTAAATACATATATCAATCCTTAAATTCTTGGTTGCAACAGTGTGACTGTGCACACCCAGTGGAAATATCTGGTATATAGCTAGCTAACTATACCATCTCCAGCTCATTTCTTTGAAGTGATTTGCTTTTACTCAAAGTGAACAATCCAAGCACAGTACAGTATATAGCTACTTGCTTTAATTTCAACTTAATTCTTTTGTTCCAGATAATTATGATGTTCGGTTGGTGGGTGGTAACTCAAAGTTTGAGGGTCGTTTGGAGGTGTTCTACAGCGGGAAGTGGGGCACTGTGTGCAATAACTCGTTCACAATTGTGGAAGCTACCGTTGTTTGCCATCAGTTGGGATACAATGATGCAAGCGCATTCTATGATGATGCACATTTTGAACAGGGTGGAGGTGAGTCATTGTAATTGTATTGTATATAATAGAAGTTGTGAAAGCATAATTATGGGTAGCTATGTAGCTAATCACAAAAGCCTGCATGTACCCTTCTCGGACTAATTCTTCTTCAGAAAGTACATTGACAATGTCTCGTAAATTATTGATAAGATGTATTTCCAATGGCTGTTCAAGTACGAAATGGCTTCTTGCCAGCACATATCTTGTTCAGAAACAGCAATCATGTGTGTAGTTTAAGCACCAAACCAGCACTGTTTGCTTGTGTAGGTGCTGGAGTGCCACAAGCAGCTTGCTATATATTGTGTATTTTCTAATTGTTTACATATACCATAAGAATGCATGTAAACAACATTAATTGTCTAACAACTAGCCTTTCACTACTTGGATAATAGCACTATTTATAGTTGACGTGCAGCATGCAAATAATTATATGCATGACATTGTACTATAGGGCATTTATACAAACAAAATACAAGACATTGCATGTGCATACAGAACAAATATAACACAGTGAAACCTTTAGTATCTTCTGCATGCACTGTTTCATGCATGCACATCACACAGTCATGCAGTTACATGTTACATCAATCGTGTTTATATCCTACCCAGGTCGTATCTGGATTGACAACCTTCAGTGTCCATCCCCTGGCCTGTACAACATTTCAGCTTGTGAACACAATGGTTGGGGGCAGCACAACTGCAACCACAGCCAAGATGTCAGCGTGGTGTGTAGAAAATGTAAGTACATAGGTGGGAGGTGTTTGTAGGTTGGTGATTGTATATATGAGTGCAAAGGGTGCATGCATGGTTATACATGAGAATGCCAATCTACATTCCACGCATGTAATTGATATCTTCCTATTGCTTCCACTTGCATGGTCTCAGATTTACCTGCCAATTGCGGTATAGGTTGCGCCGGTTCATTGATCATTTGGATACCAATTGTTGTGGTGGTAGTGGTGTGCACATCAGTGTTGTGTGTAGGCTTGATCTACATGAGGAGAAGAATCATGCATCGATTGCAAGTGAGTGAACACTGAAAGCTGTATCATATTCTCCTTCCTACATTTCATGCCATATTGAATTAATATACAGATACCACACAGTGCAAGTTACAATATCGCAGCCACCACCACCTGTGCCAGTAGAGTATCTGCGCCAGTTGGTCATAGAAAAAGACTACCAGTGCAAGTTACAGTAGCCACCACCACATGTGCCAGTAGAGTATCTGCACTAGTTGGTCCTAGAAAAAGGACCACCAGTGCCAGCTAGTTACATGTAAGCTTGCCTAAGGGCATGCCATTGAATGTGCATGGGATGCATGGGAAGAAATTCAATGGCATGCCCTTAGGCAAGCTACATTTGCTTGCTGCAGCGTGCACTCCAATGGTGGCGGTGCAGGTTCTGACTGGCTGTAACTTGTGCTGGTGGTCTTTTTCTTCAGCCATTGAGCGCATTTACTTTCTGGCACATGTGGTGGTGCGAATGGTGTGTGTGCTGGCCCAGGGCCACTGTAACTTGCACTGGTGTTTTTTTCTAGGACCGACTAGCACAGATACTCTACTGGCACAGGTGGTGTTGGCTGCAATATTGTAACTTGCACTGTGTGGTGGTGGTGGTGGTGGTGGTCTGTTTTCTAAAGCAATGGCGCATATACTGAATGCATGCATTCATTGCATTGTAACTTGCACTGTGTGGTGGTGGTGGCAGTCGTTTTCATTTAGGAATGCATGTGGTGGCCGTAATTTTGTAACTAGCACTGTGTGGGGGTGGTGGTAGTATGTGGTAGCAGCGCCTGATATATACTGGTGTGCTCATTGCAACTTGCACTGTGGCGGTGGTGGTTGCGGTTGTATATATCTATGTGGTGGCATAGTAGCTGGATGTTGTGGCTTGATAGTTGTGAGCAGGTGTACATGGCCCTAGCATAGGCAGCAACTGCCTACAAATTGGTGTCAAAATGTGATTGTTCAAACATTACCTCCATTTTGTGACTAATTAATCAATCCTGCTAATGACATGAGCAAATGGGCCATCTAACTATGTCCACTTAGTATCATGACTTAGCAGGGCTAGGTAGGTGGGATATGCAATGAACCTCAATTACTGTCTTACTGTCTCCATTTTGTACAGCAAACTCCAATAGCTATAAGATGTTATCAGATACATGTTATCTGCAGTCCGAACTTGGCCTAGCGTAAAAACACAAGAAGCTTTAAATCGAACAGGGGCTAATCACTGGATATTACGCCTACCAGCCTTCTACACCAAAGTGTCTCAGGAGGCTGGGGGGCGGAGCCCTATTGATGGCAATATTCACTCTTGTTGAAACTACAAGTGCTTCACTGGTGGTAGATACGAGAGTAACTAGTCATCCTGCATTCCATCAGTACGCCACACTGATGAGCCCCAATCAGGGCGAAACAGCTGTCTGTGGCTCTTCCATCTTTGTAGGATGGCTAGTAGTGGGGAAGCTAGGCGATCACTGGTTGCCATCAATAAGGCTCTGGCCCCCCAGCCTCCTGAGGCACTTTGGTGTACAAGGCGTAACATCCAGTGATTAGCCCTTGTTCAACCTAGCCCAGCCTGGCAGTTGCAGTGGCTTACTGCAATGAACCGACCTCTCAACAAGCATTAAGTCATCAAGTGAAACAATCTAACTATGCAAATTTGGCTTTGCTATGTCACTCTAATAGCTCACAATGCTTCCCCATATTTCTATCACGTTTGGTGCATGCATGGTCATCCATCGATCACTATAGGAGTGTAGCTGTTCCACTATTACTAAGCATGTGTCCCTTTAATATAAGATTCCCATGTCACATGCAGGTTGCATGCTGACTGCATGTACACTGCCTTTGTGCATAAATATTATGGTAGAAAGTGATGTGATAAAGGTTCAATGCTGTGTGATGATTAGGAGAAATTGTTGAGCATAAGCACAGCAGTCACTTCATTAAGGGGTCAGGATGTTTTGATCCGTAGATCTTCTACAGCTGAAGAAGATCTACAGATTGAAACGTCCTGTCCCCTTAATGAAGTTACTGCTGTGCTTATGCTCATGCAACAATTTCTCCTAATCATGTTAGAAAGTGGCACTGTTACTTTGTACATACTACCTTTCTCGCCTAGCAACAACCTCGAGCTCCAGAACATGCAGCAACTTTAGTGAGTTGTTTGGGTCTATGTGTACGAGGCTAGATGCTACATTATACACAATGCAATACAATATAATTTCATGTGTCACTTCATTATCCAATATTGGTCATTTCATTTTACCAATAATTGGCAATACTGTAGCCACAGTCTGATATAATTATTTTGTGAGTCAAGCCCTTTACATGTGTGTAGCACTGTACACCAGGACCACATCAGATGTGTACTGCATACGATGAAAGAGGTGTAGTAGCCATGCAGGGTGTCTGGATAGCTGAAATTGCTTATAGGCTTAATCTAAAATAATTAACATATACGAGCTAGCGCGGCCTTCGGCCGCACTTGCTCAGCATTGCGTCGCCCAGTGGACAACGCAGGCCATCCATCACCATTTGGGTGATTGCAGCTGGGTGACATTGCCTGGGTATAGTGCTGATCTTGTTTGCACTGATGTTGGCCCTGCCATGCACTTGCATGCACATATACATAGCTAGAGCTCTACACAATGTTAAAAGTATTGCATGTTCATGTCTTTCCTTAACCAAGATGGCAGTGCCGAAGCCAAGCAAGCTTTTGTGCAATAGCTTACTTCGCGATAGAGAGAGGGCTTTCAGTAGCCAAGAACACTAACAGCTAAAGTACCCAAATAGCGAAATAGAAAACTCACGTACTGATAGCCAGAGCACCTCCCTCGCACCAGATAATAACAGTAAGCTTCTGTGCAAGTGTGCATCGCGCCTTGGAGACCCAACCTGAGGCGCGCAGAGTGTCTAAGAGATGGCTGGCTGCCATGCACATGTGCACTGCCAGAGCGGCCATGTTTGCAGTACGTCATTGCGTCGTCCAATCAAATGCACGCACAAGCAAACGAACAAACGCACAGACTGGAAAAGATTAAATATAATTTTTTTTATGGATAAAGGATATGCATGACAGTATCCAGCTGTCAAAGGGTTTACTTAATGTCAAGTTACATGTTGCAGCTCCAACAAATTAACTAATATGCCCATATACATTCACACTCAATTGACATGATGTGTAACAATTCAGAAGGCCTTTACTTTGGAACTACTATTGACACAATGGGAGAATCTAATGGGTCTGCTTTATTTGCTAAATTCATTCATTTTAGAGTGAAGAGGGTCTCCAACAAGTTAAGAACCCGCTGTTTGGCCATCTAAATGCTGATGAACCTGACGTGCAGCATATGGAAACAACTTCTGTGAGCTTCATAATAATTATTCAACACAGTACAGTCGATTGCTGATGCATATAATACTTCTCATTTTATGTACAGTATATATGCCCAATTTGGTAGGTTTAATTTTGTTGGGTGGTGTTGCAGAAATGTTGGGGTATATAGCACCAAAGTGAGCAAACACGTAAGCTCAAGCTATTCTACAAGACGTCTTGGATCTCCTCGTCTTGGGGCAGTGCTGCATGCTTGGTTGTGGGCCTGTAGCCACCTGTCAATATAATTAATTGCCACTGCATGCATGTTCATATTCTGGTCACCCCCTGCATGGTGTCCATGGGATTCCTAGAGGCAAAGGACACAATTCATGTTGCACTTCTGCAGCCATTTTCAGTAGTTTGAGAAATTTATAAGGATGCTGCTGCATTGTTGCCCGTAACATCCTCTTCAATCTGACAATTGCCCGTTGTAGCTATATAGCTATTTGTATAAATGGGGTCTTTCACATACATCTTGCTAGCCTTTGCAATATCCTGAAACACACAGTTAGCTACTGATATACCTGTCTTCACTAACGTGTGCAGATCACATTTAGGATTGCAACAGCACTAGTCTAAGATAGCCTAAGCCACACACAGTGCGCCTGCTGGTCTTTGTAATTTCACTGATGGTATTTCTGTTTTGCAGTTTGCAATGTCTGATATAAACCACAAGTCTACTTTGGAGGATTTGTGCTACATACCCTTTGGTATCAACACCATCACATGTGCACCTCAAGAGAGAAGAATGTTTGATTTGCTTCCTCCAGTCAAAGGAGTTGCTGAGAACAGTGAAGAAGTGATTCGTGTGGAAGTGCCCACTGCTGACTGCTCCTTCACACTTGACCATGCTGTCCTGGTTGATGGTCCCTTCCAGCTCCCAGAGGGTTATCAACTTGCCAGTGATGTGGTCTACCTCTACAGTGACCCATCTCAGCCAGTGAGACCCTTCATTCTCCACCTACCTCACTGGTACCGCAAGGAAGAGGGGCAGAGGCAGGATGCAATGGGAGGGGGAGAGGTAGATGATCTCACCTTTGTCATGGCACCACACACTCCCAGCCAAGTGGGAGAGGAAGTGCTGTACAAATTTGAGTTGCAAGAAGGAGGGAACTTCCCTACACCCAGTGCAGGTTTGCTCCTAGTGAATAGCCACTCCACCCTGTTTGCCATAGCCTACAAGGAGAAGATCACTCCAAAGCTGAGGTATTGTGCTACTCACCTGGAAACTGAGGAACCATCGGGGCAAAAAGTTGATATTGTTGTTACCTTTGCATCGTCAACATGGCAGAAGGTGTGCCTTATGTGTGTCTATAGTGTTCTAGTGTGCACATGCTGTGCTGCATGTACATGTTCTGAAGCTGCATGCATAATTCACCTATAATATCCTTTACTGAATGAATGCACAGATTCTCCAGCAGTGTCGCACACATTCAGAAATTAAAAGCAAACCTACAGAGTTCAACTTTCAATCTTTCCAAATTGTTGGTAAGGTTCAGCGAGTCATAGGAAAGAAGTGGAAGGCTTCTCTGGAGGGATCAGCAAAGGTGGGCCCTTGCAGCCAGCTCAATAACCCTGTACAAAATCTGTGTATTAGAAGCTAATATGCGTACTGTATTTTTATGTAAGATGAACGAGTTGGTTGTAACCACGTTGAATCTAATGAAAGTCACGACTCGGAAGAAATGTTGGAAAGAAAGGAAAAACCGGCACTAGCTGGCAGCCGAACCCAGAACAACTTACACCCTAACATAGGGTTTCAGCAGCCATTCAACCAGGCCAGAACAATTCTCCCTTTCCCTTGCGTTAGGGCGTAAGTTGTCCTGGGTTCGGCTGCCAGCTGGTGCCGGATTTCCCTTTCTTTCCAACATTTATTCCGAGTACAGTGGAACCCCGCCTTGCAGACACCCCTGAAAAGCGGACACCTCAATTATGTGGACAATTTCTAAATTCCCAACAATTGGCCGTATATATTCTACCTGTATAAACTTCCCCTTGAAATGCGGACACCCCGTTAATCCGTATTGCAGACAGCGCCCTGTGCACTGCCCTGTACAACTCTGCATAAACCTCACCCAATAATCCGGACATTTTGAATAGCTGCCACAAAATATCCGCTCCCTGATTTGCACCGTTACCTCTGACAAGTGACAGGAACAGCACAGAAGCTGGCGAGTGCTGCAAACATGGGAACATTCAGCGTGAACAGCTACCCTGTAGAATCGTATTCAGAAATAATGCATAAGTCGAGTACTCGAGCGAACCACCCCTACCTTTACAAATTCATCTTATTTTGATACTTTTCATGCATACTACAGATTTGTTTTAACATATGGGCATAAAAGCCGTACCTCTGAAATGTGAACACCCCTCTAATCAGGACACTTCTCTTGTTTCGAAGGGTGCCCGCATTATCTAAGGGTTCCACTGTAGTGACTTTCATTAGACTCAACATGCATACTGTATGTATAAAAGTGCAGAAGCTTTTTATGCTACAGTAGTATGATGCTGATTCCATTATAGATTGACGAGGAGGAAGTTTGCTACCGTTCCCATGGCATCAGAAATGCAAAGGCCCTGGAGAGTGCTGTGATGACAGGAATGTACCCACCCACCCTCTCCTTCACTGTGGTGTATGACACTGCTCTGAAGCACAACGGCCATGGTCAGCCGAGTGTGGTGAAGTTGTTCTGCGATGGAACCACTGGAGGGAGGCTGCAATTCAATTCAATTGTATATGAAGAGAAAGGTAAAGAGCACTGTGTAGATTGTATAGACAACTAGACTAACTAGATACTATGCAATATACGTGTGTTTATAGCAATGGGAATATATATGGGGTGAATTGTGTATGCAAGCATGCATGTTGCAGTTTTACTCAGGGGAAGGTGACTTAAACACTTTTCTCTATAACTGACACTGTTTAATATATAGAGGGCCAAGGAGGAGAAGCAAGAGGTGGTGAAAGCCTGTCTCTGAAAGGTATGTATGAATAGTATATAGTCATACAGTAATACACTAGATTCTTGTTCGTAAATTTGCTTGAGCTGATCATGATGAGTTAATTTCTAACATGAGATGTCAATGGAGGGGTATGGTAGATGTTCTAGGGAGGGGAGGGGGGGGGGGGGGTAACATTCCAATCTCTGCATTAATTCCCAGGCCATGCACATGCTCATCATTCCACCCACCAGCTGCAGTCCCATCTCTGATGGTCCTTCAAGACTACATCCCTCAGCTAGCTGACAAGTGGGTGGAGCTTGGCAATGCCCTGGGTCAGGAGCACCAAGTGCTCACCTTACAAAGCAGTGGCCAGCCACCTGACAGATGTCTGCTCTCATTGCTGAGTGCCTGGGTCAATGCTGGTGACAAGGATGTTGGTGGAATGAAGGTGGAGGTGTCATGGGCATTCCTTGAGCGGGTGCTCCGTAGTCCTGCAGTGGACAAAGGGAGTGTTGCCAGCACTATCAAGGCTAAATACGTCTAAGAGAACTAGTTTTGGACATTTTAAGGTTTGCTCACGACTGTTTATGCAGTGGGCATGCAGGGCTAATCATAAAGCCTCTTAAATCCATCCCAATTTTATAATACTTAATTTGTCTGATAATGTTGGAAGGCTGAAGGCATCGACTACTGCAGCTAGCACTGACTCCTGAAATCTAGTGGCAGCTGGTCAGTATTTTCATAATTACAGAATGATTCACATGACAATGTTAACCTGTCCTTCAATCCAGATTAGACTGCGTAGCTGTACTGTAGTATGTAGTAAGTTGTGACTGTTGCAGTATATGGGAACCCACTAAGTACCTTTATTAATTAAAGATTGATAATAACTGGCTATCTTTCATATGTTGCTTGAGTGTGGGAAGTCATTTCAAATTGGCACCCTACATATATCGGGCATGGGAAACTTTTATCTGAATCCCAAGGATTGCATATGACATTTACAGAAGTACAACATACTAAACTTTATATATGATATATCACTAAATTAGCTCGTATTCTCCCTTCCAGATTAAGTAAAAGTGGGACTATAGCTACAATGTTTGCCATTTAATTATTCATTGTGTTGTCATGTGTAGCAATTTTGTAAGTTTCTATTTTTCATACATTTGCAATGTCAGCAAATCCAGCTGTGTTCTGGAATATGTTAGGTGCACTACATGTGGCCATGTGTAAAGTACCAGCAGTGCTGCTGCTGTGTTGTGCTGTACAAACTGTGTACTCACTTTCATTCTATACTTTATAGGTCTACACTACACGTCTCAAGATGAAACCGGTATAATTATACTGTAGCATGTACTGTTAGTACTTAGTAGTATAGATACACACATCAGTTTGTGTTCCTTTTATGGTCTTTCTACCCTTATATAGTATGTTTTGACAGTTCACAAGGTTTAAAGTGGTTTAAATGTTACGTTGCACAAATATGTTCTAAGAACAAATTTGCATCTTTGCTATATATTTCGTTATCGTACGTGTCCAGCACATGAAGCTACTACCACACGACACCTTGCAGCATGCATATAATTATGCAAGCACAAAACTAACACTTTGGCCATTTGCTCCGATCGAGTCTTTAATATTAATTAACTATAATTATCTACCACTGCCTGGTTGGTGCAAGCAGCCAGCCAATTTAACCCTTCAGCTGGTGGCCCACTTGCATAGCCTATCATCCACCAATCCTACAGTCTATAAAATTAATGTATAACATAAAATTATGTAATGATCAGTGCTCATGGCACTCAATCATAGCTATGTATACTCTACATTCATACTAGAGTAGCTATGATGCTAAATCCTGTGCCAGCCCACCTCCCACATTATTAACACTATGCTTCATTTATATTGATCTCATACAGGTACAGAAAGTATATACGTAAGGCCAACTAGTACGCTACTGTGGATTACTTATTGATTTGCTGTGCTAATTGCGCATAGTATTATAGCTGCATATAGCTAATGTGCAGTTGTTGACATCCTACGCTGAAGATCTAGAGCAGGTGTTACATACACAGTCGTACACCGTCACGACCAAACTGCATGAAGCACATGCGCATTGAGTCCTTTCACCTTCTTACATGCACCTATTGCTTGGCTCAGCTGTAGCACTCGTAGCCATTTTGTACTGTAGTCGCGTGATGCATCCGGCCGAGGAAATCCCCGTCAAGTGGACGCGGATGCGTTGATCATGACACCATTGGACGATCTACTGAGCTATCAGCTATAGAGGAGATAGATCTAGACGGTTTTTAGACAGTAGATATTCATTATACGCGGGTAGGACGCGTGGCTATTCATCAGAGTGATCGATGTGAAGAAATGGCAACTAGAAAGCACGCGGCTAGAGTGTTCGTCTTGTTTGCCATACTCTCTTCGGTCTTCCTTTGGCTCAGTGGTGTAGATGCGCAAAAAGGTAAGTAATTATCTCAGCTGTTAACGATACAATTAAAGAATGACATAACCACTTGGTTTGTGATGGTCCATGGTGTGCCTAATCAATTAATTTGTACTGGATGTTGTGTGTGTACTGGAATATTTGGACGTACCATAATATTATACATACATGTCTAACCAATAACGAGAATGCAAATCGTGCTGTATAAACACCCAGCATATAATACAATATCATCAAATCCTACAAACACGTAAACATGTGAGTACAGCTAATTGCTTGTGTGTATTGGCTCTAGTGGCATGCATATTTATGCATTGCTATTATCATTATGAAGTACTTTCTCGTTACAAAGTGTTACTGAGTACAAATATGCATGTACGTATACGCTAAATTGTGCTTTAGATTTATTTCCTGAAATTATACTCAAGCAAACCACATTCAGCTGTCATGTACACCGGCTGTTGCATGTGTATGCCTCTCAGACCCAACATCATGTGGCGTGTGTTTTGTTACGTACTTGCTGTGTATGTTTCTGTCAGGGTTCGAACTGGGGACTTTGGATTGTTGTATAGTCAACAGCACTGGGGGCCTGTGCTAATTCATAAGTGACACGTTCCTGCTAATTATGTGCCAGTGTTTGATTTTGCCAAGGATTACAATTGTTACTTACTACACCATGTATTTGTACAAATGCCCCACACATTATGTGCTAGGTTTTGGGAATTTATAGTAGCACTTGCGAGGCTCCTTGTATAAGGCAAATTTAAAAGTCTGGCAATTTTCCATACCGGCCTGGCATACCAAGGGCATGCTTGTGAGTGCCTCCTCCCTCCCCCCTCCACCCCCCAGGCATTATTTATATATTTTATTCAATGGTCCGTGCCACAGGGTGCCCAAAGTCCCCAAACATTATATTATATTATATTACATTATTTTATGGCTTCATCACCCTTGTATTTTGCAACTTACACTGTATACAGTTTGAGTGCATTGTATTGTTACTTGCACTATTTATTAATGTGTAACCTTGTTGCACATATGCATGTATAAAGAGCTGTCAGTCTCTTTAACGTGTGTACATTATTGACTTTGGCTGGCAACCATATACGTACTGCTAGCATATGCTCTATGAATTGTGCCTGCACGCTGGTCTTTGTAAAATTTACGCTCATGATATTTCTATTTGTATAGTTTGTAAATCACAAGTCTACCCTGGAGAGTTACTGCTACATACCCTTTGGTATTAACACCATCACATGTGCACCTCAGGAGGGAGGAGTTTTTAATTTGCTACCTCCAGTTAAAATAGTTGCTGAATACAGTGGAGACAATGTTCGGGTAGAAGTGCCCACTGGTGACAACCCCTTCACACTTGACCATGCTGTCCTGGTTGATGGTCCTTTCCAACTCCCAGAGGGCTATCGATTGGCTAGTGATGTAGTCTACCTCTACAGTGACCCATCTCAGCCCATGAGACCCTTTGTTCTCCACCTATCTCACTGGTATCGCAAGGAAGTAGGGCAGCGGCAGGAGATGATGGAAGGAGGAGAAGGAGATGATCTCACCTTTGTCTTGGCACCGCACACTCCTGACCAAGATGGAGAAGAAGTGCTGTACAACTTTGAGCTGCAAGAAGGAGGGAATTTTGCCACACTCAGTGCAGGGTTGCTTCTAGTGAGCAGTCACTCTACTCTGTTTGCCATAGCCTACAAGGAGAAGATTACCTCAAAGCTGAGGTATTGCGCTACTCACCTGGAAATTGAGGAACCATCGGGGCAAAAAGTTGATATTGTTGTTACCTTTGCATCGTCAACATGGCAGAAGGTGTGTGTTATGCATTGTATGTATATAGTGTTACAGGGCATGTGCTGTGCTGTCTGTAGCTGCATAAGTTTCCTATAATATCCTCTACTCCACAAATGCACAGATCCTTCAACAGTGTCGCACACATTCAGAAATTAAGAGCAAGCCTACAGAGTTCAACTTTCAATCTTTCCAAATTATTGGTAAGGTTCAGCGAGTCATAGGAAAGAAGTGGAAGGCTTCTCTGGAGGGATCAGCAAAGGTGGGCCCTTGCAACACATATCTGCTGTACCGGCTCAATAACCCAATACAAAATCTGTTTATATTGGAAGCTATACTGTATGTATATAAAAGTGTTTGAATATTAGGCATTAATCTAGTATATATGATGCTAATTCCACTATAGATTGACAAGGAAGAAGTTAGCTACCGTTCCCATGGCATCAGAAATTCAAAGGCCCTGGAGAGTGCTGTGATGACAGGAATGTACCCACCCACCCTCTCCTTCACTGTGGTGTATGACACTGCTCTGAAGCACAACGGCCGTGGTCAGCCGAATGTAGTGAAGTTGTTCTGTGATGGAACCACTGGAGGGAGGCTGCAATTCAATTCAATTGTATATGAAGAGAAAGGTACAGAGCACAGTGTAGGCTGTGTATAGTAAAAATAATACATGTGTTGATAGTGATGGGAATATGGGATGAATTGTGCATGCATGTAAAGGTGGGCAGTATTGACTTTTTTCAATACCAAATAACTATTTCAACAAATACCTCGGTATTACTAAAACCGACTATTTAGCTTTCAACTGCATCTGTATTTGAAAGTGTTTCAACTGTTCTCTTGCAGAAAGCATAGATTAGCAAACCTACATTGCTGAAAAAACTCGCGAAGTTAGGATACCTTGGTATATTGTGAATGAAAACATGGCCGATTGCAAAGCGACGCTCAGATTTGAAGCAGACTTCTTTACCGAGCCGACGGATGCCAGCGGGTACTCGGAAACATCACCATCATTAAGAAGTTTCACTCCAGAGATGAAGGGTGGTGCTTCAATAAGAACGAAAAAGCAACGAAGCGCGACAGGTGAAGACACGTTCTACGTACTTAAACGTCGAAACAGCCTCTTGCTGTAAATCTAATTCCTGCCTGTCCTGCCTGCTGCTGTGGACTATCACTCCTAAACAAGGAAGTACTAGTTACAAATGTAGCTCATATCAAGTAAAACCGAAAAGAATCGGTATCTCGGTATCCCTATTCAACCCACCGATAATATTCGGTATCCAGTAAACACCGAAGTTAACTAAATTTACCAAAATATCACCCACCCCTACATGCATGCATGGTGCAGTTTTACTCAGTGGGAAGGTGACTTGAAATCTCTTCTCTACAACTAATACTGTTTAATATAGAGGGCCAAGGAGGAGAAGCAAGAGGTAGTGAAATTCTGTCTCTGAAAGGTACGTATGAAGAATAGTCATACTGTAATTTACTGGATTGCTGTTCTTACATTTGCTTGTTGAGCTGATCAGTTATTTTCTAACATGAGATGTCAATGGAGGGGTATAGCAGATGTTCTAGCTTGGGGGGTAGCATTCCAGTCTCAGTATTCCCAGGCCATGCACATGCATGCTCATTATTCCACCCACCACCCACCAGCTGCAGTCCCATCTCTGATGGTCCTTCAAGACTACATCCCTCAACTAGCTGACAAGTGGGTGGAACTTGGCAATGCCCTGGGTCAGGAGCACGAAGTGCTCACCCTACAAAGCAGTGGTCAGCCACCTAACAGATGTCTGCTCTCATTGCTGAGTGCCTGGGTTAATGCTGGTGACAATGATGTTGGTGGAGTGAAGGTGGAGGTGTCGTGGGCATTCCTTGAGCGGGTGCTCCGCAGTCCTGCAGTGGACAAGGGGAGTGTCGCCAGTGCTATCAAGGCCAAATACGTCTAAGAGAACTAGTTTTGGACATTTTAAAGTTCGCTCACGACTGTTTATGCAGTGGGCATGCAGGGCTAATCATAAAGCCTCTTAAATCCATCCTGATTTTATAATACTTAATTTGTCTGATAATGTTGGAAGGCTGAAGGCATCGACTACTGCCGCTAGCACTGACTCCTGAAATCTAGTGGCAGCTGGTCAGTATTTACATAATTACAGAATGATTCACATGACAACGTTAACCTGTCCTTTGAACAATCCAGAGTAGACTACGTAGCTGTACTGTAGTATGTAGTAAGTTGTGACTATTGCAGTATATAGGAACCCACTAAGTACCTTTATTAATTAAAGATTGATAATAACTGGCTATCTTTCATATGTTGCTTGAGTGTGGGAAGTCATTTCAAATTGGCACCCTACATATACCGGGCATGGGAAACTTTTATCTGAGTCCCAAGGGTTGCATAAGACATTTACAGAAGTACAACATACTAAAATTTATAATTATATGATATATCATTAAATTAGCTCGTATTCTCCCTTCCAGATTAAGTAAAATTGGGACTATAGCTACAATGTTTGCCATTTAATTATTCATTGTGTTGTCATGTGTAGCAATTTTGTAAGTTTCTATTTTTCATACATTTGCAATGTCAGCAAATCCAGCTGTGTTCTGGAATATGTTAGGTGCACTACATGTGGCCATGTGTAAAGTACCAGCAGCGCTGCATGATGTGTTGTGCTGTACAAACTGTGTACTCACTTTCATTCTATACTTTATAGGTCTACACTACACGTCTCAAGATGAAACCGGTATAATTATACTGTAGCATGTACTGTTAGTACTTAGTAGTATACATACACACATCAGTTTGTGTTCCTTTTATGGTCTTTCTACCCTTATATAGCATGTTTTGACAGTTCACAAGGTTTAAAGTGGTTTAAATGTTACGTTGCACAAATATGTTCTAAGCACAAATTTGCATCTTTGCTATATATTTCGTTATCGTACGTGTCCAGCACATGAAGCTACTACCACACGACACCTTGCAGCATGCATATAATTATGCAAGCACAAAACTAACACTTTGGCCATTTGCTCCGATCGAGTCTTTAATATTAATTAACTATAATTATCTACCACTGCCTGGTTGGTGCAAGCAGCCAGCCAATTTAACCCTTCAGCTGGTGGCCCACTTGCATAGCCTATCATCCACCAATCCTACAGTCTGTAAAATTAATGTATAGCATAAAATTATGTAATGATCAGTGCTCATGGCACTCAATCATAGCTATGTATACTCTACATTCATACTAGAGTAGCTATGATGCTAAATCCTGTGCCAGCCCACCTCCCACATTATTAACACTATGCTTCATTTATATTGATCTCATACAGGTACAGAAAGTATATACGTAAGGCCAACTAGTACGCTACTGTGGATTACTTATTGATTTACTAGCTGTGCTAATTGCGCATAGTTTTATAGCTGCATATAGCTAATGTGCAGTTGTTGACATCCTACGCTGAAGATCTAGAGCAGGTGTTACATACACAGTCGTACACCGTCACGACCAAACTGCATGAAGCACATGCGCATTGAGTCCTTTCACCTTCTTACATGCACCTATTGCTTGGCTCAGCTGTAGCACTCGTAGCCATTTTGTACTGTAGTCGCGTGATGCATCCGGCCGAGGAAATCCCCGTCAAGTGGACGCGGATGCGTTGATCATGACACCATTGGACGATCTACTGAGCTATCAGCTATAGAGGAGATAGATCTAGACGGTTTTTAGACAGTAGATATTCATTATACGCGGGTAGGACGCGTGGCTATTCATCAGAGTGATCGATGTGAAGAAATGGCAACTAGAAAGCACGCGGCTAGAGTGTTCGTCTTGTTTGCCATACTCTCTTCAGTCTTCCTTTGGCTCAGTGGTGTAGATGCGCAAAAAGGTAAGTAATTATCTCAGCTGTTAACGATACAATTAAAGAATGACATAACCACTTGGTTTGTGATGATCCATGGTGTGCCTAATCAATTAATTTGTACTGGATGTTGTGTGTGTACTGGAATATTTGGACGTACCATAATATTATACATACATGTCTAACCAATAACGAGAATGCAAATCGTGCTGTATAAACACCCAGCATATAATACAATATCATCAAATCCTACAAACACGTAAACATGTGAGTACAGCTAATTGCTTGTGTGTATTGGCTCTAGTGGCATGCATATTTATGCATTGCTATTATTATGAAGTACTTTCTTGTTACAAAGTGTTACTGAGTACAAATATGCATGTACGTATACGCTAAATTGTGCTTTAGATTTATTTCCTGAAATTATACTCAAGCAAACCACATTAATTCAGCTGTCATGTACACCAGCTGTTGCATGTGTATGCCTCTCAGACCCAACATCATGTGGTGTGTGTTTTGTTACGTACTTGCTGTGTATGTTTCTGTCAGGGTTCAAACTGGAGACTTTGGATTGTTGTATAGTCAACAGCACTGGGGGCCTGTGCTAATTCATAAGTGACACGTTCCTGCTAATTATGTGTCAATGTTTGATTTTGCCATGGATTACAATTGTTACTTACTACACCATGTATTTGTACAAATGCCCCACACATTATGTGCTAGGTTTTGGGAATTTATAGTAGCACTTGCGAGGCTCCTTGTATAAGGCAAATTTAAAAGTCTGGCAATCTTCCATACCGGCCTGGCATACCAAGGGCATGTTTGTGAGTGCCTCCCTTATTTATATATTTTACTCAATGGTCTGTGCCACAGGGTACGGGTAATGAAGCCATAAAATAATGTAATATAATAATTATAATGTTTGGGGAATTTGGGCTTGTATTTTCAACTTGCACTGTATACAGTTCGAGTGCATTGTATTGTTACTTGCACTATATTAAGTATGTATGTGTGTGGTGCATTTGTGTGTGTGTGTGTGTGTGGGGGGGGGGTGTGTGCGGGTGTGTGGGTGTGTGGGTGTGGGTGTGTGTGGGTGTGGCATTCGGAAGGTTGAAAACTTGATTTTGCTTTGGTTGCAAGTCTAGTCATACTTGTGAACCAACCACTAGGGAAAGTAAGGAACCTATGTAATTCTCTGTTACGTGCTAGCACACTTTCCAGTGTTTAGCACTGGTAGTGCAACATATGCTAGTCACCTGGACATTACCAAGTGTAGGTGTGGAATTCTACGGCCAGAAGCACAGGACGGTTACTGTGATGCCGTCACTCAAGGCCGTACCCCACCTCTCTCATCTCATGGGTTTTGCAAGCTCACAGATGAGTACCCCTATTGCACTGAGGGAGTCATGCGACTGAGGTGATAAGGCTGGTGTCTCCGCAGCCAACGGTGCCACTGGTCTTACCCCATTCATGGGGTCCACTTAGCCAAGCCTTGGCTGTGGTATTTACAAGTACAAGTATAAATGTGTGTGTGTGTGTGTGTGTGTGTGTGTGTGTGTGTGTGTGTGTGTGTGTGTGTGTGTGTGTGTGTGTGTGTGTGTGTGTGTGTGTGTGTGTGTGTGTGTGTGTGTGTGTGTGTGTGTGTGTGTGTGTGTGTGTGTGTGTGTGTGTGTATGTGTGTGTGTGTGTGTGTAAATTGCATGCACATGTGTATGCTGTGTGTTTGCATGCTATACTTTTGTATGCATGTGTGTACACAAATGAATGGTTTTAATGATGTGGAGTTGTTGTGTCTGCAGTATAATTAAATCATGGGTAATCCACACATTGCTGAATATTATTTGGCCATGCGAATTGAAGTAATTACCTTGAGCATTGTTGGTATAAGGTTTCTTTAAACCAATTGTGTGATTGTTCCCATATCACAGGTGACAGTGGGTCTATTGTGCGTCTGGTAAATGGCAGCAGCAGCAGTGAAGGACGAGTGGAGATCAGAGTTAACGGGACATGGGGCACAGTCTGTGACCCCAACTTTACCTTTGGTGATGCCCAAGTTGTCTGTCGTATGCTGAGATACGCTACAGCAGAAAAGGCCATTCAGCCCAATCATTATGGAACCGGGGAATACCCCCCAGTGCTCACTAGTGTCAAGTGCATAGGTTTTGAGGAGTCAATATTTGACTGTTCCATTTCATATTCCTCCTGTTTGGATACTACCAGGGCAGGAGTGAAGTGTTCAAATGGTCAGTTGTACCACAGGTTCATTCTGGCTTGCATGTGCGTGTAAAATGTCATGCTGCTGGTTGTCTTTAATTAGTCCCGTCCCTGTAGTTTTGGAAATGGATAGGGTCTGGGGACAAGACTGTCTTCAATAGCTATAGCTACTTCATTGTCTTATTGTTTACACATGTACCGTACCTATTTTGGTGTACAATTGTTGTGATGTATCCATTAACCTCCGTTTAATTTATTCATCTGTCTTGTAGTCTTTCATGTATATGCAGACTCTGGTTATTTCTTTGGCCTCTGTTGTGTAACTTTGTATAGGAAGATGGCACAGATATACTGTACATAAACTACACTATGTACATGGGATCATGTATACATAATATGTGCATGTGTACACACTGTGAGGGAAATGTCTGACTCTAATCAGTGCATTTTTATATTTTCGATTTCATTCAGTATTGAAATATGACTTTTTCACACTATATCATTATGCATTATCGTAATTGAGCTGTTCAGTTACATGCAGTGTTGATTAACATAACACATTCTCATATTATGTATCTTTAGATTCTGTGGATGTTCGTTTGGTGGATGGTAGCTTGCCCAGTGAGGGTCGTTTGGAGGTGTTCCACAGCGGGGAGTGGGGCACTGTGTGCAGTAACTCGTTCACAATTGTGGAGGCTCACGTTGCTTGCCATCATTTGGGATACTCAGGAGCAGTGGCCTACCACAATGATACACGTTTTGGACAGGGCAATGGTAAGTCCCTGTATAGTTTGGAAATGGATAGGGGCACTTGGAAGCTATCCTGCAATCTTAATAAGAGTACACTGCAGATGAAATTCAACTTTGAAAGGACAAGATCACGTACTGTGCATACATTTAGAAAATGGCATCAACTATCTATTGGCACATCATTAATTGGAAGCTTGTAGCATAGCAGCATGCGCTGTCACGACTACTGTACAGAAATACGTATTGTGTAGTGAATGGAAAGTGGACCGGAGGCTGTTAATGGGATCCAATATTTACCAACAAACCCTAGACAATGGGTATATTATACTTAGTCACCTCAGATTAGAAGACACTTATAACCTTCACATAATCTAAACGGTTATTTCTATATTCACTTTCACACTGTGTTACTTGACACAGTAATCACTGCATGTGAAACTATACTCATTGCAAATGCACATCACACATCACACAATCTGACATTGTATTATCCCTTGCTTCCCTCACCCAGGTCATATCTGGATTGATAACCTTCAGTGCCCATCCTCCAACTTGACCAGCATTGCAGATTGTGCACATAGTGGCTGGGGACTGTACAACTGTAGCCACAACAATGAAATAAGTGTGGTACTGGTGTGCACAAGATGTAAGTAGGGAGGGAGGGAGGGGTGTGGGGAGGGTGGTTAGCAAGAGGAAGTGAGGAGCAGTGAGGAGATCAGAGAGCTAGCAAACTGCAAGACTGCTGCAATTTGCTCTCTTAACATAATATGAACATAATAATATTTTCTGTATTGTTTAAAATGAATGTCTTACTGTACATCAACATCACATTCAATGTTAGAAAGATATACAGTAATGTAATTACATGCAAATATATGCATAATTATGGGTGTTTACATTTCTCGGCTATCTCCCTGCCATCCATCTATGCTTCCCCTAAGCATTAGCACCATTGTCCCACCTTCAAGGAATTGTTGCACCCTCAACTGTTGGGGTGCTGTTGCTGATAGTGGTGGTGCCCACTTGTGTAGTAGGCTTTCTACTGTGGCGGAGAAGAAACAGGCAATTTAATGTGAGTCAGCACTGCACTGGAAGTAGACCTGCAGAGTCCAGGCTTGTGGGGAGTCACAATCTGTCCTTTTAGTGCTCTCCATCACAAGCTACATGTACAGTACATGTGTGCATGGTTGTACCTGCATATTAGTGCAAGGTCTCTTCTTGTATAAATGTGCTTGCCTACAATAGGAGAATCCTCTATGGCTATGTATTTATGCTGCATATTGGTACAGTATAGACGGGTGACGACTGGAAGATCTAGACATGACGGTCATGAAAGTATGGTTCAGAGGACCGAGGTCCTACTGGTGGAGACCACTGGTTCTGTAAGTTGTATGCTTTTCAGAAGGGGGCATCTGATGATGTTGATTTGTTATTGGTTCATAACATTGTATTACCCTAGCATAGCCTCATGTAGGCAGATCGCCCTCCCAAAAGACAGAGATCTTTTGGGAGGGCGGAGTCTGAGCAGAACGCCAGTCTGGCTACACAAGCTTGTTTAACCCTATAGTGATCACTGCTTGTGCACATAGAGCAGGCAACAGGTGTGATGCATATAATATCACTACTCACCGGTACTCACATTGTGTATGACATTTGGCTGTAAACTCCCTTCCCTGCTGTATATGACAGGTCACTAAATAGGGCACCTTCTGCTGCCACTTCTGACATGAATGATAATATTATAAATCCTTCACACTAAGAATTTCGCACACACTTTCTAAAGTATTCATAATGGGTGGACAAAGTCTTGCATGTATCCTGGCTGAGTATGTACTCACGTTCTGTTTTGTGTACATATGTCCTTGCCTGTATACAGATAGATACTTCCCACGAGCCTGCCCTGAAGAGGCTCTGCTACATGCCCTTTGATATCAACATCACCTGTGCACCTCAGGAGGGAGGAGTGTTTGATTTGGTGCCTTCATTCCAGGGAGTAATAGAAGGCAGTGGTGGGGAAATCCAGGTAGAGGTGTCCAGAAGTGTCCTATCCCTAACACATGCCCCCTTCACCCTTCGACATGCTGTCCTAGTTGATGGTCCTTTCCAGCTCCCCGAGGGCTACCAGTTGACCAGTGATGTGGTCTACCTCTACAGTGACCCATCTCAGCCCGTGAGGCCCTTTATCCTCCACTTGCCTCACTGGTACACAAAGGAGGAAGAGGAGGAGGGAGGTAGTGATGGAGATAGTCTCACCTTTGTTACGGCACCGCACACTCCCAGCCAACATGGGGAAAATGTGTTATACAAGTTTGAATTGCAGAGAGGAGGGAGTTTCCCTATGCCCAGCATTGGCTCACTCCTAGTGAGCAGCCACTCTACCCTGTTTGCTATTGCCTACAAGGAGAAGATCACCTCCAAGTTGAAGTATTATGCTACACACCTGGATAGTGAAGACGTTTTTGGCCTGAAGATTGACGTTGCTATCACTTTTGCATCAACAACTTGGCAGAAGGTTTGCTGGCTGGCTGACACGCATTATGTGTCCCCTACATGGCCTTGTGTGAAGTTTCTAGTTTAGCTTCATATTGTCATCTTTAATGCAGATCCTTAAGATACATCGCAAATCTTCAATTATCAAGAAAGCAGTTCCATTCAACTTTCAGTCTCCTCAGAATGTGATCTTGGCCCACGTGGACGAGATTGTTGGTAGGAGTGGGAGAGCTTCACTAGAGGGATCATCACAGGTTTGTATGATGTGATGCAGTAAAGAAGCAGACAGTCATTCCTGAGTGTACATGTGTGTCTAGTGCTATTCTTGCAAAGTGGTAATGGTAGTGAAGGAGTATCCGTATTGTACACAGTCACTGCTACTGTCTTGTCAGTCTGTTTACAGACCTTCAGTGCCTGTACTGTATGTGTTGTATTTTCTGCCAGCTGAATCTGCATCGTGTCATTGACCTCAGGTTCACAAAGATGAGGTGCGCTATCGCTCACATGGCATTGAGAGTGCAGAGCAACTGGGTGATGCCGTAAAGGCAGGCACATACCCACCCACGCTGTCATTTGTGGCAGCGTATAATCCTGCTCTGAAGTGGAATGGACAGCCAGCTTTGTTGAAGGTCTATGTGGATCGGACTTCTAAAGGAAGACTATGCTTCTCTTCAATTGTGTATGAGGAGAAAGGTGTGTGGTTGGTAGCTAACGTGTGGTAGTGACCTTATATGAGTTTTTAACTCACTTTATTCAAGGGTGTGCAGGATAGATGGATGTATGGTGAATGATGTATAAGGGATGTTTGTATGTAGTTGCACCTATTAGTGTTACTGTACATACATCAGTGGCCTGGAAACAACACCACCTTAGCTGGTAGATCCCATTACCATGCATATGGTGTATAGCATGCTTCTATTGTAAGTTTCTAAACCTTGTGTACTAGCACTGTACATTTATGGAAACACAGAACATGACATGTTCATACCATTACCTTGTATCTATGTGCATCTACCAATGTGCAGTGATCTAGGTTCAGTAATTGATTCATAGTGAATGAGCTATTTCTATTTGGAGTACAATAAGTCAGTTATTACTCAGCCAAGATTGTGCTGGCTTAATTTATCACACTATGGCACAACGTAGGTTAGCATGTAGAAGTACCTTTGTATGTGAACAACCTGTGCACTCACTTCGTGTTATTGCTTTGTCCTTTGTAGAGCATGAAGATAGAAGCTTGACAACGGACGGCCCCTCCTCCTCACCGGCTGCAGTCCCCTCCATGATACTCCTTCAGGACTACAGCCCTCAACTAGCTGACAAGTGGGAGGAGCTTGGCAATGCCCTGGGCCTGGAGCACCAAGTGTGTGCCTTGCAGAGCAGCAGCAAATCATCTGACAGATGTGTGCTTGCATTGTTGAGTGCCTGGGTCAGTGCTGGTGACAGGAATGTTGGTGGAGTGAGGGTGGAGGTGTCGTGGGAGTTCCTTGTGAGGGTGCTCCGCAGTCCTGCAGTGAACAAAGGGAGTGTCGCCAGCACTATTGAGGACAAGTATATACATCCTGGCGGACTAGAAATGGAAAGCTGATTGAGGTTAGCCCTCCAGTGTTTGGGTTGTAAGCATGTAGCTTACTGTACATATACATACATAGTAGAGGTGCATGTCACTGTATTATCACTGATGCCACATGTGTGGTGTGTAAAGGTCTTTCTTCAGATGTGTACTATTGTGTAGGTATTGTGTTTTACTTTGCACAGCAGTGGCCGTCAGCTGTTTGTATGTCAGTGGGTAACTCTGTCCTGAATGTTACCTACTTAGTGGTGAATACCAGTGCATGCATGTAGCCTTTTGTACAGTAGCACTACATACATTGTGTGATTGTGATTGTGATTGTATTGTATGTACAAACTCTTGCATGGACTCTGCACTTCTTCCTTATCTATAGGTCCAGGACTGTATGGTGCATTCTAACAGGTGGCAAACAATAGAGTCATTGTAAATTGCTATCATCATTGTCATGATCATGTATCAATAAATTGTCAACAGTAGTGCCATTCCTAGGTAAAGTTTCACTGCATTTTCCGCAATACCATAATTAATTCAATTTTCCATATACACCTCTAGCTGTTTTTCCTTTATTTTCTGACTTGCAATTTGTATTCAATCCTCAATCCTCAACCGTGTAGCTGTTGCTCCATTGTGTGGTGTAACTACATTGCTAGCTATAGCTCCAGCTTGTGCATGTGAAAGCAGCTGATCATGAATTTCTTACATTCTTATGTTATGTATCATGCATTACGTACATGCAGTGCACGAATCGATGCAAAGTACTTTATGCGCATGCCATACGATCAGATCATATACGAACATCGAATTTATCCGGCCGAATATGTATCGCCCATAGCACAAGTACGACCAGCTCACGCTACTTACATCCGTCGGTGACGTCACTAGCTCCTTACGCAATCGCCGGGCAGTAGCAGTGAACAGGCAGAAAGATGGTGAGAAGAATCGCTCTGATCCTCCCTTTAGACATTTGCAATTGCGCAGTTTGCACTTTGGAACACATCCAACTCACTATGTTGCATTTGTTTAGTATGTTTAAGCGTTGATTTTGCTTTTGGTGGTCAGTTTTTAGTGATGTTGCTTATACGCTTCGTCCCTCTTCTTTGCAGAGTCAGTCTACGACAATTCGGACGCGAAAGTTTCTGACAAACAGACTGTTAAGCCGAAAGCAAATGGTGAGTACTTACCCGTATCCAGGGCTGTGTGAGTGACGTTTGTGCATGGTGTACCGAAAGGAGCGGCCATGTTGTCACCACGTGGGTCGGGCTCCGCCAGGACAGTGTGCGATGGCTAGCCCATACAAGAGATTTAGTTTGCGGGGTATTGTGTCGCTTACCTTGTGATGTAGAACCTTTTCAACTCTGCCAATGCTCTGCCTCTAGCGAACTCTATGATCAAGTTTGCCTTCTCTGTGGTACCCTCCATGTGTCACACTATACAGGCTTTACACACTCTTTAGACATGTAGCTAGCTAGTGCTGTTTTTGTGTCTGCCTCAACTGGTACTATCAGTACAATGATTTGGGAAATGAGCAGTTGTGTAGTTTCCATTTTAATAGCACACAGTGGAACCTATCTAAGGTGGTCGCTGTGTTAGGCAGCCACCTCTCTGAAACAGCCAACCTCCCTGGCCCCAATAGCACTAAAGCATTGCAGTCTACCTCTGTAGAGCAGCCACCTCTCTATAAAGGTCAGTGAACTGGCTCACAGGTGGCTGTCTTAAGACAGGCTTCACTGTATAGCAGAAATGTGGAATGGTAAGGCAACTGATGGGTGGAAGGCAACAATATTCTTGTGACACACTTTGTTTTACAATAGCCAGCATTTCACAATTTTCCGATGTTTTAGTAATATTCTAGCAGTATTCTCAGTCCCACCTACTTTGTTTCAGCAGTTGCACATTAACAAATGCCATGCTATTCTGACTGTTACCTTTGGTTTAGCAGTGTACATGCGCACATGCCAGTACCTCTCCCCACTTGTACATATGCTCACTCCATACCCGCACACCCATCCTGACTCGTGCACGCTTCCATTCCCTGTTGTATCTATGCAGATTGTGGATGTCATCCACCCGGACAGGGCAAATGTGCCCAAATCTGAGATACGAGAGCAGCTGGCCAAGATGTACCGATGTGCACCGGACCAGATCCAGGCTTTTGGCTTCAGGACCAAGTTTGGAGGTGGCAAGAGCACTGGGTTTGCACTCATCTACGACTCTGTTGACTTCCTGAAGAAGTTTGAGCCAAAGTACAGACTGGCACGGGTGAGTTGACAGAGGGGTGAAGTGTGCGAGGGACTGTCGCAATGTGTGTGTGGTGTGTGTGTGTGTTTAGAGGGTCTGTAATATCAAGTGACACCTAACTTCATGTGTGTCTGAATACGCATGCTTGTCTCCCCTCACTGTGTACTAGTTGGGTGTGTGTGTGTGAAGTATGTAGTGTATTGTATGTATTCCATGTACTATGTATTCTATTGTATACTTGCACTGCAGCTGGGCCTGTATGAGAAGCCCAAAGCAACAAGGAAGCAGAGAAAGGAACGCAAGAACAGACAAAAGAAGGTGCGAGGAAAGGCAAAGGCCAGTGTTGGCGCAGGAAAGAAGAAATAGTGAGTGGTGGACGGGTTGGTGGGGGCAAGGACAGCACTGTCACAACACATACACAGAGTAGGCATACATACACACTGTCACAACACATACACAGAGTAGGCATACATACACACTGTCACAACACATACACAAAGTAGGCATACATACACACTGTCACAACACATACACAAAGTAGGCATACATACACACTGTCACAACACATACACAAAGTAGGCATACATACACACTGTCACAACACATACACAGAGTAGGCATACATACACACTGTCACAACACATACACAAAGTAGGCATACATACACACTGTCACAACACATACACAAAGTAGGCATACATACACACTGTCACAACACATACACAGAGTAGGCATACATACACACTGTCACAACACATACACAGAGTAGGCATACATACACACTGTCACAACACATACACAAAGTAGGCATACATACACACTGTCACAACACATACACAAAGTAGGCATACATACACACTGTCACAACACATACACAGAGTAGGCATACATACACACTGTCACAACACATACACAGAGTAGGCATACATACACACTGTCACAACACATACACTAAGTAGGCATACATACACACTGTCACAACACGTACACAAAGTAGGCATACATACACACTGTCACAACCCATACACAAAGTAGGCATACATACACACTGTCACAACACATACACTAAGTAGGCATACATACACACTGTCACAACACGTACACAAAGTAGGCATACATACACACTGTCACAACCCATACACAAAGTAGGCATACATACACACTGTCACAACACGTACACAAAGTAGGCATACATACACACTGTCACAACACGTACACAAAGTAGGCATACATACACACTGTCACAACCCATACACAAAGTAGGCATACATACACACTGTCACAACACGTACACAAAGTAGGCATACATACACACTGTCACAACCCATACACAGAGTAGGCATACATACACACTGTCACAACACATACACAGAGTAGGCATACATACACACTGTCACAACACGTACACAGAGTAGGCATACATACACACTGTCACAACACGTACACAGAGTAGGCATACATACACACTGTCACAACACATACACAGAGTAGGCATACATACACACTGTCACAACACATACACTAAGTAGGCATACATACACACTGTCACAACACATACACTAAGTAGGCATACATACACACTGTCACACCCCCACACATACATGCCCTGGTATAGTTTACACTGAAGTGTGGACCTGTTCAAGCCTCTTCTCCTCACCTCTCTTTTGCAGACTGTCCTTTACCCATTTCTGTGTGTTCCATTCCAGAACTTGTGGCTACCAACTCACAGAATTGTATTGAGAGTTCATATTGAAATTGATGAATGAAACTAGAGTTGACATTTGATTGCATGTGCTTTTGCAAGACTTAGTGTTTTGGGGATAAACCAGCACAGATACAGAATGGACTGCATACTATGCACACATGCACCATATCTGAGTTACCGTGGCAACCCCTAAGCCCCCCTCCTCAGTTGCCTGTTTGGAATCTTTCTTAATTCCAAGAAATCACATTTCCAATAATGCCATACATGGCGAGTTAAATAATGCAAGTTAAGTTACAAAGATGTGTGTAGAAGTTGTTGCTGAGCAAAGCGTGTTACTGACTGGTAGAGGGACCAGCTGAATAGGAAACACATGAAGATTTGCAGCATTCACTTGTACTCCACAGCGAGGGTGAGTCGCCGTGACGACCCAAGCCCTGCCTCTACCAGTGTCTGTCCAAGATTGCTCAATATCTGTCTGGGGTAGGTTGACACTATGTCACAGTGCTTTTTACTGTAGCCGCTTTCCTCAACCCATTTGTACAGGACCTATGGGCATCAAACAATTCAAAACAATACATTAAATGAGAAACACTTAGCCACAATACCATGTGTCCACAAGTGGACAGTATGAGGAGAATAACATGACAATGTCACAAGTTCATCATATGACCCACACATATATACCAACCTCCACTGGTTCTGTGACATTGAAATCGCGCTGCAACAATTTCCCGTTGGGCAGTTTCATTGCTATGGTAACACCGCCATCTGGCACAGTCCTCTCTCCTTGTGAGGGTTTTCTATCACCCTGCTGTACTGCTGGAGAGAACTGTGCTGAAGAGCGGTGAAGTAGGTCTTTTGACACATCTAGCCTTCTCTTTTCTGCTGCTTCCACACTGGGTGAGCGTAGCAGTGTGCTCCTCAGACGTAGCTCCTGGTCACCATCACTCAGTGCACCCACCTCCCCTTGGTCCTGCACTACCTCCTCAGGGACATCCCCTTCCAGTGATTCCATCTGGTCCTGCCCTTCCTCAATCCCACCAGGGGCATCCTCCTTCAGTGACCCAAGCTGGTGCCCACCCCTCCACCGTGAGAACTTCATTGCCTCCTCCTCAGCTCGCTTTGCACGGGCTTCTTCCATGGGCTCCACCACACGCTTCTCATAAGCAGCTGACTGGGGATGGAGGGTGGTTGGGAGGAGTGGAGGGTGGTTGGGAGGAGTGGAGGGTGGTTGGGAGGAGTGGAGGGTGGTTGGGAGGAGTGGAGGGGTGGTTGGGAGGAGTGGAGGGTGGTTGGGAGGAGTGGAGGGGTGGTTGGGAGGAGTGGAGGGTGGTTGGGAGGAGTGGAGGGTGGTTGGGAGGAGTGGAGGAGTGGAGGGTGGTTGGAAGGAGTGGAGGGTGGTTGGGAGGAGTGGAGGGTGGTTGGGAGGAGTGGAGGGGTGGTTGGGAGGAGTGGAGGGGTGGTTGGGAGGAGTGGAGGGTGGTTGGGAGGAGTGGAGGGTGGTTGGGAGGAGTGGAGGGTGGTTGGGAGGAGTGGAGGGTGGTTGGGAGGAGTGGAGGGGTGGTTGGGAGGAGTGGAGGGTGGTTGGGAGGAGTGGAGGGGTGGTTGGGAGGAGTGGAGGGAGGAGTGGAGGGTGGTTGGGAGGAGTGGAGGGGTGGTTGGGAGGAGTGGAGGGTGGTTGGGAGGAGTGGAGGAGTTAGGTACATAAACACATTGCAGATCAACCAGTCGGTGTTCTGGGAGTTCCTACCTTGACAGTGAGGTCTGCTTGTTTCTCTTGAACCAGCACATAACGGTTCAGTTCATTGGCTAGTCACAAAGCAAAGGAACATGGTGCTTAGCCACACACACACACACACACACACACACACACACACACACACACACACACACACACACACACACACACACACACACACCTGCCACATCCACCACCACCTTAGAGTCTCTATCCCTCCTCCTCCTCCATGCTCTCCTGATAGCATTCAAGATGTACAGCACAGCTCCAATGGCGGCAAGACCCAGAATACTCCATTTTAGCACTAGAAACACACTGGCTTCACTGGACAAACAGGAAAAAAGTGAATAAAAGAAAAGGGTACGGTGGGAGAAGATGGAAGTATAGTTTAGATAATCTATGATGGAAGAAGCAGAGGTGAGGGAGAGAATCACTGTCACCGTGGCTCATCTGCATGTCACAGCGTTCTAGTTCCTAGTTAGCTAGCTGTGTGAACATACGGCCGAGCTAATTGTCCTACGTGCTCTACTTAGAGCATCATCAGCGGGAGAGAGTGCAGCAATGCTTTCCGATGATTGGCAGTAGGCAGAAAAATGGCGGAAGCACATCATCAACTCTACATTTCACAGCGAGAAGTGTTGGAAGCACCATTCGCTTACATCCAGTATGTCTGACAGCTCCACTCTTACCTTATGTACATAATGATGCACAATGAGAAGAAGACGAGGGCCACAGCAAGTGGGCGATCCAACACGTTATAGCGTGCCATCACCGTTCGCACAGAGTGCCTTACCGTATGTACTCTAATAATTACAACTTTCGCGTGGATTAAAGTTAATCAATCAAGCAATCAATCATTATTATTTGAGTACACCGCACCAAATAATGCGAGGACACAAAAGGTCCAATGCAGCACTAGAGCACAAGTATAGCTACAAGGGATAATTCAACAGAAAGAGAAAAATATTATATAGCAAGCAATTATAATTCTGGTGTAGTGTGCCAACCTCGTGGTTGATTAGTTACTTGATAAACATACAAATCTTTTACCATTCTACAGTACATGGTTGTATAATAATGTAATGAGATAATGAACAGTAAATAATTCCTTGTGGATTGCCTGTTGTAGCTACTTATTGCATGTACTGAAGTTCAGCAAAGTGAGGTCAGATCAGCTTGTGCCATTGCAGACCAAGAATGCACGCCACATGACTGCGGTGTTATCTTCTACTCCAGTACTGCATGGTCTAGCTACATTGCACTGTATTGCATTTAGGTATTGAAGTTACCTCAGCCACATCACCAGGCAAGAGTAACGGGGGAGCTAACGAAGGGAGCAATATGCATTACACACAATAATACTTTGGAAAGATTGTTCACTGTTTCCAAGAAGAAGCATGGAGTCACAGTTGCTAGCTACTAATTCTACTAATTTAAGCATCTCTAGCTGCCTGAAGCTGTGTTTGCACTATTCACGTGGCATTATGCTATGCTATATGCTACATCCCATAGGTAACAATGAGCAGGCTTGCCTGTTGGCAGCAACAGAAGAGTGTGACGTCATGTGCTTTGTGCTGCAATGCAGCACGAGATGATTGTTGTGATTGGTTTACGGTTTTACGCGATAGTTGACGTTTCGACAAAGGTGGAGTAGAAGCAAACAGAGACGGGCGGAGCGATACGGAAATGTTGTTTATTATTGTGAAGTCCATTTCAGAAGGTTCTGAAGGGAAGAGCACGTTTAAAGTGAGCTCCGTTGACGAATTCGGCAAAGATTTCCTTCTGTACACGTGTATTAGTGGTAGATCCAGCGATAGGCTGGAGCTGGAGCAAGTTGTACTTTAAAGCTTCTGGGAAGTCATATATGTCTGTACCTAGCCGTAAAATGTCCTGACAATGTGTGCCTGTGTGTTCTGTTAATCGCCGCCCAGATGTGTGTGTTGTTCGTGTACATGTGCTTTTGCCCAATGCTCCTTGTGGACATAATAAGGAAGTTGTGTAGTCATGGCATCCAAATTTGGTGTGGCATTGTTGGACGTAGATATGGAATATTGGTGTTTGTACTACATACGTAGGCCGATCTCATGTTTTTATTTATTATTTCACTGTTGTTTGCTGTTGTTTTGCTGTTGTTTAGCTGTTTGACATCGCAGTGGACGGAGAGTATCTCTGCTCCATTCGATACAGCATCTTGTACCAGCTGCAGGATGAGGTGAGAGGTGCTATGTGATGTCACATGACTCAAATTGAGTATACCACTTGAACTACACCCACAGGACTGAGCATTACTGACCACCTTCACAATAGAGTGTGTACGTAGGAGTCATGGGGGAACTGTATCATATTCTCTTGCTTTCTTCCCATGTTGGAGCTGATGCTAGCTCATCCTAACTCTTTCTTCCTCTTCCACTGTGCAGATCAAGAAGTCTTTTCCCACTGCCACCCTGCCCGACTTCCCTCCTAAAAAGATCCTTGCTTTGGATGCAGAGCAGCTAGATGGTAGACGCTTTGGGATTGAAAAGTACCTCCAAGGAAGTGAGTGACTGGTCTTGTGAGCATGGCTGAGAGCCCATAGTCATGCATCCATATGAACAGAACATGTATGTGCGCGCACACACACACGCACGCGTGTGTGTGCAAACAAGGAAATGGAGTCAGTGAGTAAACAGTGATTGCCAGCATGCTGAGGGACACATGGTACAATAGACAACTGTTTCAGACTCATGCAGATTAGACATTCACAGGCATACAAATAATCATGCAGTGGAGTCAATGAGTTTAGTATGCATGCACACACATTCACATGCATACACGCACGCACACACACACACACACACACACACACACACACACACACACACACACACACACGCACACACACACGCATGCACGCACACACGCACTTCCATCCTCCTTACAGTCACCAGTGAGCTTGTTGCCATGCTTCCCCCTCCCCTCTCCTCTCCAGTTACCCTCGTGCCCCAGATAGCCAGCAGCCCTCTGTTTAAGAACTTTCTATTGGCTGCACAGTTTGCCTCATGGGACGGCACAGCTGACCCCACCCCCCTCCTGGTCTACCTCCTCAACGGGAAGACTGTGGAGCTGAAACAGGTCACCGCTCTGGAGAGGGCGGACCTGGTGTTGGAGGTAAGAGGCGGGCCCAGGGGCTGATAATAGGGAATTTGTACAATCATCAATGCAGTATGCACTATATATCCTAACATGGCCTTCTAGTGTGATGTGCAGTGTTGCTTAGCTGCAATGGCAGCTATGGGGTAGTTCTTTATAGCACTTTAATTTTCTTGGGGTTAAACTTTTGCATTTTTGCGGATCAGCAACCATCCGCGAAAGTTTCATCCTGTGAAAACTTACACAAGGCTTTATTTATCTGCCTAAGACTCTGCAACCGCCATATGTAGTAAAAATGCAAAAATTACGAAAACTTGAGAACTGCAAAATTTTATGTGCATATGGTATTATTGCTGAGCCGAAAGGCGAGGCAAGTAATCGTGATGCGTTGTCGTCCCCCGTTTGTATAAAAATATGTATGTATATTCGTCCCAGTCAACCCGAGACACCTACTGTAGATTGCGCTATAGCCCGGTGTTCTCCGCAGGTGCTCACGACAACAAAACGCTCTACTTGGCCACCATCGGCCACGAATCTGCTCAACACTCCACTTCATCGCTGCACGCTGCGTTCAGATTGCTCTTAACGTTGCTCATTGCTCCAGCGAGGGCTACACGCCTGTTGGCGATTCCGCCATATTGTCTGACGTCATTTGCCCTGCGTGGCCTGTGAAGCGCAAAACGCGCACTGTGGTTAGCTAAGCAGGGACTGGCTTCCCTGTGCAGCTCCAAATATGTAGGTGTCGATGGGTCTGCTGCCATCCAGTGCTTCCTCTGGCTTGCTATCTCTTCTTTTGCTAGCCAGTGAAAGCAGATTGCAGTTCTATTATTGCCCAAAATGTACTTGCCCTGGTTGAGTTACGCTCATGCACTGTACTTTACTGAAATAGCTAGCTATATACATTCAAGTGAGGCTGGTTGCATTTTAATGTATGCCCTAGTGTTGTATACAGCTTACATACACAGGGGCTGTAGGCGAACTATGGGTATATGGCAGTGAGCAACCGCCTGTCAGTTTGGGACTGTTTAGTCATCAGCTACTAAATGTACTAATAGTTCTTGTAAGTGGATTTGGTGTGTGGTATTAGAGTGTGTTGTGGACAGATGACATTACTTCATGTGTGTCATTGCAACTTGCCTACATAGCGTGTTGCCAAGGAGATGAATCTCCATGACGACCTTGTCTACTACTTTGCCCTTCACATTGTTTTAGAAGAGGAGGATGGCTCTTTTACGGGTAAGGCCCCTGCAATTGTCAGCCAGTGTGTGTAAATTTATTCAATGGTTCTTCTCCTCTGTCCCTCAGTGGTACGACGCCTCTATGACATGGAGTCTCCCGTCATCACATTGAACAGAGCTGGCTCGAAAACCAGGCTTGTGGTCATGAGGAGGTGTGTGTGTGTGCACATGTGAAGGGTGACACATGACATATGACATTGCATGATGTGTGATGTATGACATGTCATGTGTATCATGATTTGTGACATGACTGTAATGTGTGCAGGTTCTGGCATAAGGCTGTTCACACAGAGTTGTGTCAGGACAAGACAGGCAGAAATCTACTGTACCTTGAGGTGTGTGTGTGTGTGTGTGTGCGCGCATGTGTGTGTGTGTGTGTGTGTGTGCGCGCATGTGTGTGTGTGTGTGTGTGCGTGTGTGTCTGTGCGTGCATGCGTGCACGCGCGTGTGTGTGTGTGTGTGTGTGTGTGTGTGTGTGTGTGTGTGTGTGTGTGTGTGCATGTGTGTGTGTGCATGTGTGTGTGTGTGACCCTTCACATTAATACCCCCTTCCCTCCTTCCTCCCCTATGTCTGCTCAGGGTGTCCATGCCATTGAGAAGGGACAGTGGAGGTGCAGAGAGGAGGAGAAGAAGGCCATTAGCAAGGCTCATCAGAAGAACCAAAAGAAAGAGGTGATGCAACAGCACACTGTGGTTGCATAATGGTGAAGGTGTCAACTGGTACTAAACCTCAGTGACACACGCACATACACACACACACATGCATGCACGCACACACACACACACGCACACACACACACACACACACACACACACACACTGTATGTATTGCTGTATAAATGGTATACTCATTGGATGATCCATAATATGCTCCTCCACACACACAAACACTTCCGTAGAATATAAATGGGAGGGTGAACAGAGGGAGTGCATGGTCATGCAACACATGCAACCATTTATTTACATACCTGTTAATGTATGTTAGCACACAGTGCCTAATAGTACCACACTGTATACACACTTTCCCACAGTTTCTGGAGCTGGTGTCTACCCAGCCTGGGTACCTCTCCACTGTGGTGGAGGGACTCACTATAGTGATTGACTCTGTAGAGTATGAGGGCCATGTGGTAGTGGGCCAGCAGGACCTGCTGCTTCATCACCGACTGAAGGAAGAGGGCGTGGCTGGGGGAGGGGAGGACAGCATCTACAGGATGCAACTAAGCAGGGTCCGGTGCTGGAAGATGGCGTATTTGGTGAGGGGGGAGGAAAGGGCAAGGAAGGAGGAGAGGGGAATGACGACATGGTATTCTGCATCAATGTTTGATATTAATTTCTTCTGACTTTAATTGCATGCAGCTAGCACTATATCTCTCATGTCCCCTCAAGCTCCTCCTCCCCCCTCCCCATCCTCCCTCCTCCCTCCCCCTCCCCCTCCTCCCTCCCCTCCTCCCTCCCCTCCCCCTCCTCCCTCCCTTCTCTCCCCTCCCCCTCCTCCCTTCTCTCCCCTCCCCTCCTCCCTCCCTCTCTCCCTCCCTCTCCCAAATCCCCACAGAGAGACCGCCAATGCTTGTCCTTGGCCTTGCACTATCTGGTGTCAAAGACTAAACTGGACTGGGTGTTTGTCACAGGGAAACAGGTGGCTTACCTCGCACAGTGCATTCAGAATGTTGTCACAGAGATAGTGAGGATAACCCAGAAAAAGCCACTCAGAAAGGTAGGGTCACACCCCCCACAGCTGCAATGCTCAGTACGCATCTGTGTCGGATTGCATCACATTCATGTCACATTGCATCACACTGCAACACGTCACATCATCTACATCTCCAACAGAGGGGAAGAAATATTGCAGGCATGCTTCTTGCCAGCTATAAGCCACCACTTGTCACCACATTCCCCTTGGTCACTGTGGTCTTCCCCAACACTGCACACACACCACCCATGCCCTATGATAGTCTCCCTTGGAACCAAAACAGCATTGTGCTAAAATCTCATCCTACCAATCTCCCCCCTTTCCTCTAACTTACTTCCATCCAGCCATCAGAAGACGATGTTGGTATTATTCCCACATTTACTAAGGTTAATCGCAGGGAAATTCCCCAGCCACAGTATCCCAGGAAAGTTCCTGCAGCACCCAAAACCCATAAAGAAAGTGCAAGTAAACAACAACAACAACAGCAGGAACAGCAGCAGCAACAACGGGAAGAACAGGAACAACAACAACAACGACAGCAGCAACAACAGGACGAACGAAAAGTATCCACTTCCTCTGCAAAAGAAGCTAAGCCAGAAACACCTTCTTCAACCGAAACAGCCGAAGGCGAAGACTTGTCAGAGCCCAAACAACTCACTTCTGTTGATGACACAGACCCTCCACCTCAATCACCTAAAGTTGATACTCCCTCCAATGGGCTCAGCAACTCCCAGGGCAACACTGACCCACCCCCTCAAGACCATCCAGACGGCCCTCCTGCCGAGTCCTCTAGTAAACGCAGCAAACCCCCACCATCAGCGGCCGCCGCCCCACAGCCCCCGCCCCAGCTGCTGAATGTGGCTGAGCTGGACGAGGAGGGAGGGTCGCGCTCCATCGGCAGCATGCTGAAGAAACTGACTGTGAGTACTATGCCACCTCCTGTGTGTCAACTAGTCACACTACATAGCCTGTGTCTTTGTTTCTCCCTCAACCACTCTGTGATGCTACCCCTTATCTGGTACTCACAGTGTGGGCAATTGGGCATTGCTAAAGACACAACAATGAATTCAGTGGGGAGGTAGGGAGGGGGTGAGATGTGGGGAGGGAGTGGGATGTGGGGAGGGGTTGGGATGTGGGGAGGGGTTGGGATGTGGGGAGGGGTGGGATGTGGGAGGGGGTGGGATGTGGGGCGGGGGTGGGATGTGGGGAGGGGGTGGGATATGAGGAGAGAGTGGGATGAAGTCTGCCTGGAACTTCAAGCACCAACAGTCAAATTGTAGGTTACACTAATGGTCTGTGGCCCATTATATTGGTCACACCACATCCAATTCACTGCTGGTTGCACTCATTCACTTCAGTAGTCTACACGCCCACCCTGTCACAAGATATAGAGTTGCAATTACAGGTCTGGTCTAGTCTCGTGCACAGACCACTTTCTCGCCTCAATTATTATATTATGACATCATTGGGAGGATCTATAGATACTACAACATGGGCCACCAATGGCTAAACAGCGAAGACAACCTGCGAAGATGGCCGTGTTATTGAAGCTCCTGACTAAAACACATTTTCCTTACCAGATCGCCGAAATCGCCGACACTGGCTTGGAATTAACCTTAACATAACCTAGTCTGTGAGGTTCTTCACGAATCAACACCCGCAATGCTGTAGGTTTTTGGTTTTCCGCCGTTCTGACAGTCTAGTGTGCTGTACGTTGGCAATTAACATTCCTCACTGTGTCCATACATACCGGGTCATTAACGAATTCTCACATAGGTTATGTGCCAGACCCCTTCCTGTCTGCGCATGACGTCATGATTAAATGGCCGGCGGACAGGTGGGGTCTGGGTATGAGACTAAGTCTGGGCAGGATGTGGCAGTTTCTTCTCATCATGTCTAGGTGATAGTAGTGTCCCTTTCTAACCTTTCAGATTTCAGTGATTTAATTGTGCACATCTTAGTTAATGATGTCCTAACTGTAGCTAGGTTATTAGTCTGGAATACAGTGATGTAACTCTGATGTAACAGCTCTGATGTTACATGATGAGAATTAAGTAATATGCCCCTTTCACCAGTGTGTGGTTTACTGTTAATACACACACTGCCCATGTACATAATGGCAACTGTCAGCATTGAATATAGAGGATCCAGCCTTAGACCTGCCTACATTCAAACCACCGTGCTGTGAATGTCACCGGCAACCATTTCTCCCCCTGCCTCCCCCCTCCCCCCCCCCCCCCTTTGTATTTGTCATTACAGGCATGCTACCATGTGGCACCCTCTCCCAGGGGTGCTTCATGTGGTGTTGTGAAGGGGATAATGCCGGGCCAAGATACATATTTCTAATCCTGTTTTTCTATTAAGAGAGATTCTACTGTAGTTGAATCTGCAGAATGTGCACAGCCTGACAATGAGTAGAAAAGGTCAAGGGCTTGCTAATCGAAGCTTGTGCATGGCCTGACTCCAGGGTTGAAAGGTGTTGGTAGTTGGCTCCCCAAATGTAGCAACAACAGAAGCCCCTGCATTCACTTACTCTTGTGGGGTGATGTGCTCTGCCCCTGGCAACTGTCACATGTAGCAGCCCTACATATGCATCTCTGCTGTGAGCGCTGCACACACTTGTGTGGCCTTTGACAACTGTAACCTTCTTGTGTTGTGTGTACTGACTATGTGGCAGTGATTATAGCGTAATTATTGTGGGTCAAGGATCTGATTAAAGTAATGGTTGGTCATCAGACATTATCCAAGCTGCTTCTTGAATGACTGGTCATTTTAGTTGCACATAGGCAGTAGGTGTGTGTGTGTGCAAACCATCAATAAAAGCATCTGAGTTCACTATCCTGACGCAGCAAGATACTATAGAAACTTTCTATAGTGCATACAGCAACACAGAGCTTTATCATGTCACATGACTGTCACATGACCTACATAATTGTTCTGCCCTTTGTCCACAGCACTTCCGCTCAAATGAGGTATCTAATGACGTCTTTGATCAGGTGTATGGTGACGAGGACCTGTAGTGCCACTCCCCTTTCTACTGAACATGTGTGTATGTGTATAAGGCACATGCACGTTACATACATCAAGTCTACAAAATGGATACATACATACATACATACATACATACATACATACGTACATACATACATACATACATACATACATACATACATACGTACATACATACATACATACGTAGTAGTATAGCAGGTCTATTTTGTATAAATTTTGTCTATGTTCAGTTGGGATGTTATTTTTGATGAGGAGAATAATTATATACTATTTTTAATACTAATACATTCATACATAACTGCATAATAATATTATTATGGGTAGTGCGTACATGGCACTATATATACTGCAATTAGGGACCTGACTACTTATAGGCAGCCATACCCCATGCCTCCGATACTATAGGGTATACAGCTATATCTTTGTTGACAATTTCAATTTGTTGCATATTGCAGTAGTGCCATGTATTATATATACTGTATGCGCTATCCATTACTATGTATATGGATGCATTATAATTAGTATTAGAACAATTGTAATAATGTCACCACAAAGTGGTGCATGCACAGGTACGTAGCGCTTGCTATGGCAGCATGCTACTTACAAGAGGACTGCACGCATGGACCTACATGTACCATACATATAGCTACTGTGCTGTGTATGCATGCGTGTTGCAGTTGCACGTACGTATGTAGACATCAGCAGATCTGCTCATGCACAGCCATCTGCATGGTAGTCTGCATTTGCTATGTACAGCTTACAGTCATGGTGAGGTGTGAAATGGTGTGTGTTGTCTCTAGCAATGTAATCACATTAAACATAATCATATTAGATGTACATAATCATGTTATCATGCTCAAGGCACTTAATCTCAGTATACAAACCCTGAACTATGTTCTGAGTATAACTACCTCATGGGGGGTGGCATCAGGTCACAGACACAAGTATATTAGCCTTCACACCCTTCACTTCTGCAAGTGTAGTCCACTGCCAGGCAACAATGATCACTGACCTATGAAGGTTAAGCTAACTTCACCTCAGGTAGGTCAGCACCTTCAGACTGCTGAGTGAGATAACAGGGTGTCCATGTTTAAACCACAGACCATAGGCCAGAGCATTATTAGTGATTTGAGGCAACATATCAATTAGTTATCTTCCAGTATGACACTGTGATGTACACATGGTGACCACCATGTCAGCCCCCTGCTAGTGCACAGGAATACATACATGTAGAGCAGAACAGCCTCAAGGCACAACGTATACAGGTACATTGGCTTCATGCCAGAGTGCATATGTATTAAGAGTTATCTCTTACATGCTTCATGTCATTAGCTACGCACACAAATTGCTCATCTCATGCATTGTTGCACAGTTAGAGAAGCATGCAGCACCTCCATGCAGCTATGTCAGTTCTGCAAACAGCAGTGTAGGTACAGTATACGTAAGTAGTTCCCAGTATGTAGTGACATGTACCCTGGAGACACTGCTGTCAGGGTGGCAGCACAGTTCCCCCATGGCCAGCTCCATTGGCCACTCTCTTACGGCATATTGGAGGTGCTTCTTGCAGTTGTAGAAGGTGCCCAGTTGTGGCAAAGTGCAATGTCATCGCAATCGTATCCACCCATGCACTATAATGTACATAACCACTGCCCTAAGTGCATGACTGACCTCCTCAGTGTGGAACACCATTACCTGGAGCCAGGTCCCCATTATACTACACACAACACATCAAAGGGCCCAGAGGTCATGTCAACATGTTCCCTAACAATAGAGTTGCTGATGCACTGTGCAAGCACTGCTCATGCACACAGGATAAGGCTATACCAATTTGCTGTGCTGGTCCAGTATGTATTCATGATTGACCTGTGCATTGGGGGGGGGGGGCACTTTCCACTGCCAACTGTTTCAAGGTGCACTCTTTTGACTCAGTTGCAGGTAGTCCTTATACTCAGTTGTACACAGGTCTAGGAAACAGGACAAGCAAGCTCCACCCAGTGCACTGTCTGGCATGCTAGACCCTTCTATGACATTGAGATGTCACAGGAGTGATAGTGATGCAGACATGGTGTGGAGTGATGGTGATGTAGACATGGTGTGGAGTGATGGTGATGTAGACATGGTGTGGAGTGATGGTGATGTGGACATGGTGTGGAGTGATGATGATGTAGACATGGTGTGGAGTGATGGTGATGTAGACATGGTGTGGAGTGATGGTGATGTAGACATGGTGTGGAGTGATGGTGATGTGGACTTTGTGTGGAGTGATGATGATGTAGACATGGTGTGGAGTGGTGGTGATGTAGACATGATGTCATTGTGGAGTGATGGTGATGTAGACATGGTGTGGAGTGATGGTGATGTGGACTTGGTGTGGAGTGATGATGTAGACATGGTGTGGAGTGGTGGTGATGTAGACATGATGTGGAGTGATGGTGATGTGGACTTGGTGTGGAGTGATGATGATGTAGACATGGTGTGGAGTGATAGTGATGTAGACATGGTGTGGAGTGATGGTGATGTGGACATGGTGTGGAGTGATGGTGATGTGGACATGGTGTGGAGTGATGATGATGTAGACATGGTGTGGAGTGATGGTGATGTGGACTTGGTGTGGAGTGATGATGTAGACATGGTGTGGAGTGGTGGTGATGTAGACATGGTGTGGAGTGATGGTGATGTGGACATGGTGTGGAGTGGTGGTGATGTAGACATGATGTCATTGTGGAGTGATGGTGATGTAGACATGGTGTGGAGTGATGGTGATGTGGACTTGGTGTGGAGTGATGATGTAGACATGGTGTGGAGTGGTGGTGATGTAGACATGATGTGGAGTGATGGTGATGTGGACTTGGTGTGGAGTGATGATGATGTAGACATGGTGTGGAGTGATAGTGATGTAGACATGGTGTGGAGTGATGGTGATGTGGACATGGTGTGGAGTGATGGTGATGTGGACATGGTGTGGAGTGATGGTGATGTAGACATGGTGTGGAGTGATGGTGATGTGGACTTGGTGTGGAGTGATGATGTAGACATGGTGTGGAGTGGTGGTGATGTAGACATGGTGTGGAGTGATGGTGATGTGGACTTGGTGTGGAGTGATGGTGATGTAGACATGGTGTGGAGTGATGGTGATGTGGACTTGGTGTGGAGTGATGATGTAGACATGGTGTGGAGTGATGATGATGTAGACATGGTGTGGAGTGATGATGTCAATATCTAAGCACATGCTGTATGCTGCATTAGACCAGTCCCAAACTATAGTACATACACAGCACACAAGATCCTCAATCCTCTTGCCAACAGGTACATGCAAGCCACCATTATCTCTATCACAGAACTGAAGCATTCTGCACAAAGTGAGAAAGGTCACACTGAGAAGCTCACTAAAATCCCTTTACTGTTTGGTTTTGGGAAAATAGCTGACTGGCCCTTGGGGTGAAATCATTAACCCTTACTGATACTCCATTAACGACTTCATTAACCTTGTCATGATCACCCCACTGACCACCTGACTGTGCACCTGACTAAGCAATGAATGCTATTAACTCAGTCCTTCCCCATAAAAGAGCCAGTGCCTAGCAGCAGCTGCATGCCAGAGCAGTTCACCTCAGGGCACTGTGAGAAAATGCTGTCTAAAGTGCTTGTGCTGCTAGCTGCAGTGGTGGCAATTGCCACCGCTCAGTCTCTAAGCAGGTCTACTCCCAGCACGGCTACACTAACTCCCATCACCACTGACTCAATCGGGACCTCTCCTCCTTCACTTCGCCCCCTCCCTACCGTCACCGTCACTTCTTCTCCAGCAACAACACCACCACCAGAAGAAGAACTGGAGAAGAAAGACCCACCACCGTAAGCAAGCTGTCTCCTCAAATAACACCTCAATCAAGATGCAATCTGAGAGAAGCCCACAACTACATGTGCATGTTGACATCATGATGGATCAGTTCAACCCCTCTACACAGTGCCCTAAGTACAACCCTCTATAGAGAGCGTCCTAAACTAGTGTGCACTGCAGCAACAGCATGCTGCATACCAGGTTTACCTTGCACCACTCACACAACATACGCTATAGCGCTTGGAGGGTTATTACACTTTAATGTGTGTACTCCTTTTTGCATCTACACTGGGGTGTATCTTGTCATGCATGCCCCTATGCATATATAATGAGTGAGTGATAAGGTCCGCAAGAAATGTTGTGTTACTGTATTATTGTGAATGCACTCGCTCTTGTATACATGCCCCTAGTGTGTTATCGATCCCTGTAGCTATGTACCACCAGGCAGTCTGATAATGCACGTGCCCCACATGCATATACACGCGCGTGTCCCTTATTCACTTCTTGTTTTCCTGCTGCCTCCCCTTCCAATCCCCTCGGGCCTCCCCATCACAGACACAGCTTGGTGAAACCAAAGACATGGAAACTGGGTACCACGGAGAGCATTTCCCTGACTATTTACGACTGGAACTTCCGCAGTCGCGCCATCGAGGCCATTCTGTATGTGCGTCGGTGCACCTGCGTTCAGAGACCACGCTACCAGAGGCGATGCGAGGACGATGAAGTCTTCACGTCCGATCGAGTGCAAGCGACCCCAGGTGCGTTTCGTCTCTAACGCAGCGTGCTAGTGATTTCGCACACAAACGCGCTTGAGTTACTTACTGAATCCTCTGCACCAACCCTTGTAGGTCAAGCTGCTCTACTTAACATCGAAGTAAGTATGAAGACATGCGCACTAGTCAGGATATGAACTTATGCGAGTAGCTACTTGTACATTGAGCCGTATGTCTGCATTGCCTGTCTGCCTGCATGTCTGCACTGCCTGTCTGCCTGCGTGTCTGCACTGTCTGTCTGCCTGCCTGTCTGTCTGCATGTCTGCACTGCCTGTCTGCCTGCATGTCTGCACTGCCTGTCTGCCTGCATGTCTGCACTGCCTGTCTGCCTGCCTATCTGCCTGCATGTCTGCACTGCCTGTCTGCCTGCATGTCTGCACTGTTTGTCTGCCTGCATGTCTGCACTGCCTGTGTGCACTGCCTGTCTGCACTGCATGTCTGCACTGCCTGTCTGCACTGCCTGTCTGCACTGCCTGTATGCACTGCCTGTCTGCACTGCCTGTCTCCCTGCATGTCTGCACTGCATGTCTGCACTGCCTGTCTGCCTGCATGTCTGCTTGCATGTCTGCACTGCCTGTCTGCACTGCCTGTCTGCCTATGTGTCTGCTCTGCCTGTCTGCACTGTCTGTCTGTCTTCTTGTCTGCCTATTTGTCTATCTGTCTGTGCGCAGCTTCCCGACCATGATGACGTTTCCGGTGGGCAGTTCTACCTCACCATCCAATCCTCCATGGGGGAGATGTTTATGGACAAACAGCTCATCAGTTTCAGTAGCAGCTCTCGTGGGATGATTGTAGTCAAGACAGACAAACCCATCTACAAGCCAAACCAGACTGGTGAGAGTCTGCATTAATTTGAATCTAATTGTGTCGGTGGCCATCTAATGATGAGTACTGGACATTAAATTTTAATTGAGCGTTGATGGTGCAGTGAAACCGGTGTCACAGTTTATTTTACCCCCCGTATAAAGTATCCCCCCGGGTAACCGAAGGTTGGTTAAACGACACAGAAATGCTGATAGAAGCTAGTAAAATGCACCCTGCTGCAGGATGAGACTTACCACTACCAGAAAAGACTGTTAGGTGACGATATCTGCGAACCCTGCACTTCCTTTGCAGTCCTTGCAGAAGACCACATCAATCTTGTTAACTGACGACCGCGGTAAGGTTTTTGTCCTTCTACCATGGCTGGGATGCTTGTGTAGTCCTCTGGGTTCTCGAAGAATGTCAAGAGGGCACTACTACAACGAGCAGAAGTGCTTGAGTAGCAGTACGGCGTGCGGTTTCGCAAACTGGTGGACATCGATGTGCAGGTACATTTGACGCTACAGCCTGGGCATGTGAGGAGCATGAAACGGTCCGAATCTTAGCAACTGCTTGTCAAAGCAGGGTTGATGGATGTCAAAAGAACCCCTTGAGGTGAAACACACCAAAAAGAGCTAAGAAATACTAAGAAATTCGAAGTCGGGGGATAAAGTATCCTAGTTTATTTTACCCGGGGGGATACAAAACTGGGGGGATGGAATAAACCGTGACACCGGTCTAAGATGGTCACTGTATAAGGCGGCCACCTCTATAAAGCAGCCAGCCGCAGTGGCCCCAAATAGAATAACATAGCACTATATAGCATTGCAGTCAATCTCTGTAATGCAGCCGGCTCTGTATAATGACCAGTTATAACTGGCCCACCAGCCAAAGTGAATTGTTTGCACAATTTGGTAACATGTGCTTCCAGCTGTGAATTACTCATTTCTGTCTTCACACATTTGCCATTTGTGTTTGCGTGAAATTCAATGAAACAGTGTTGACATCTCTAATACTAAAGAACTTCTTTTGCCGTCATCTGTTTCAGTCAAGCTATGTGTGATTACATTGGATGCTGTTGCTCGGCCGAGGCCAGCTAATGTCTCTGTCAAGATACAGGTGTGTGCATGCGTGCATATGTATGTGTGTGTGTGCACGTGTCTGCTATCTCTATGGAAGATTCAACCATCTCTTCTATATTGTTTGCTACGCATGATGGCCACATGAAGCACTTTCTGTTCTTGGCACCTGCTTCTAGCTACGTACAACTGAAGTAATATGTGCCTTCAATCATCTCTCTGTGAATTATAGGACCCTCGCTCGAGGAAGATTCAAGAGTGGAAGAGTGTGCGAATTTCTGATGATGGTACGTTGCACCGTCTGTCACATCATATGCATGTTGCTGTATACACATACGTACATACGTATGTGTGCGCTGCTCCAGATGACCTCATGTATGTACAGTACAGTACGTATGTTGTTGATAGTGACAATGTGTTGGAGTCTGTGTATGTATTCAGTGTGATATGAGGGTCAAGTGGCTTCCACTCCTATGTATGTATATTGTTCAACCTGCTCTTACATACATACCATGTATACGTATATTCTCCTTCCACCAAACCCTTGCAGGCTACAAATGCCTTGAGTTGGAGCTTTCAGAGGAGCCTCCTCTGGGCAAATGGACCATCAATGTCAATGAGATTGTGAGACTGCACACACTCCTACCCTTGTACTGTACCCTGCCCCCTGTGCCCCACCCCCTGCACTCTACCCCTGACCCCGCCCCTGTGCCCCTTGTGCCCCTCCCCTCATCACCCATGTATGTAGGTACAGCGGGGTTCGTGCAACACCTACTACGGCACTCTGAGTGGGTCATGTGACTTCAAAGTGGACACGTTTGTGTTGCCTCGCTTTGAAGTAAAGGTCACAGCTCCTGAATACATCCACAAGGACACAGTTAGAATTAAGGGAACAGTGAGCGCAGAGTGAGTTCAGTGATATGTGGAGGAAGTCCTTTCCTTCTCCCACCCCTCTACATTCACATCACCCCCCACCCCCCATGGTAACACCACAGTTGGTTGTTCACAACCCCGCCGCATACCCTCACAATCCAGCTCAACCTTACTCACCTCCCTCCCCTCCCCAGTCCTCCACTCCCTATCCCTCCACATCCCTCCCCATCCTGCTACCCCATCCACACACTTTCCTTCCCCTGCTATGTAGATATGTGTTTGGTGAGCCAGTAGAAGGAGCGGTTACTATCAAGTTTTCTCTTGAAGCAAAGGACAGAAGGGAGACCTTTGACTTCCACACCACCCTGCTATGTAGATATGTGTTTGGTGAGCCAGTAGAAGGAGCGGTTACTATCAAGTTTTCTCTTGAAGCAAAGGACAGAAGGGAGACCTTTGACTTCCACACCATCACAGACAAACTGGTTAGTTGGTGTGTACCATAATGTGCTATCACACAATTATACATGCACACACATGCACAGTGACACATGTACATGCACCCACACCTGCACACCCACCCACACACACACGCACACACACACACACACACACACACACACCTGGTCTTTCCATTCACCTGACTGTGTGACACATTACCAATCAGATTGCTGCCAACTGAATTTGAATATGATGATGCAGGCTGTACATAAGTTGTCTTCATAGTGTGTAGATAAAGAGTATTGTTTCTTCTCACACTTACTGTATGAGTCATATTGTGTATCTTTGTGATTCATAGTGTGTTAGTGTTTTACATACTTGCATGCCTTCTTCTTACATAACTAGTACGTATATGTATGTCACTATCAGCTTATTGCTTCCTGTCTGCTGCAGAAGAAGGGCAAGGTTGACTTCAATGTGCCAGCTGAGAATTACATGCGTATCCTGCGCTATCGCTTTGACCCATTCTGTGTGTCCTCTTCGATCAAGATATTTGCAGAGGTGGAGGAGAAGGGCCGAGGGACCAAGTTCAACTACACAGCCACTGTTCCTCTGGTGGCCAACCGTGTTCGCTTTGTTTTTGATGAGACAATGCCAAGGATGTTTAGGGCAGGGATGGAATACCCTGTTATGTGTGTGTGTGTGTGTGTGTGTGTGTGTGTGTGTGTGTGTGTGTGTGTGTGTGTGTGTGTGTGTGTGTGTGTGTGCATGTGCATGTATGTTTATTGCTATTTGTGACATTACATATGGTTCAGTCTTTGGATATGAAACAGGTGTACGGCAACCGTGTGTACATCCTCCTCTCCTTCCTCCCCCCCTCTCTGTACGTTGCTGTGGTGCCATAGATCAAGTCCCTGCTCCCAGATGACACACCTACAGGTTCAAAGAAATTTCGACTCACTGTGACTGCCAACAATGGTGACCTGCCCATTTATACCAAGTCAAGAGCACTCAGTACCAACAAGAAAGGGGAGTGGATGAGGACCTTCAAGATCCCAAGTGGAGCCAACTGCCTCAAGATATTGGTAAGTAGTGGTTAGTGTGTGTGCATGTTAACGGACATATGTGTACGTGTATGTGTGTACGTGTGTGTGCGTGCGTGTGTGTGTGTGTGCATGTGTGTGTGTGGTGTGGTGTGTGAGTGTGTGAAGTGTGTGTGTGTGTGTGTGTGTGTGTGTGTGTGTGTGTGTGTGTGTGTGTGTGTGTGTGTGTGTGTGTGTGTGTGTGTGTGTGTGTGTGTGTGTGTGTGTGTATGTACATACATGTATGCATGTGCAGTGTTACTGTGTGTGTGGCTGCATGCGTTTCTTTTTATGTGTGGACACCTTTTTCTATTCCTCTGCACTAGGTCAATCCGGTTGAGGAGGAGTACTCCTGTGAGAATATCAACATCTGCCTCACCCCAGTAGCAGTGTTCTCCCCAAGCTCAACCTACCTGCAGCTCTCATCATCTAGCATGGAGCCAAAGGTGTGAAAGGAGGGAAGGAGGGAGGGACGGAGGGTGAAGAGAGAGAAAATTTCATGTGTTCGCATTTCATCAACCCACCAACTCATCATTAATTTTATACTCTGTAAACTTTGGGTATACATACTGTACGTACATATGTACGTATGTACAATACATGAACAACTCTTTTCCATGGCCCTCACATTACTTCCTCCATCCTTGGTTTGGAATATTCAGGTTGGTGACTCCCTTAAGATCACTGCCACTTCCAACAGGAAGTTTGAACTACTTCAGTGCATGGTGAGTGCAGTGTTCTGCTTGATGTACGTATACAACACTGAGGAGGTGATTGGTGGCCAGTCACATGACAGGGCTAACATGCATTGATCACTTTATCGTATGATATTTGATCCCATGTACTATTGCACTTTGCATGATTTTTACTCACCTTACCACTGTCCTCTCACTCCTTCACTTCCCATTTCTCACCTCCCCTCATATCCCACCCCCTCCCTAACCTTCCCTTCCCACCTCTCCCCTCTCATTTCTTCCCTCCTCTCCCTCTCCACCTGTCCAGGTCATTGCACGAGGTCATCTTCTCTCTCACAAGACAGTGTCTAGCAGTGGCACCAGTGCAACTATGAAGGTGGATGTGTCAGCCAGACACACTCCACGCTTCCAGGTTGTCTGCTACGTTGCTCAGGAGGACGGAGAGCTCGCTGGAGATGTGCTGGAGATTGAGGCAGAGTGCAGCCTTCAGCATAAGGTGAGTAGGAGGGGCTTGGCATTGGAAGATGTGGGAGGGGCATGTTGCAGGGGTTGGGGCACTTTACAGCAGTTGGGGTTGCTTGTGTTTCACTTGTGCCATGTTTGCAATTTATCAGGTTGCCATGGCACTTCACCGTGACAGTGATATGGCCATTGTTAATGAAGAGAACAGCGTTGTACCCATGACAAAGGTCTATGTCAATGTCACGTCCACTCCGAACACACCTGTCCTTGTGTCAATGTTTGACAAGAGCCTGTCACTCCTGGCTGGCAGCTGTGATATCGGCAAGAAGTCTTCGGTAAGCTCCTCCAGTTATTGACAATACACCCATTGCCTGGTGTACTACTGGATACAGAAAAGGTTGATGTACGTACGTATGTACGTGCCATTCTTCCCCCATTCTGTCCTCTCTCTTTCATCTCTCCATCCTCACCTCCCCTCCCTCCCTCAATCCCTCTTTCCTCACCCCAGGTGTGCAAGAATCTGGATTCCATTGCTTCTGGCACCATCACCAGTGTGGACCACAGCTGCACTGCTGATACAATAACACAGTGCTGCCCAACTGAGTGTCAGGAGCCACAGAAGATGGACATTAACAGAATCATCAATGTGAGTGACAATACTCTGTAGTGCTATGGGGGATAGTGACAGTAGTCAGTGGTATCACAGGAGTGATTGACAATTAATACTTTGAGAGAGTGACAAAGTTAGTAAGTTCATCAGGGTGAGTGACTAAAGATAAGTGTATTACGATATTTCCTTTCTGCTCAACTCCAACAGTCTCTTGGAATCAACGTAATGACCAATATGTACCTCCCAAGGGCTCCATCCGTCCCAACAACATCCCCTCCACCTGGGCCCCGCTTCAGAATCGGTAAGTCACTCTCACTGCTTAGCTGAAGGAGTTGTCTACTAGTGAACTGTCGGTTGGGCAAGGGTCTCCGTGCTCTGTCCTGTGTTTGGAGATGTGAGGGTGTGTGCGTACAGTGGCAGGGATGTGCTCACCATGTTGTGTGAGCTTGTGTACATGTTTAGATGTGTATGTGTTTGTGTTTTGTGTTTGTGTATGGGGGAGAGGATGCTTGTTTGTGTTTGTGTGTAGAGATGTGTGGATGGGTGCATGTGTGACATACCTGCTGTATGTTCTATGTGTTTCTTCTTATGCCACTCCTAAGATGATGTATCTTTTGTAACTACTGACTTAAAGGCACCAGAAGTCAGTGTTACTGAAGAAACAGACAGCGAAGTTAGAAAGTTCTTCCCTGAGGGATGGCTGTTTGAAGTGATAGAGACAGGGTAAGAAGTGCACTTGCACACACATACGTTTGTGTGTGCACTTGTTCATTCACGCAGACACACTCTACGTATAGCAAGGTATACCCACCAAACTAAGCCCTTTGTAGATACCGTATCAGCGTACATTTGTTTGCTCTCTCCAGTGCCGTTCAGATTGCCTGTCCAGTCCACGTCTGACATTACAATCATTATTACTATTCATATTAATACATACATACATGTGTTAAAGCTGTTAGTACATCTAACGTGTAATCCCCTCCTCCCATTCTCTCTGCCAACATACTATCATTTGCCATCCATCTCTGCTCCCCCAGGTCCAATGGACATGGCAAGCTGCCAGCTACTGTCCCCGACACCATCACCACATGGGTGGGGGAGGGTGTGGCACTTTCCAAGAAGGAGGGAATTGGGTTCTCTAACATGGTGTCACTTAAGGTCTTTAAGGACTTCTTTGTGTCACTGGAACTGCCATACTCCGTCAACTTTGGAGAGACAGTTGTCATCAAGCCTGTTGTGTTTAACTTTCTCAAGGAAAGCATGCTGGTGTGTGTTGGTGCACATACAATACAATGCATAGCTGACAGTGTGCACACAGCCTGACATGCATGCATGCATGAAGCACTCATCCACAATTTGGAGTACAGTACATCAGACGCACTAGAATACGTGTATGCTGTATTCACATCAATGCATTTGCAGTCAATCATTCTATACTGTCGTATACGTGCACTGCTTCACATCCACTCCTTCCATCAGGTGACATTTTCAATCCATCTCGATGCTGGCCTGTCTCTCCTCAACCGAAGACCAGGCCCCCTATCCATCCAGGCTGAGTCTAGCAACCATTTTGAGATGAGGATTCTTTCGCGTGCCATTGGACAACTCCCAATTAGGATTACAGCTCAAGTCGTTGGAACAAATATGAAGGATGCTGTTGAGAAGCCACTCAATGTCAAGGTACATACATAATATGCATAGACTGGGTGATGATTTGTGACCAGGGCTGCTCTATGTTTGTCCCATACCCCCCTCTCTCCCTCTCTTATTCCCTTCCTTCCTCCCTCATCCTCCTTCCTCTATCCCTCCCCTCCCTCCCTCTCCTCCCTCCCTTTCCCTCTCCCTCCATTCCCTCTCCACCGACACCAACAGCCTGGCTGTGTGAGGTATGAGAAAACAAACACCCTGTTGGCTAGTGGTGATGGCCAAGCTACGTTTGACTTTGAGCTACCAAATTGTACGATCCCCGAATCTCAGAAGGCCTCCATTACTATCACAGGTAAGAGCTGTATGTAGGCTAAATGGTAGCTTATTGTCTCTGTGTCACTTTTAGCCTCAATGCAGTTACAGTGTCTACTGTTCATACAGTGCTTCAGAGTTGTCTGTCAGCCCATCTGTCAGCCCGCTTGTCTGTCTGTCTGTCCATATGTTGGTATTTACAGGTGATCTAATGTCCCCTCCCAACCTTGACAACCTGTTGGTGGTACCATTTGGATGTGGGGAGCAGAATCTTGTCAAGACAACCAATAACTTTGTAGTGGCCAACTATCTGGACTCTACTGGGCAGCTTACGAGAGCCATTGCAGCACGAGTGAAGGCAAATATTATGAAGGGTGAGGGAAGGGTAGGGCGGGGCCATGGGGAGGGGCTGTGAGAGGACACTCCACTCTACGTTGGTGCGCTAGCGTAGTGTCCTTTCAAACAAATGGAAGATACTTAGAATGCACTAATTAGTATTTCTGTGTGGATTTTTTGCCCTTCTACATACCAGAAAGCTACCCCTTCCATGTTATTCATTGTGCACTGTTTTGTATTACTGTATGTGATGTGTGTGTGTTATGCCAAGTCCTTTCCTTGTCTTACCGCACCATACCCCCATTCCACCCCCCACCCAGGCTATCAGAGAGAGCTCAACTACCAACTCTTCTCAGGTGCCTTTGCCATCTGGCCTTCAGGCAGTCCCAGTGTGTGGTAAGTAAGGAATTTGGGGTTTGGATGGCATTGGGAATAGGAGCGAGTACTAAAGTGGGAGTGGGAAGTGGGAATGGGCATGTTAGTTGTCCCAAGTGCACAGTACTTCCTGGAATGTGCTAATGTGTTTGCCATAAACATATCACAGATCAGTTTGTCCATCACTCTCAGTGTTGCAATGAATTGTGGCTACCTCCGTACAGGCTGACAGCCTTTGCTCTCGGCTCCTTCTCTGAGATGGCTCGTTTCTATGGTGATGCCTCCTTCATCGATGAGGGCGTAATGAGTTCAGCCTTCAACTACCTCTTGAACAAACAGAATGACAATGGCTGTTTTGAACTGGAAGGAGCTGTCCACAACTACAGACTACTGGTATGTATGCTTGCATGCATTTCTGCCACATTAGGGGTACATGTGATTACTTATGTGCGTTGATGTTCACTGTGTTATTGGTGTTGTTACTGATGGTAATCTGTTCACTTTACTTTTAGAATGATGATGCTCCCATCACTGCTTATGTTCTGAATGCTCTGATAAGCTATGAGATGATTGCGGATAGCAATGCTAGGGTGAGTGAAGGAGGGGTGAACCCAACACTATCACAAGTTTTCATTGTGAACACTGTGCATCATGCTCTTTACCATCTCATTATTTGGTAGGTACCCTTTTGTGTTCCACTTCTAATTGCATGTTCCACTTCCAATTCCATCCCACTTCCAGTTGGAGCGCTCCATCGATCGGGCCACCCGTTGCCTTGCCAACTACACTAAGACCCACTCAGATGACATTTGCACCTACACACTGGCCCTCAGTACCTATGCCTTGGTGCAGACACAGGAAAAGGGCAGGAACAACGCTGTTATCACTCAGCTGAAGGGAGAGATAAGGCGCAGTGTTGACCGTGAGTTGGGTAGAGTATGAGAATGGGTGGGTTGGTGGAAGGAAGCTGGGAGGTGTATTGAAGCACGAGAGCAAGGTATGTAGGGTTTGTTCTTTGTCTACACTACACATACACTATCCTATAGTATGCTGTAGTTGGTTATAATCCGTTCTACCAGGAGTGTCATTGCAATGATGATGCTGTCCCTCCCTTCCCCTCCCCTCCCCTCAAACAGACCCTGGAACATGTTACGTATGCAACAGTTGTACTATGAGAGGCAATGAACAGATGGGCCAGATGTGTGAAGGGGAAACCCCTCGGATGGACCGCATTACCTCAGACTGTGTGGAGACCACCGCCTACACTCTCCTTGCACTGTTGGAGGCAGGAGAGAGAGACAGGACTGCCTGTCTGGCACAGTGGCTCATCAAGCAGCAGAACAGCTTCGGCAGCTTTGGCAGTTCACAGGTGAATCATTGGTTGCCCTGTCTTGTGAGAATATCTCTGGTGGGCACACTGTATGTGGTGGGCATGTGTGATGGGCACACTGTATGTGGTGGGCATGTGTGATGGGCACACTGTATGTGGTGGGCATGTGTGATGGGCACACTGTATGTGGTGGGCACGTGTGATGGGCACACTGTATGTGGTGGGCATGTGTGATGGGCACACCCAGTGGACCTGTTCAGTAAATGGGCCTGTCTGGTGAGCATGTATGTCTGCAAATGCACCCATGGTTGGTGCGAACTACTTACGTATGTATGTGTGGTGTGAGTGTGTGCACAGTCCTGAGGGCATGCATTGTGCAATGTTGGGATGTCTCTCTGACCTCTATTAATCCTCTGTTTCCTCCTGGTATGTGTCCTATTCCTTGCTAACCATGCCTGCTACAGGACACCATAGTAGGTCTGAAGGCTTTGGCAGCATTCTCAAGACGCACTTTCACTCGTGAAATGAACCTGACAATTGAAGTGGAAACTGATTCACAGAGTGAAATAATTATGATTGACAATGAGAATCGTTACATGCGCCACGAAGTCATGGTGAGTTCTTGTGCACACCTTGTCTGTTCCACTCTGCATTGAGTTGTGCCACCTGCTTCCTACTTTTTCCCCTCTCACCTGATCAAGGTCTCCAACATCCCTGGATCCTATGCCATGTCCTGGCATGGAAAGGGAACTGCCTTAGTCCAGGTGAGATGTTGACACTGTAGCGGCCATTTTGTTAGCAAAGCCCACATTGTGCCATTCCACTCTATACTGTAGCAACCAATGCAGATGTCCCGAATGTTCCGCCTTTTTAGTCATACCTTATTCTTCACCTCCCTCCTTCCAACTACTCATCATTATTCCTCCTTTCTCCCTCCTTCTTCCTGCTCTCTCCATCCCCTCCCCCCCCCCCCCCCCCAACTCCCCGCTCCTCAGAGTGTCCTCTCATACCATGGTTGTAACTGCTGCAACAGCTCGGACTGCTTCCAGCTTGACATCACCCCTTTGGCAGCACCAGCGGACAACCTCGCTATGGAGACCTGCTTTAGGTGTGATTAAAGCGGTTGACATATGTATGTATAGTGTAGAGAGGGTACATGATGTGTTGAAGCTCAGTGCTATGGAACAGAGAAGGATGAACAATACTTGAGCCACACATGTAGCAGGACAATGCACTTGTTCTATATGTGCTTCGCTCTTGAATCGTTTACCATTAGTATGTATACATGTGTGCATAGATGTAATTGCAATGTATGTATGTACATATGTACATTGGGCAATTCAGACGTGTTGTGCATTGTCAGGTCTGTTTAAGAAAGTGCCACGTCAAACATTGTATGAATGTCGATTAATGTACAAGCCAGTCACCCGCCAGGATGACTGTCAAAGTATTTACTAGCTGCCAAGAGCCCTAGAGGAATCTTACAATAGCTAGTTCACTAGCTTCTAACACCACACTGCAAACTCCTTCCCACTTCTCTCTTCAGCTATCAGTGTGGCAAGAAATCCAACATGGCCATCCTTGATGTCCAGATCCCCTCTGGTTGTGTCCCTGTGCCACCAACTGTCACTCGTGTGAGTTGAATAGGAGGGTGAGGTGGAGTGAGGAGCGTGGGCTTGCATGGTTGGGAAGGTATAAAGAATGGGTCAAGTACGTAGTTTGTAGTGGTAGAGAATCTGCTTCATGCATGTTTCATTGAGTATGGCCCCCTTTACTCCAATGTCTCCTGTACTTCTGACTTACGTATCCCCTCTCTGTTCCTCTGACCATAGGGAGATGTTGTCATCCGCCGCACAGATCAGGCTGGTGACAGTGCAGTGTTGTACTTGGATGAAGTGACAAGGCAGACCTCCTGTGTTAAGCTGCAGTGTGAGGTGAAGTTTGCAGTTGAGAACAGGAAGCCTATAGCCATCACCATCTTTGACTACTACATGCCAAGTGAGTTGATCTTTGACGGAGGGATAGGATGGGGGGAGGAGGGGGGAGGATCCCTAACTGACCAGTGCTGCATGTGTAGCATGAAGGAGAGGCCTCTAAGTGGTAAGGAACGTGTCTTTAGTGTGTTCGAAAAGAGCTACTTACGTAGTTCTCTGTTGTGTAATTACTCTTTCTTCTCATCTCACATGGATGCATGTGCCCACCCTTATTTCCAGTACAGCATATCTCTCATGAACACACTATCTCTTGTTCACTGTCAGTCCATCTCTTTTCACCTCTTGTAGCTGAAAGAGTTACCAAGTTTGTCAGTTTTGAATAGAGTGACGATTGGACAAGTTGTTGAACTTTCTTCTTGATTATGAGTGAACTTCTTTAGCTTGAAATATTGTATTCCCAATAGCTTCATTAAACCAGGTCCACATTATAGTATTGTGCATTATTCATTGATCCAACAGTATGTTATAACATTGCCTGCCTGCAAGAAACTGTTTTACTGCTGCACTTGATAGCCGCGGTGCAAGCTGAAGAAAAGCATGCTAATGTAATGTAATGTGATTGAATAAGTGATGGGACTCTTGGGACCCAGCATGGTGGGCAAGTGCAAAGTATAAAGTAAATTTTGGAATATTATAAGGTATTTCAGTATAAATAGACAGCTTTTTTCAATTAGCTATGGGGTGCGTTTGTTAAAGTGCTAAAATACAGGCTCAGAGTTATCATAGGATAAAACTGAATGCATAATTATATGCTTCATACATGAAACCTGGTGGACATGGCCAGGTAACACGCATAAATATTATGAGAATTCCAACAAGCCTAGGCCTATAATGAGGATCAAATATCCAGTTATTATAGTCAACCTAATCTCCCATAGTCTACTACACAACATCTAGTAAACTATACTATATTAGGGAGATAGAAATCTAATTTGAGAATAGTTACTTCTGTGGCACCTCCGTCACATGGAATGCCCAGTAGAGGAACACTCTGTCCTGTTCAAAGAGTGCAGCAGCCAGCTCCGAGAGAGGCACCAGTAGGCCTTGCTGCACCAAAGCTTTTGGGCAAGGGTGAGGATCAAAAATGCCCCAGTGGGCAATCCGAGCACCTCCATTGCACTTGGATGCAAGACTCTCAAACAAAGCATTGACAAATGCTCCTTTCGGCATTCGATCTAGGACATTGGACAAGTCTACCTGCATGCAAGAAGGACATAAAGTATAATATTATACATAAGGTATATATATAATACATAAGTGCATTGTATACACTAGCAGAGAAGGGCACCTTTGGCGCCCTCCTCTGCTGTGCACCTGACGCAGGTGCTTCAATGGCAGTGCTTCTGATGGAAAGCACATCCAAACCTGGCTAGCAAGTAATGGCTACTGAGTGATAGCTATAGACGTTGTATATGTGCAGTTAGCTAAAGAGTTGCATGCAGCTGACTCCTGGCTGCATGTCCCTTTGAAGCTGACTTGCGTGGTTCTTCCCTTGAGCTGATTCCTGGTGGTGACTCTGGAGTGAGCATGTGTCTCCTCTACCACCACGAATCACCTTCTGCAAGATCAAGCGTCTTGTATCATCCTCCAGATTAAACAGAACTGACTCCTGATGGCCCCTTGTGAGCCGATTCCTGGTTGTTCTCTTGAGTTGACTCCTGGTTGGTCCTTTGAGCTCTCCTTAAGCTGGCTCCTGGTTTTTCACTGGAGCTGACTCTTGCGAGTGATGATTGAGTGATGGTCTTGGAGTTTTAACAGTTCTGACAGTTCTCGACGGTTCCTAAGTACAGTAGTGGCAATACTGTACAGGGAGCCACATGCTTATGGCTGACTTGTCATGATTACAGGATTGTTTAACCTTTTAGAAGCAGAAATGCATAGCTGTATGTATCACGAGCCTGGGTGACCATCCATCCTACAATTCACCATGCATGCAATTGCAAGGCATGCATTTTGTAAAGGCGCATAAGTTGATTGTATAACTGTGCATGCATGCACATACATGGAAGTTCCCATGTCGCCTCATTGATGCACGCATGCATGATCCTCTACATAACCAGAGACATGGTTGAGAGGGCCGAGAGATGTCCTTACCTGGTGGGATATTTGATTGCTATATACTTGCCGGCCAGTACCATATGCAGAAACATTGTAGTTAAACATGTGGCACTGAAGAGCTTGGGTGCAGCAAGTTACAGCCAAGATATGCTGGCTGATGTGGGCTGAAAACACAAGGGTATCGACACATCCCTTCAATCAAACACTTTTGAGTAATATTCACCATTAATATTACCAAACAATTCTGTGAAACATGCAGCATGAGCTATATTTCGATGCTGCTTCGAGTGTTCATATAGTAGTCTATGTACTGGGTCAGTCGCCAGAAAACTGTTTTGTGTAGCCTTCAAAGATGTCATGAACAATGTAAAAATAATTGTAATAAAGACAAGGATAAGAAGAACATGCACGGGTAAGGTGGGTTCCAAACATGTGAACAGTCTATCTCTTTAAAGATGACAAAGTGATCGATCCTATACAGCTATATAGAAAAATGGCTAACAAAACATGCAAAATCTGCATGTGACATGCCCTGCCACATCTGGTTTGACACGTTAACCATTCCTGCATGTCTGTACAGTGTACGTGTGGCTAGTTTGGTTTCTGATGGAAAGTCTCAGGATGAGATTGACTGTGAATACAGTATACTGTTTGAAGGTATGAACATTAAAGCACAATGCTTGATTGCTATACAGTTAGTGCCACGCATCTCATCCTCACCTTGTCAAGTGGAACCTTCACTGTTGGCAAGTACTCCTCAATGGGAGAGGTGACTATAGTCAGACGATCTACCAGTTTCTGAGTGAAATTGGTCAGGAATGCAGCTTAGAGCTATAATTTATAGCCATATCATCTCTAACTGTGGCTGAAAAGGCATTTTATGCTTAATTTTATTATACAGTACAAGTTGCCATTGCAAGTTGTGTATGGCCAGGAGGTCCATTCCCCATGATAACAGCAGGATTGCTTAATTATTTCAAAATGGCTGAATGTATGAGATTGCAGACATACATACATATTATTTTCTCTTTATAGAATAGAATACAATTATGCTTCAGTTAACCTTAAAATAATACTGATATATATGTTACGTATACGTATTGTACTAGTGTTATTTTAAGGTTCGAACCCTTATTTCAAAGCTGAAGTGTATATATTTGTGAACTACTCTGTACATGCTATATATGTTACGTGCATACCTCCTATATATTATTCGGCTTACCTTCAGCTTTTCAAAGGATTTCTCTTGTAAGTAGGGTGGACAAAGATCTGGCTTGGTGAGAGGGTCATACCCTGCACTCCCCCTGAGGTACCAGCTGAGATAGAAGTTGTCCTTGGCTGGCACTTGAGTACAGCAGTGAACAATTCCTTCCCACACTCTTGCTTCCAAATCAGCATCGCTCTGCTTCGGCCACTGATTTGTAGGATCACATGCCTTGCGGTCATTTGCCACAGTGGTAATATATGAGCTGCATAGTGAGGGCATGAAAAGTGACATTGTTCGTCATGTTGACAGCAACCTTATACATGTACACAGAATATTTAAGCAGCAAATGTTTGTTTTATATGAAGATTCATGGCTTTAGGAAGACTAAAAAACATTCGCAAATGTAGCTTGTGTCGAGATGTACTATAGTCAATCTTGCAGAAGGTTGACTGCCTTACCCAACTTTTTCCCTCAACTTGTCAGTGGGCCAGCCATTAAAGATCAGCTGCTGCTCTTCAAGGGAGGATGCATTAAAGAAGCTTTCAACTGAGGAATCACCAACAACATGGTTCCAATTGCAAGCCAAAGAAGAATTGTGACGCACTCCTCTAAAGGACAGACCTGGATCTTCACATACGAGGTGTCTGTTATTCTCCCAGAAAGTCTGCACAGTAGAAAGTGCATGCAGGTATGTCTTAATTCCTAATATTTGTGCAGCTCATGCAGTATTTCTAACTGAAACAAATTATTTGTGTGCTATTGTCCTCATATTCATCTTGATACAAACTTGTTAGCATGTATGCACACATGCATTACTATAATCAGAGTCTCTCAAAGCAATTTAATAGACTGATTGTCCATCTCATCAGAGATGACCTTCGTTATAGGAGAGATTCAATCCAGTCATCGACATTACTTCTCAGTAATTCATGCAGTAAGCCTGTATCATGCACAAAGAATACAATGGCAACACATCAGTTCTATCTAGTGTGACATACCCTTGCATACTCTGGGAGTTTGTTCTTGATTGAAAACAATAAGGTCAACCTGCATGATGTAGTGTTCACATTTAGAGCTGTTCGTACATACAATAATTTGCCTATGCAAAGTATAAGATCTTAGTATTAGTACTGCATGGTAACGAAAATTAATTTGTATCCAAGTGGATCACAGTATCCATTGCACCATTGAGGTAGTCATAAGGAGGATAATATGTATACACTATATGCGTGCTATATGATGAGTTGTCCATATGACTTTGTGCATGCAAGCATCTGTTAGAATCATATGGTTACTGCAATATTCATGAAATGCAGCAAAAATGTCTGGTTCAAATTTACCCCTCACTATTGGATTTCTACCAATTAGCTAATACCAAACATGGCAGACATCATCAAAAAAACCTGACGAGGGACCGAAAGTGGTTGGAATCCTTGCCACTGGCCTCATTCAGAAGGAATCACTCCATAATAATGGCTCACTGACTATTATGAGTCCTGTAGTACAGCCATGGCATAAGAGATGAACAATGCTAATTGCCTGCACGTGCACTCAAACTGCAGACAACAGGCTGAGAACCCAACTACAGTCCGTAATAATTTCAGTTGAAAGTAAGTATACTCTCTTAAGTACACCATGAATCGGGATTCTGTACAACTAGCTATGACAGCAGTGATGTGTTCACCTCTCTTCCTTGCTGGAAGGGCTCTCTCCCAATAAGCGTACAAACTGTGCATGTTGCAAGTGCTTTATTCCAGCAACTTTCAGTTCAAGAATGGCATTCTGAGCCATCGAAATATCCACTGCAGCTGTACAGAGACAATTAAGGCAGGCAATAGATACATGTATGCTGATTGACATGAAATTGTGTACGTGCAAGTGTTAATCTATGTATGCATGAGTCGTGTACTGTTGTTCACTTGGTTATGTCAGTTGTCCACCAGAATCAGGGGTAGTTAACTGAAAAATACATGCATCTGTAAGACATTATAACAGATTTGAATTCTTATACTATGTTAATCATTAATGATAGCAGTGACTATACAGAGGTATTTTATAGATACATCACATTATATACTACTAGCTGAATGCCCGCCCTTCGGGCAGGCTCCCAGCTTATCACAAGCCAGTGAGTCGGTACCTTGCCAGTTTTGAACTATCTGCACAGGTAGCAACGGAGGCTGGCTGCTATAATGACGGTTAAATAGGAACGTTTGCAGACAACGAATTAGTCTGGCTAGCTAGACCGTCCCAATAAGCGCCAGGTGCCCTTCCGGTATAAGCGCCCTGGACGTACCGTATATCGCAAAATGTTCGCGACCAGTAATTTTCGCGAATTTTATATGCATATAATACTTATGGTATACCGTATGCGCTTTAATTTTCGCGGGGTTTAATGTTCGCGGTTTTCGCGCATCAGCAGCCATCCGCGAATATTTCGTCCGCGAATATTTGGACATCACTGTAAATGGACTTACACCGCTCGAGCCAATCAATGACGTCTGCGTAACAAAAATGGCGATAATTGGCTACGGGGCAAACTCGCTTCGCTAGTTCCTTTGTTCCCGACCTGTTGTTCTTGCTGCCGACAAACATGTCTATTCGTCCTTACTTGGTACCCCAGCGCGACATCGTTCCAGAGTTGGAGAAGATTGTTCCTCCATCAACGGCGAAGTCTGTACAGAAAGAAGTCGAGATCATTACGCTCGTGGCTGCAGCTGCTGCAAAGCGGATCGGTGGCCAAGGGGTCGATGAAAAGGGACCAATATGACAAGACCACCACAGAGACTCAGAAAGCAAAGATCGCCAAGTACGTATACCGCTGAAAATGGCATTGCAGCAGCCTTACGTGATTTAAAGACAAAGCAAAGGCTTAGAGTTGAAGGAGAGCACAGTGAGAGGGCGGAAGAAGTCGTATTGCGCTGAATTGGCCAGCCGAAAAGAAAAGGGGATGATAAACCTGTGGAAAAACTGCCTGTGCAAGCATTGGGACGCCCACTGGCACTAGAACAACATGTCGAAAGACATCCGCGAATATTTCACCCGCGAATATTGCAACACCACTGTACCCAGCACCCGCGAATTTAAAAACGTGAAAACCGCGAAAATTGCAAATCCGCGAAATATAAACCCCGCGAAAATTAAAGCGCATACGGTAATAATAACTTGTGTACGTAGGTGATGTCATAATAAAATGGCGAATGAACAAACGGCGTGTAGCTCTTTCGTTTGCTTGATTTCAGAAGCGATTGCTTCTGCTATTTACACTAAAAGGGCTTTAATGTCCACCTTTGTAGAATCTCCTTCACGAACATTTCTGATACCCCATTTTGGCAGCGATTCGCGAAATTTTTAGGTCGCGAAAATTTTGCTATATCGGGACGGTCTAGCTAGCCAGACAAACAACGAATAAGATTTTCCGTAACCGAAAGTCCTAGAGACCAATAATTAAAAATGGCGTCTCGGCCCGTGGAAAAAAAGGAAGCGCGCTCTTCGGCTGCAGGGCAGCTAGGTGAACAGCACCTCTCTAAGCTCATGTCCTCCAATCTCTTAACTGGCATAGCTCGTATCAAGTACGCCAATGACCGTAGTGGAAAGGCCGGTCCATAATTTGAAAATGGCGTGTCGGCCCGCGGAGAATTGACGAAAGCTTTTCGGCCGCAAGACAGTTAGGCGAACGGCACCCCGTTAAGAACATGGCCCCCCAGCCCCTCAACTGGCACGGAGCGTCTCGAGCCGATTTCCGGCAAGGCGCCGATTTTATGGCTGAACAAACATAATTATATAAAAATTTTAGATCCCGTGAATTATAGCTAGTAAGATAGTACAAATGGGCGAGAATGCACAAGCTGTATTAGCAAACTTACTAATTGCTTTTGGTTCCTCAAGCAGAAGATTCAGCACATTGTCTCCAGATCTGCAGGAACAGTGTTTGTACGTATATCACCAAAATGCCTGACGTGTGGAATCTTGTGAGAATGTTTACGGGCGTATATACTGTTTACAGGGCTAAGCTCAAGGCTTGCCATAGGCGGGCATTGCAGCTAGCAAATCTATATTATGTATAGCAAAATCTGGAATAGAACGCATGCAATCATTGGCCTCGCTTCACTCGCTGACGCTCGCCACTCGGCAATGACAAAAGGAAAAGCATGCCTAGGTACACATTTGCTACGTAGCTACTCTTACGTAAGACGAACGAGCCGGTTGTAACTGTGATAAGTAATAGTTAAAGGCCGCTGCTACTGCTACCGAAAATGCGGTGGTTACCGGTGTCACATAATTGCTCCTGCCACCGGCCGGTGTCTAAAAAGCCATAGGGCTACTCCAACCACCGGACTGTGTGATTAACCCTAACCTTAACCCTAACCATAACCCTAACTTACCGATATTTCGGTGGCAGCAGCCATTCCGATACTTATATGCAGACCAAGCGGTGTCTCTGAGATTTAGAGCACGAGGCACGAGGGCGCGAAGCGCCCGACTGCTGAGTGGTCTAAGTGTAATTAAAGTCACGACTCGGAAGAAGTGGTGGAAAGAAAGGGAAAATTGGCACCAGCTGGCAGCCGAACCCAGGACAACTTACGCCCTAACGCGGGGTTTCAGCAGCCCAAGCTAGCCAATCAGGCCGGAACTACTCGCCCTTCCTCTCCTTATAGGCTAGTTTCGAACGATGGAATGGTTCAACGCCGCTTACTGCTGCCACTTATCAACCCGGTACTGTGCTCCTACTCTAATTTTACGTAAGACGAACGAGCCGGTTGTATGTGATAAGTCTAATTAAAGTCACGACTCAGAAAAAGTGTTGGAAAGCTACTCGATCATTCGTACCCAGTGATGGAGAGAACATGGTCCTGATGTTGGATTTGAAGTCCCTTGGTTAGCAATCTGCAGTCTTCCCAAACCTTGGTGAAAGAAACCAGGTCGTTTTGGCCAGGGGCACTGGCCATCTTGCTAACTGACTGAATCATTTTTGGTCTCGGATCCTGCGTATGGACGTTCTGAACTGAGCCACTAAACCACATTCAATTTGTTGTGTGAATGTTAAGTTTTTGTGTGCTGTAACAGAAATAGGATGGTACTGAAATGTAAGAAGCTGAGCATTCACTTTATAACACTTTGTGAAGAGAGCAGACTCACTGGCACTCAACTTTATTGCCATGCACTGCCTGGTTTTAACTAGGTGCAACATGAATCAACAAAAGCTTTGTCTCCTGTATACTGGAGGTAGCAAGTACACTTAATATACCACAGAAGATGCAAAAGATGATATATCATATCATTGGAGAATTAGGTGAAGAATAGTAACTGTTGTATTTTACATTAATAGCAGGCAACCAGTAGAAATTACCAAATGAATGATATCATTGTCAAGTGCAAGTTAATTGTGTGTTTGCACTAGCACAAGCTATTGGTGGTCAGGGGAATGCATGGGCACCAACACAGGTGCATGCTGCAATGGAATGCAACAAAACACAACTTGCACAAAGGTTTGACTATAGGCAAAATTACTGGAAAACAGTGCATGAGAAGGGTGAAGAGGTCATACCAAAGGAGTATGCGGGACAAGCTAGAGAAAGAACTCAAATGCCCAAAGAAGTTCTGGAAATCAATGAGGAGGATGAATGTTGGTAATAAGAAGAAAGCGGGGTGTGATCTCCAGGAAGTTTATGACGAAGATGGCAACATTAAGACAGGTGAAGTGGCGGTGAAAGTTTGGAGAGAACACTTTGCGAAAGTTCTGGGCGAGAGCAAGGAGAGTACAGTGGGTGATGTGCAGCAAAATGGACAAACTGAGGACATTAATAACTATGACATTAATGGGTTGGACTTCAGTGAGAGGCTCTATCAGCCTATCGTTAGAGAGGAGGTTGCATGGGCTCTGGAAAGGGTGAAGAAAGATGCCACACCTGGGAAAGATGGGGTGATTGTCGACATGATGTCAGCTGAGGTGCTGTTTGAGGTTTGATTTGTGTTGTTTGAGGTGTGTTGGGAGTGTGGGATGGTACTATCAGTGTGAAGGGTCCAGGAGAGCCTGGTTGTATACCTGTTCCAAAGAAGCAATCGAGGGGTACGTGTGACACAAACACATACCAAAGGATCTCTCTGACATCGCCGGTGAGTAAGGTTCTATGTATGATCCTGAATGCTAGGCTGTCTAATGTGGCTGAAGAAAATGGGCTATTGCAGAAGAACAAGGTGGGTTTCGCTAAACAAAAGGGATGCAAGGACTAGGTATTGACGTTGGTGTTGTTGGGGCAAACTGAGATGGCAAAGGCATGCAGCTACAGGTATATATGATGGTGGCGTTCATTGACTTTACAAAAGCTTATGACGAGGTGGACGGAGGGAAGCTGTGGGGCTGTTTGGAGCAGCTGGGCATAAATGATAGATTTCTGAGGTTTCTGAAGGCTCTGTACTAAGATAGCTCATGTAGGGTGAGGGTGAATGATAGGTTAAGTGAAGAATTCAATGTTTGCACTGGATTGAGGCAGGGATGTGTTCTTTCACCTTTGCTATTCCCTTGTACGTTAATGGTGTAGTGACAAGGTTGCATGAAGGGAATTTTGGTGTACCATGTGGCAGTGATATGGTCCCGGGTCTGCTTTTTGCTGATGACACTTGTTTGATTGCATCTGACAGAGAAGGGTTGAAGTGGAGCTTGGATGTTTTGGTTAAGTGGTGTGAAGAGTGGGGGGTGAAGATCAATGTGGGAAAGTCGGGCATAATGCATATGAGGAAGAAGGCGGTGGAGAGATGTGAGGTGGAGTATCAGGTGGATGGAGAAGTGATCCCAATGGTGTCTAGTTATAAGTATCTAGGGTGCATTGTGGATGAACACTTGGAGCTCAAAGAGATGGTGGAGAAGAAAGCTGCTGCTGGGAGAAGGGCACTAGGTGCCTGGATGAACAGGTGCAAGGCAGAAGTTGGTAATGTTGGTATAGGTACGTTCAAGAAGCTGATGAGTGCTCTGGTAGATCCAGTGATGTTGTATGGGGTTGGTCATGAGATCTGAGGATGCACAAGCTAGAGGTCTGGAGACAATAGAACAAGTCCAGAGGCGTGCCCTTGGGGTGAAATCATTAACCCTTACTGATACTCTATTAACGACTTCATTAACCTTGTTATGATCACCCCACTGACCACCTGACTGTGCACCTGACTAAGCAATGAATGCTATTAACTCAGTTCTTCCCCATAAAAGAGCCAGTGCCTAACAGCAGTTGCCAGAGCAGTTCACCTCAGGGCACTGTGAGAAAATGCTGTCTAAAGTGCTTGTGCTGCTAGCTGCAGTGGCGGCAATTGCCACCGCTCAGTCTCTAAGCAGGTCTACTCCCAGCACAGCTCCACCAACTCCCATCGCCACCGGCTCAATCGGGACCTCTCCTCCTTCACTTAGCCCCCTCCCTAACGTCACTGCCACTTCTTCTCCAGCAACAAGGCCACCACCAGAAGAAGAACTGGAGAAGAAAGACCCACCACCGTAAGCAAGCTGTCTCCTCAAATAACACCTCAATCAAGATGCAATCTGAGAGAAGCCCACAACTACATGTGCATGTTGACATCATGATGGATCAGTTCAACCCTTCTACACAGTGCCCTAAGTACAACCCTCTATAGAGAGCGTCCTAAACTAGTGTGCACTGCAGCAACAGCATGCTGCATACCAGGTTTACCTTGCACCACTCACACAACATACACTATAGCGCTTGGAGGGTTATTACACTTTAATGTGTGTACTCCTCTTTGCATCTACACTGGGGTGTATCTTGTCATGCATGCCCCTATGCATATATAATGAGTGAGTGATAAGGTCCGCAAGAAATGTTGTGTTACTGTATTATTGTGAATGCACTCGCTCTTGTATACATGCCCCTAGTGTGTTATCGATCCCTGTAGCTATGTACCACCAGGCAGTCTGATAATGCACGTGCCCCACATGCATATACACGCGCGTGTCCCTTATTCACTTCTTGCTTTCCTGCTGACTCCCCTTCCAATCCCCTCGGGCCTCCCATCACAGACACACCTTGGTGAAACCAAAGACATGGAAACTGGGTACCACGGAGAGCATTTCCCTGACTATTTACGACTGGAACTTCCGCAGTCGCGCCATCGAGGCCATTCTGTATGTGCGTCGGTGCACCTGCGCTCAGAGACCACGCTACCAGAGGCGATGCGAGGACGACGAAGTCTTTGCGTCCGATCGAGTGTAAACGACCCCAGGTGCGTTTCGCCTTTAACGCAGCGTGCTAGTGAAATCGCACAGAAACGCGCTTGAGTTACTTACTGAATCCTCTGCACCAACCCTTGTAGGTCAAGCTGCTCTACTTAACATCGAAGTAAGTATGAAGACATGCACACTAGTCAGGATATGCACTTATGCGAGTAGCTACTTGTACATTGAACCGTATGTCTGCCTGCCTGTCTGCACTGCCTGTCTGCCTGCATGTCTGCACTACCTGTCTGCACTACCTGTCTGCACTGCCTGTCTGCTTGCATGTCTGCACTACCTGTCTGCACTGCCTGTCTGCCTGTGTGTCTGCACTGTCTGTCTGCCTGCATGTCTGCACTGCCTGTCTGCACTGCCTGTCTGCCTGCGTGTCTGCAGTGCCTGTCTGCCTGCATGTCTGCACTGCCTGTCTGCCTGCATGTCTGCACTACCTGTCTGCACTGCCTGTCTGCCTGCATGTCTGCACTACCTGTCTGCACTGCCTGTCTGCCTGCGTGTCTGCACTGTCTGTCTGCCTGCATGTCTGCACTGCCTGTCTGCACTGCCTGTCTGCCTGCGTGTCTGCACTGCCTGTCTGCCTGCCTGTCTGCACTGCCTGTTTGCCTGCGTGTCTGCACTGCCTGTCTGCCTGCATGTCTGCACTGCATGCCTGCCTGCATGTCTGCACTGCCTGTCTGCCTGCATGTCTGCACTGCATGTCTGCCTATTTGTCTATCTGTCTGTGTGCAGCTTCCCGACCATGATGACCTTCCCGGTGGGCAGTTCTACCTCACTATCCGATCCTCCATGGGGGAGATGTTTATGGACAAACAGCTCATCAGTTTCAGTAGCAGCTCTCGTGGGATGATTGTGGTCAAGACAGACAAACCCATCTACAAGCCAAACCAGACAGGTGAGAGTCTGCATTAATTTGAATCTAATTGTGTCAGTGGTCATCTAATGATGAGTACTGGACATTAAATTTTAATTGAGTGTTGATGGTACAGTGAAACCGGTCTAAGATGGTCACTGTATAAGGCGGCCACCTCTATAAAGCAGCCAGCCGCAGTGGCCCCAAATAGAACAACATAGCACTATATAGCATTGCAGTCAATCTCTGTAATGCAGCCGGCTCTGTATAACGACCAGTTATAACTGGCCCACTGGTGGCTGTCTTAGAGGTTTCCCTGTTCTGGTTAGTACCCCATCTACTTCCTGACGGAGAGCTGCTACATGCAGCCAGAGTGAATTGTTTGCACAATTTGGCAACATGTGCTTCCAGCTGTGAATTACTCATTTCTGTCTTCACACATTTGCCATTTGTGTTTGCGTGAAATCCAATGAAACAGTGTTGACATCTCTGATACTAAAGAACTTCTTTTGCTGTCATCTGTTTCAGTCAAGCTATGTGTGATTACTTTGGATGCTGTTGCTCGACCAAGGCCAGCTAAGGTCTCTGTCAGGATACAGGTGTGTGCATGTGTGCATATGTATGTGTGTGTGTGCACGTGTCTGCTATCTCTATGGAAGATTTAGCAATCTCTTCTATATTGTTTGCTACACATGATGGCCACATGAAGCACTTCCTGTTCTTGGCACCTGCTTCTAGCTACGTACAACTGAAGTAATATGTGCCTTCAATCATCTCTCTGTGAATTATAGGACCCTCGCTCGAGGAAGATTCAAGAGTGGAAGAGTGTGCGAATTTCTGATGATGGTACGTTGCACCGTCTGTCACATCATATGCATGTTGCTGTATACACATACGTACATACGTATGTGTGCGCTGCTCCAGATGACCTTATGTATGTACAGTACAGTACGTATGTTGTTGATAGTGACAATGTGTTGGAGTCTGTGTATGCGTTCAGTGTGGTATGAGGGTCAAGTGGCTCCACTCCTATGTACGTATTGTTCAACTTGCTCTTACATACATACATACCATGTATACCTATATTCTCCTACCACCAAACCCTTGTAGGCTACAATTGCCTTGAGTTGGAGCTTTCAGAGGAGCCTCCTCTGGGCAAATGGACCATCAATGTCAATGAGATTGTGAGACTGCACACACTCCTACCCTTGTACTGTACCCTGCCCCCTGTGCCCCACCCCCTGCACTCTACCCCTGACCCCGCCCCTGTGCCCCTTGTGCCCCTCCCCTCATCACCCATGTATGTAGGTACAGCGGGGTTCGTGCAACACCTTCTATGGCACTCTGAGTGGGTCATGTGACTTCAAAGTGGACACGTTTGTGTTGCCTCGCTTTGAAGTAAAGGTCACAGCTCCTGAATACATCCACAAGGACACAGTTAGAATTAAGGGAACAGTGAGCGCAGAGTGAGTTCAGTGATATGTGGAGGAATTCCTTTCATTCTCCCACCCCTCTACGTTCACATCACCCCCCACCCCCCATGGTAACACCACAGTTGGTTGTTCACAACCCTGCCGCATACCCTCACAATCCAGCTCAGCCTTACTCACCTCCCTCCCCTCCCCAGTCCTCCACTCCCTGTCCCTCCACATCCCTCCCCACCTGCTACCCCATCCACACACTTTCCTTCCCCTGCTATGTAGATATGTGTTTGGTGAGCCAGTAGAAGGAGCGGTTACTATCAAGTTTTCTCTTGAAGCGAAGGACAGAAGGGAGACCTTTGACTTCCACACCATCACAGACAAACTGGTCAGTTAGTGTGTAGCATAATGTGCTGTCACACAGATATACGTACATGCACACACATGCACAGCGACACATGCATATGCACTCACCCACCCACACACACACACACACACACACACACACACACACACACACACACACACACACACACACCTGGTCTTTCCATTCCCTGGTCTTTCCATTCACCTGACTGTGTGACACATTACCAATCAGATTGCTGCCAACTGAATTTGAATATGATGATGCAGGCTGTACATAAGTTGTCTTCATAGTGTGTAGATAAAGAGTATTGTTTCTTCTCATACATACTGTATGAGTCATATTGTGTATCTTTGTGATTCATAGTGTGTTAGTGTTTTACATACTTGCATGCCTTCTTCTTACATAACTAGTACGTATATGTATGTCACTATCAGTTTATTGCTTCCTGTCTGCTGCAGAAAAAGGGCAAAGTTGACTTCAATGTGCCAGCTGAGAATTACATGCGTATTCTGCGCTACCGCTTTGACCCATTCTGTGTGTCCTCTTCGATCAAGATATTTGCAGAGGTGGAGGAGAAGGGCCGAGGGACCAAGTTCAACTACACAGCCACTGTTCCTCTGGTGGCCAACCATGTTCGCTTTGTGTTTGATGAGACAATGCCAAGGATGTTTAGGGCAGGGATGGAATACCCTGTTATGGTGTGTGTGTGTGTGTGTGTGTGTGTGTGTGTGTGTGTGTGTGTGTGTGTGTGTGTGTGTGTGTGTGTGTGTGTGTGTGTGTGTGTGTGCGGTGTGTGTGTGTGCGTGTGCAGTGTGTGTGCGCATGTGGTATGCATGTGTGGTGTGTGCGCGTGTGGTGTGCATGTGTGCATGTGCATGTGTGTTTATTGCTATTTGTGACATTACATATGGCTCAGTCTTTGGATATGAAACAGGTGTACTGCAACCGTGTGTACATCCTCATCTCCTTCTCCCCCCCCCCCCTCTCTGTACGTTGCTGTGGTGCCATAGATCAAGTCCCTGCTCCCAGATGACACACCTACAGGTTCAAAGAAGTTCCGACTCACTGTGACTGCCAACAATGGTGACCTGCCCATTTATACCAAGTCAAGAGCACTCAGTACCAACAAGAAAGGGGAGTGGATGAGGACCTTTAAGATCCCGAGTGGAGCCAACTGCCTCAAGATATTGGTGAGTAGTGGTTAGTGTGTGTGCATGTTAACGGACATATGTATCGTGTGTGTGTGTGTGTGTGTGTGTGTGTGTGTGTGTGTGTGTGTGTGTGTGTGTGTGTGTGTGTAACTTTGTGTGTATGTGTGTAACTTTGTGTGTATGTACGTGTATGTGCATTATGTGTATGCATGTGCAGTGTTACTGTGTACATCTGGCTGTGTGTGTTTCTATTTGTGTGGACACCTTTTTCTATTCCTCTGCACTAGGTCAATCCGGTTGAGGAGGAGTACTCCTGTGAGAATATCAACATCTGCCTCACCCCAGTAGCAGTGTTCTCCCCAAGCTCAACCTACCTGCAGCTCACATCATCTAGCATGGAGCCAAAGGTGTGAAAGGAGGGAAGGAGGGAGGGATGGAGGGTGAAGAGAGAGAAAATTTCATGTGTTCACATTTCATCAACCCACCAACTCATCATTAATTGTATACTCTGTAAACTTTGGCTATACATACTGTACGTATGTATGTATGTACAATACATGAATAGCTCTTTTCCATGGCCCTCACATCATGTTCTTCCTCCATCCTTGGTTTGGAATATTCAGGTTGGTGACTCCCTTAAGATCACTGCCACTTCCAACAGGAAGTTTGAACTACTTCAGTGCATGGTGAGTGCAGTGTTCTGCTTGATGTACGTATACAACACTGAGGAGGTGATTGATGGCCAGTCACATGACAGTGCTAACATGCATTGATCTCTTTATCGTATGATATTTGATCCCATGTACTATTGCACTTTGCATGATTTTTACTCACCTCACCACTGTCCTCTCACTCCTTCACTTCCCATTTCTCACCTCCCCTCATATCCCACCCCCTCCCCCTAACTTTCCCTTCCCACGTCTCCCCTCTCCTTCCTTCCCTCCTCTTCCTCTCCTACTTGTCCAGGTCATTGCACGAGGTCATCTTCTCTCTCACAAGACAGTATCTAGCAGTGGCACCAGTGCAACTATGAAGGTGGATATGTCAGCCAGGCACACTCCACGCTTCCAGGTTGTCTGCTACGTTGCTCAGGAGGACGGAGAGCTCGCTGGAGATGTGTTGGAGATTGAAGCAGAGTGCAGCCTTCAGCATAAGGTGAGTAGGAGGGGCTTGGCATTGGAAGATGTGGGAGGGGCATGTTGCAGGGGGTGGGGCAGTTGGGGTTGCTTGTGTTTCACTTGTGCCATGTTTGCAATTTATCAGGTTGCCATGGCACTTCACCGTGACAGTGACATGGCCATTGTTAATGAGGAGAACAGCGTTGTACCCATGACAAAGGTCTATGTCAATGTCACGTCCACTCCGAACACACCTGTCCTTGTGTCAATGTTTGACAAGAGCCTGTCACTCCTGGCTGGCAGCTGTGATATCGGCAAGAAGTCTTCGGTAAGCTTCTCCAGTTATTGACAATATACCCATTGCCTGGTGTACTACTGGATACAGAAAGAGTTGATGTACATGTGTACGTGCCATTCTTCCCCCGTTCTGTCCTCACTCTTTCTCCTCTCCATCCTCACCTCCCTCAATCCCCCTTTTTTCACCCCAGGTGTGCAAGAATCTGGATTCCATTGCTTCTGGCACCATCACCAGTGTGGACCACAGCTGCACTGCTGATACAAGAACACAGTGCTGCCCAACTGAGTGTCAGGAGCCACAGAAGATGGACATTAACAGAATCATCAATGTGAGTGACAATACTCTGTAGTGCTATGGGGGATAGTGACAGTAGTCAGTGGTATCACAGGAGTGATTGACAATTAATACTTTGAGAGAGTGACAAAGTTATTAAGTTCATCAGGGTGAGTGACTAAAGACAAGTGTATTACGATATTTCCTTTCTGCTCAACTCCAACAGTCTCTTGGAATCAACGTAATGACCAATATGTACCTCCCAAGGGCTCCATCCGTCCCAACAACATCCCCTCCACCTGGACTCCGTGGGCCCCACTTCAGCATTGGTAAGTCACTCTCACTGCTCAGCTGAAGGAGTTGTCTGCTAATGAACTGTAGGTTGGGCAAGGGTCTCCGTGCTCTGTCCTGTGTTTGGAGATGTGAGGGTGTGTGCGTACAGTGGCAGGGATGTGCTCACCATGTTGTGTGAGCTTGTGTACATGTTTAGATGTGTATGTGTTTGTGTTTTGTGTTTGTGTATGGGGGAGAGGATGCTTGTTTGTGTTTGTGTGTAGAGATGTGTGGATGGGTGCGTGTGTGACATACCTGCTGTATGTTCTATGTGTTTCTTCTTATGCCACTCCTAAGATGATGTATCTTTTGTAACTACTGACTTAAAGGCACCAGAAGTCAGTGTTGCTGAAGAAACAGACAGCGAAGTTAGAAAGTTCTTCCCTGAGGGATGGCTGTTTGAAGTGATAGAGACAGGGTAAGAAGTGCACTTGCACACACATACATTTGTGTGTGCACTTGTTCATTCACGCAGACACACTCTACGTATAGCAAGGTATACCCACCAAACTAAGCCCTTTGTAGATACCGTATCAGCGTACATTTGTTTGCTCTCTCCAGTGCCGTTCAGATTGCCTGTCCAGTCCACATCTGACATTACAATCATTATTATTACTAGCAGAGAAGGGCGCCTTCGGCACCCTCCTCTGCTCCGGCGCCCAACGCAGGTGCTTCCGATGCCAGTGCTTCTGATGCAAAGCACTTCTAAACCTAGCTACTGAATGATAGCTGTAGACGCTGTAGTTGCAGTTAGCTATAGAGTTGCACGCAGCTGCCTCCTCTTCCACCATGAATCACCTTCTGCAAGGTCAAGCGTCTTGTATCGCCCTCCAAATTAACAGAACTGACTCATGATAGCCCCTTTTGAGCTGATTCCCCTCGAGCTGGCTCCTGCTTTTCCCTTGGTGCTGACTCCTGTGGGTGAAGGTTGAGTGATGGTCTTGGAGTTCTGACAGTTGTCGTCGGTTCCTAAGAGCTCTCATGCATCCCCGAATGTCTTGACCTCTTGGTTAGTCCAGTGGTGCCCTTAATGTTCGGCATATGCGCACTGCAACGGTTGCAAATGGCTTTGCGATGACGTCATGAGATCATTGCGCAAGCCTAAAACCCGCATAACTTGTGCCCATCCTTTCGCCATTGAGCCGCTTTCACTCGCGTAAGACGGCGCTTTCCGCTATATAGCTTATATCACCCACAGCCTTCTACATTGTGCTAAAACTATAGCAAAGAAGCTGTCGCACCATCTTCCCAGTAGGAGTTGTGTAACAAAGGAATTAGCTGCGAATTCCGTAATCTACTTCGCTTTCCTCCGTAAAACAAAAATGGCGTCCTATAGTAACGTATGGCGATTTGGCGCAAAACCTTCATTTCGAAAGCTTTCGCAGGGAAACCTAGCTGAAGACACCCTCCGGATAGCGCTTCGACATTCGGACCGCGTTTGCTGCGAAGCCTCCGCACGGTTCCCGAGATTAGTGCGGACAAAAAATCGGCCTAGCTCCATTATAATAAGATTCATATTAATACTGTACATACATACATGTGTTAAAGCTGTTAGTACATCTAACGTGTAGCCCCCTCCTCCCATTCTCTCTGCCAACATACTATCATTTGCCATCCATCTCTGCTCCCCCAGGTCCAATGGACATGGCAAGCTGCCAGCTACTGTCCCCGACACCATCACCACATGGGTGGGGGAGGGTGTGGCACTTTCCAAGAAGGAGGGAATTGGGTTCTCTAACATGGTGTCACTTAAGGTCTTTAAGGACTTCTTTGTGTCACTGGAACTGCCATACTCCGTCAACTTTGGAGAGACAGTTGTCATCAAGCCTGTTGTGTTTAACTTTCTCAAGGAAAGCATGCTGGTGTGTGTTGGTGCACATACTATACATACATAGCTGACAGTGTGCACACAGCCTGACATGCATGCATGCATGAAGCACTCATCCACAATTTTGAGTACAGTACATCAGACGCACTAGAATACGTGTATGCTGTATTCACATCAATGCATTTGCAGTCAATCATTCTATACTGTCGTATACGTGCACTGCTTCACATCCACTCCTTCCATCAGGTGACACTTTCAATCCATCTCGATGCTGGCCTGTCTCTCCTCAACCGAAGACCAGGCCCCCTATCCATCCAGGCTGAGTCTAGCAACCATTTTGAGATGAGGATTCTTTCGCGTGCCATTGGACAACTCCCAATTAGGATTACAGCTCAAGTCGTTGGAACAAATATGAAGGATGCTGTTGAGAAGCCACTCAATGTCAAGGTACATACATAATATGCATAGACTGGGTGATGATTTGTGACCAGGGCTGCTCTATGTTTGTCCCATACCCCCCTCTCTCCCTCTCTTATTCCCTTCCTTCCTCCCTCATCCTCCTCCCTCTATCCCTCCCCTCCCTCCCTCTCCTCCCTCCCTTTCCCTCTCCCTCCATTCCCTCTCCACCGACACCAACAGCCTGGCTGTGTGAGGTATGAGAAAACAAACACCCTGTTGGCTAGTGGTGATGGCCAAGCTACGTTTGACTTTGAGCTACCAAATTGTACGATCCCCGAATCTCAGAAGGCCTCCATTACTATCACAGGTAAGAGCTGTATGTAGGCTAAATGGTAGCTTATTGTCTCTGTGTCACTTTTAGCCTCAATGCAGTTACAGTGTCTACTGTTCATACAGTGCTTCAGAGTTGTCTGTCAGCCCATCTGTCAGCCCGCTTGTCTGTCTGTCTGTCTGTCCATATGTTGGTATTTACAGGTGATCTAATGTCCCCTCCCAACCTTGACAACCTGTTGGTGGTACCATTTGGATGTGGGGAGCAGAATCTTGTCAAGACAACCAATAACTTTGTAGTGGCCAACTATCTGGACTCTACTGGGCAGCTTACGAGAGCCATTGCAGCACGAGTGAAGGCAAATATTATGAAGGGTGAGGGAAGGGTAGGGCGGGGCCATGGGGAGGGGCTGTGAAAGGACACTCCACTCTACATTGGTGCGCTAGCGTAGTGTCCTTTCAAACAAATGGAAGATACTTAGAATGCACTAATTAGTATTTCTGTGTGGATTTTTTGCCCTTCTACATACCAGAAAGCTACCCCTTCCATGTTATTCATTGTGCACTGTTTTGTATTACTGTATGTGATGTGTGTGTGTTATGCCAAGTCCTTTCCTTGTCTTACCCCACCATACCCCCATTCCACCCCCCACCCAGGCTATCAGAGAGAGCTCAACTACCAACTCTTCTCAGGTGCCTTTGCCATCTGGCCTTCAGGCAGTCCCAGTGTGTGGTAAGTAAGGAATTTGGGGTTTGGATGGCATTGGGAATAGGAGCGAGTACTAAAGTGGGAGTGGGAAGTGGGAATGGGCATGTTAGTTGTCCCAAGTGCACAGTACTTCCTGGAATGTGCTAATGTGTTTGCCATAAACATATCACAGATCAGTTTGTCCATCACTCTCAGTGTTGCAATGAATTGTGGCTACCTCCGTACAGGCTGACAGCCTTTGCTCTCGGCTCCTTCTCTGAGATGGCTCGTTTCTATGGCGATGCCTCCTTCATCGATGAGGGCGTAATGAGTTCAGCCTTCAACTACCTCTTGAACAAACAGAATGACAATGGCTGTTTTGAACTGGAAGGAGCTGTCCACAACTACAGACTACTGGTATGTATGCTTGCATGCATTTCTGCCACATTAGGGGTACATGTGATTACTTATGTGCGTTGATGTTCACTGTGTTATTGGTGTTGTTACTGATGGTAATCTGTTCACTTTACTTTTAGAATGATGATGCTCCCATCACTGCTTATGTTCTGAATGCTCTGATAAGCTATGAGATGATTGCAGATAGCAATGCTAGGGTGAGTGAAGGAGGGGTGAACCCAACACTATCACAAGTTTTCATTGTGAACACTGTGCATCATGCTCTTTACCATCTCATTATTTGGTAGGTACCCTTTTGTGTTCCACTTCTAATTGCATGTTCCACTTCCAATTCCATCCCACTTCCAGTTGGAGCGCTCCATCGATCGGGCCACCCGTTGCCTTGCCAACTACACTAAGACCCACTCAGATGACATCTGCACCTACACACTGGCCCTCAGTACCTATGCCTTGGTGCAGACACAGGAAAAGGGCAGGAACAACGCTGTTATCACTCAGCTGAAGGGAGAGATAAGGCGCAGTGTTGACCGTGAGTTGGGTAGAGTATGAGAATGGGTGGGTTGGTGGAAGGAAGCTGGGAGGTGTATTGAAGCACGAGAGCAAGGTATGTAGGGTTTGTTCTTTGTCTACACTACACATACACTATCCTATAGTATGCTGTATTTGATTATAATCCGTTCTACCAGGAGTGTCATTGCAATGATGATGCTGTCCCTCCCTTCCCCTCCCCTCCCCTCAAACAGACCCTGGAACATGTTACGTATGCAACAGTTGTACTATGAGAGGCAATGAACAGATGGGCCAGATGTGTGAAGGGGAAACCCCTCGGATGGACCGCATTACCTCAGACTGTGTGGAGACCACCGCCTACACTCTCCTTGCACTGTTGGAGGCAGGAGAGAGAGACAGGACTGCCTGTCTGGCACAGTGGCTCATCAAGCAGCAGAACAGCTTCGGCAGCTTTGGCAGTTCACAGGTGAATCATTGGTTGCCCTGTCTTGTGAGAATATCTCTGGTGGGCACACTGTATGTGGTGGGCATGTGTGATGGGCACACTGTATGTGGTGGGCATGTGTGATGGGCACACTGTATGTGGTGGGCATGTGTGATGGGCACACTGTATGTGGTGGGCACGTGTGATGGGCACACTGTATGTGGTGGGCATGTGTGATGGGCACACCCAGTGGACCTGTTCAGTAAATGGGCCTGTCTGGTGAGCATGTATGTCTGCAAATGCACCCATGGTTGGTGCGAACTACTTACGTATGTATGTGTGGTGTGAGTGTGTGCACAGTCCTGAGGGCATGCATTGTGCAATGTTGGGATGTCTCTCTGACCTCTATTAATCCTCTGTTTCCTCCTGGTATGTGTCCTATTCCTTGCTAACCATGCCTGCTACAGGACACCATAGTAGGTCTGAAGGCTTTGGCAGCATTCTCAAGACGCACTTTCACTCGTGAAATGAACCTGACAATTGAAGTGGAAACTGATTCACAGAGTGAAATAATTATGATTGACAATGAGAATCGTTACATGCGCCACGAAGTCATGGTGAGTTTTTGTGCACACCTTGTCTGTTCCACTCTGCATTGAGTTGTGCCACCTGCTTCCTACTTTTTCCCCTCTCACCTGATCAAGGTCTCCAACATCCCTGGATCCTATGCCATGTCCTGGCATGGAAAGGGAACTGCCTTAGTCCAGGTGAGATGTTGACACTGTAGCGGCCATTTTGTTAGCAAAGCCCACATTGTGCCATTCCACTCTATACTGTAGCAACCAATGCAGATGTCCCGAATGTTCTGCCTTTTTAGTCATACCTTATTCTTCACCTCCCTCCTTCCAACTACTCATCATTATTCCTCCTTTCTCCCTCCTTCTTCCTGCTCTCTCCATCCCCTCCCCCCCCCCCCCCCCAACTCCCCGCTCCTCAGAGTGTCCTCTCATACCATGGTTGTAACTGCTGCAACAGCTCGGACTGCTTCCAGCTTGACATCACCCCTTTGGCAGCACCAGCGGACAACCTCGCTATGGAGACCTGCTTTAGGTGTGATTAAAGCGGTTGACATATGTATGTATAGTGTAGAGAGTGTACATGATGTGTTGAAGCTCAGTGCTATGGAACAGAGAAGGATGAACAATACTTGAGCCACACATGTAGCAGGACAATGCACTTGTTCTATATGTGCTTCGCTCTTGAATCGTTTACCATTAGTATGTATACATGTGTGCATAGATGTAATTGTAATGTATGTATGTACATATGTACATTGGGCAATTCAGACGTGTCGTGCACTGTCAGGTCTGTTTAAGAAAGTGCTACATCAAACATTGTATGAATGTCGATTTATGTACAAGCCAGTCACCCGCCTGGATGACTGTCAAAGTATTTACTAGCTGCCAAGAGCTGTAGAGGAATCTTACAATAGCTAGTTCACTAGCTTCTAACATCATCCTGCAAACTCCTTCCCACTCCTCTCTTCAGCTATCAGTGTGGCAAGAAATCCAACATGGCCATACTTGATGTCCAGATCCCCTCCGGTTGTGTCCCTGTGCCACCAACTGTCACTCGTGTGAGTTGAATAGGAGGGTGAGGTGGAGTGAGGAGCGTGGGCTTGCATGGTTGGGAAGGTATAAAGAATGGGTCAAGTACGTAGTTTGTAGCAGTAGAGAATCTGCTTCATGCATGTTTCATTGAGTATGGCCCCCTTTACTCCAATGTCTCCTGTACTTCTGACTTACGTATCCCCTCTCTGTTCCTCTGTCCATAGGGAGATGTTGTCATCCGCCGCACAGATCAAGCTGGTGACAGTGCAGTGTTGTACTTGGATGAAGTGACAAGGCAGACCTCCTGTGTTAAGCTGCAGTGTGAGGTGAAGTTTGCAGTTGAGAACAGGAAGCCTATAGCCATCACCATCTTTGACTACTACATGCCAAGTGAGTTGATCTCTGACGGAGGGATAGGATGGGGGGAGGAGGGGGGAGGATCCCTAACTGACCAGTGCTGCATGTGTAGCATGAAGGAGAGGCCTCTAAGCAGTAAGGAACGTGTCTTTAGTGTGTTTGAAAAGAGCTACTTAGTTCTCTGTTGTGTAATTACTCTTTCTTCTCATTTCACATTGATGCATGCACCCACCTTCACTCCCCATACTGCATATCTCTCATGAACACACTATCTCTTGTTCACTGTCAGTCCATCTCTTCACCTCTTGCAGCTGAAAGAGTTACCAAGTTTGTCAGTTTTGAATAGAGTGACGATTGGACAAGTTGTTGAACTTTCTTCTTGATTATGAGTGAACTTCTTTAGCTTGAAACATTGTATTCCCCATAGCTTCATTAAACCAGGTCCACATTATAGTATTGTGCATTATTCATTGATCCAACAGTATGTTATAACATTGCCTGCCTGCAAGAAACTGTTTTACTGCTGCACTTGATAGCCGCGGTGCAAGCTGAAGAAAAGCATGCTAATGTAATGTAATGTGATTGAATAAGTGATGGGACTCTTGGGACCCAGCATGGTGGGCAAGTGCAAAGTATAAAGTAAATTTTGGAATATTATAAGGTATTTCAGTATAAATAGACAGCTTTTTTCAATTAGCTATGGGGTGCGTCTATTAAAGTGCTAAGATACAGGCTCAGAATTATTGTAGGATCATAAATCTAAATGCATAATATGCTTCCTATACATGAAACCTGGTGGACATGGCCAGGTAACACGCATAAATATTATGAGAATTCCAACAAGCCTAGGCCTATAATGAGGATCAAATATCCAGTTATTATAGTCAACCTAATCTCCCATAGTCTCCTACTAGTCCTACATCTAGTAAACTATACTATATTAGGGAGATAGAAATCTAATTTGAGAATAGTTACTTCTGTGGCACCTCCGTCACATGGAATGCCCAGTAGAGGAACATTCTGTCCTGTTCAAAGAGTGCAGCAGCCAGCTCCGAGAGAGGCACCAGTAGGCCTTGCTCCATCACAGCCCTTGGGCAGGGGTGAGGATCAAAAATGCCCCAATGGGCAATCCGAGCACCTCCATTGCACTTGGATGCAAGACTCTCAAACAAAGCATTGACAAATGCTCCTTTCGGCATTCGATCCAGGACATTGGACAAGTCTACCTGCATGCAAGAAGGACATAAAGTATAATATTATACATAAGGTATATATATAATACATAAGTGCATTGTATACACTAGCAGAGAAGGGCACCTTTGGCGCCCTCCTCTGCTGTGGCACCTGACGCAGGTGCTTCAATGGCAGTGCTTCTAATGCAAAGCACATCCAAACCTGGCTAGCAAGTAATGGCTACTGAGTGATAGCTATAGACGTTGTATACGTATGTGCAGTTAGCTAAAGAGTTGCATGCAGCTGACTCCTGGCTGCATGTCCCTTTGAAGCTGACTTGCGTGGTTCTTCCCTTGAGCTGATTCCTGGTGGTGACTCTGGAGTGAGCATGTGTCTCCTCTACCACCACGAATCACCTTCTGCAAGGTCAAGCGTCTTGTATCGTCCTCCAGATTAAATAGAACTGACTCCTGATGGCCCCCTTTGAGCCGATTCCTGGTTGTTCTCTTGAGTTGACTCCTGGTTGGTCCTTTGAGCTGACTCTCCTTAAGCTGGCTCCTGGTTTTCCCCTGGAGCTGACTCTTGTGAGTGGTGATTGAGTGATGGTCTTGGAGTTTTAGCAGTTCTGACAGTTCTCGACGGTTCCTAAGAAGTGGCAATACTGTACAGGGAGCCACATGCTTATGGCTGACTTGTCATAATTACTGGATTGTTTAACCTTTTAGAAGTAGAAATGCATAGCTGTATGTATCACGAGCCTGGGTGACCATCCATCCTACAATTCACCATGCATGCAATTGCAAGGCATGCATTCTGTATAGGTGCATAAGTTGATTGACTAACTGTGCATGCATGCACATACATGGAAGTTCCCATGTCGCCTCATTGATGCACGCATGCATGATCCTCTACATAACCAGAGACATGGTTGAGAGGGCTGAGAGATGTCCTTACCTGGTGGGATATTTGATTGCTATATATATATATTTGCCGGCCAGTACCATATGCAGAAACATTGTAGTTAAACATATGGCACTAAAGAGCTTGGGTGCAGCAAGTTACAGCCAAGATATGGTGGCTGATGTGGGCTGAAAAAGCAAGGGTATTGACACATCCCTTCAAACACTTTTGAGTAATATTCACCATTAATATTACCAAACAATTCTGTGAAACATGCAGCATGAGCTATATTTCGATGCTGCTTCGAGTGTTCATATAGTAGTCTATGTACTGGGTCAGTCGCCAGAAAACTGTTTTGTGTAGCCTTCAAGGATGTCATGAACAATGTAAACATAATTTTAATAAAGACAGGGATAAGAAGAACATGCACGGGTAAGGTGGGTTCCAAACATGTGAACAGTCTATCTCTTTAAAGATGACAGAGTGATCGATCCTATACAGCTATATAGAAAAATGGTTAACAAAACATGCAAAATCTGCATGTGACATGCCCTGCCACATCTGGTTTGACACGTTAACCATTCCTGCATGTCTGTACAGTGTACGTGTGGCTAGTTTGGTTTCTGATGGAAGGTCTCAGGATGAGATTGACTGTGAATACAGTATACTGTTTGAAGGTATAAACATTAAAGCATAATGCTTGATTGCTATACAGTGAGTGCCACGCATCTCATCCTCACCTTGTCAAGTGGAACCTTCACTGTTGGCAAGTACTCCTCAATGGGAGAGGTGACTATAGTCAGACGATCTACCAGTTTCTGAGTGAAATTGGTCAGGAATGCAGTTTAGAGCTATAATTTATAGCCATATCATCTCTAACTATGGTTGAAAAGGCATTTTATGCATAATTTTATTATACAGTACAAGTTGCCATTGCAAGTTGTGTATGGCCAGGAGGTTCATTCCCCATGATAACAGCAGGATTGCTTAATTATTTCAAAATGGCTGAATGTATGAGATTGCAGACATACATACATATTATTTTCTTTTTATAGAATAGAATACAATGCTTTAGTTAACCTTAAAATAATAGTAGTATATATGTATTGTACTAGTGTTATTTTAAGGTTCAAACCCATACTTCAAAGCTGAAGTGTATACTACTCTGTACATGCTATTTATAATATTTGACTTACCTTCAGCTTTTCAAAGGATTTCTCTTGTAAATAGGATGGACAAAAATCTGGCTTGGTGAGAGGGTCATACCCTGCGCTTCCCCTGAGGTACCAGCTGAGATAGAAGTTGTCCTTGGCTGGCACTTGAGTACAGCAGTGAACAATTCCTTCCCACACTCTTGCTTCCAAATCAGCATCACTCTGCTTTGGCCACTGATTTGTAGGATCAATTGCATTGCGGTTATTTGCCACAGTGGTAATATATGAGCTGCACAGTGAATAGGGCATGAAAAGTGACATTGTTTGTCATGTTGGTAGCAACCTTATACGTGTACACAGAATATTTAAGCAGCAAATGTTTGTTTTATATGAAGATTCAAGGTTTTGGGAAGACTAAAGAACATTTGCAAATGTAGCTTGTGTCGAGATGTACTATAGTCAATCTTGCAGAAGGTTGACTGCCTTACCCAACTTTTTCCCTCAGCTTGTCAGTGGGCCAGCCATTAAAGATCAGCTGCTGCTCTTCAAGGGAGGATGCATTAAAGAAGCTTTCAACTGAGGAATCACCAACAATATGGTTCCAATTGCAAGCCACAGAAGAATCGTGACGCACTCCTCTAAAGGACAGACCTGGATCTTCACATACGAGGTGTCTGTTATTCTCCCAAAAAGTCTGCACAGTAGAAAGTGCATGCAGGTATGTCTTAATTCCTAATATTTGTGCAGCTCATGCAGTATTCCTAACTGAAACAAATTATTTGTGTGCTATTGTCCTCATGTTCATCTTGATACAAACTTGTTAGCATGTATGTACACATGCATTACTATAATCAGAGTCTCTCAAAGCAATTTAACAGACTGATTGTCCATCTCATCAGAGGTGACCTTCGTTATAGGAGAGATTCAATCCAGTCATCGACATTACTTCTCAGTAATTCATGCAGTAAGCCTGTATCATGCACAAAGAATACAATGGCAACACATCAGTTCTATCTAGTGTGACATACCCTTGCATACTCTGGGAGTTTGTTCTTGATTGAAAGCAATAAGGTCAACCTGCATGATGTAGTGTTCACATTTAGAGCTGTTCGTACATACAATAATTTGCCTATGCAAAGTATAAGATCTTAGTATTAGTACTGCATGGTAACGAAAATTAATTTGTATCCAAGTGGATCACAGTATCCATTGCACCATTGAGGTAGTCATAAGGAGGATAATATGTATACACTATATGCGTGCTATATGATAAGTTGTCCATATGACTGTTAGAATCATATGGTTACTGCAATATTCATGAAATGCAGCAAAAATGTCTGGTTCAAGTTTACCCCTCAGTATAGGATTTCCACCAATTAGCTAATATCAAACATGGCAGACATCATCAGATAAACCTGATGAGGGACCTAAAGTGGTTGGAATCCTTGCCACTGGCCTCATTCAGAAGGAATCACTCCATAATAATGACTCACTGACTATTATGAGTCCTGTAGTACGGCCATGGCATAAGAGATGAACAATGCTGATTGCCTACGCGTGAACTCAAACTGCAGACAACAGGCTGAGAACCCAACCACGGTCTGTAATAATTTCAGTTGAAAGTAAGTATACTCTCTTAAGTACACCATGAATCGGGATTCTGTACAACTAGCTATGACAGCAGTGATGTGTTCACCTCTCTTCCTCGCTGGAAGGGCTCTCTCCCAATAAGCGTACAAACTGTGCATATTGCAAGTGCTTTATTCCAGCTACTTTCAGTTCAAGAATGGCACTCTGAGCCATCGAAATATCCACTGCAGCTGTACAGAGACAATTAAGGCAGGCAATAGATGCATGTATGCTGATTGACATGAAATTGTGTACATGCAAGTGTTAATCTATGTACTGGGATTGCATGCATGAGTCGTGCACTGTTGTTCACTTGGTTATGTCAGTTGTCCACCAGAGTCAGGAGGTAGTTAACTGAAAAATACATGCATTTGTAAGATATTACAACAGATTTGAATTCTTATATGTTAATCATTAATGATAGCAGTGACTATACAGAGGTATTTTATAGATACACCACATTATATACTACTAGCTGAATGCCCGCCCTTCGGGCAGGCTCCCAGCTTATCACAAGCCAGTGAGTCGGTACCTTGCCAGTTTTGAACTATCTGCACAGGTAGCAACGGAGGCTGGCTGCTATAATGACGGTTAAATAGGAACGTTTGCAGACAACGAATTAGTCTGGCTAGCTAGACCGTCCCAATAAGCGCCAGGTGCCCTTCCGGTATAAGCGCCCTGGACGTACCGTATATCGCAAAATGTTCGCGACCAATAATTTTCGCGAATTTCGCGAATTGACAAATTGGCGAAAATTTCTATCGCGAATTTTATATGCATATAATACTTATGGTATAATAATAACTTGTGTACGTAGGTGATGTCATAATAAAAATTAATGGCGAATGAACAAACGGCGTGTAGCTCTTTCGTTTGCTTGATTTCAGAAGCGATTCTTCTGCTATTTACACTAAAAGGGCTTTAATGTCCACCTTTGTAGAATCTCCTTCGCGAATTTTTTATTCGCGAACATTTCTGACACCCCATTTTGGCAGCGATTCGCGAAATTTTTAGGTCGCGAAAATTTTGCGATATACGGTAATCGGGACGGTCTAGCTAGCCAGACTAACAACGAATAAGATTTTCCGCAACCGAAAGTCCTAGAGACTAATAATTAAAAATGGCGTCTCGGCCCGTGGAAAAAAGGAAGCGCGCTCTTCGGCTGCAAAGCAGCTAGGTGAACAGCACCTCTCAAAGCTCATGTCATCCACTCCCTTAACTGGCATGGCTCGTATCAAGTACGCCAATGACCGGTAGTGGAAGGGCCGGTCGATAATTTTGAAAATGGCGTGTCGGCCCGCGGAGAATTGACGAAGGACGTCTCGCTTTTCGGCCGCAAGACAGTTAGGCGAACGGCACCCTGTTAAGAACATGGCCCCCAGTCCCTCAACTGGCACGGAGCGTCTCGAGCCGATTTCCGGCAATGCGCCGATTTTATGGCTGAACAAACATATATAAAAAGATCCCGTGAATAATAGCTAGTAAGATAGTACAAATGGGCGAGAATGCACAAACTGTATTAGCAAACTTACTAATTGCTTTTGGTTCCTCAAGCAGAAGATTCAGCACATTGTCTCCAGATCTGCAGGAACAGTGTTTGTACGTATATCACCAAAATGCCTGATGTGTGGAAGCTTGTGAGAATGTTTACGGGCGTATATAAACATACTAAAGGCTTGCCATAGGCGGGCATTGCAGCAAGCAAATCTATATTGTGTATAGCAAAATCTGGAATAGAACGCATGCGATCATTGGCCTCGCTTCACTCGCTGACGCTCGCCACTCGGCAATGACAAAAGGAAAAGCATGCCTAGGTACACATTTGCTACGTAGCTACTCTTACGTAAGACGAACGAGCCGGTTGTAACTGTGATAAGTAATAGTTAAAGGCCGCTGCTACTGCCACCGAAAATGCGGTGGTTACTGGTGTCACATAATTGCTCCTGCCACCGGCCGGTGTCTAAAAAGCCATAGGGCTACTCCAACCACCGGACTGTGTGATTAACCCTAGCCTTAACCCTAACCTACCGATATTTCGGTGGCAGCAGCCATTCCGATACTTATATGCAGACCAAGCGGTGTCTCTGAGATTTAGAGCACGAGGCACGAGGGCGCGAAGCGCCCGACTGCTGAGTGGTCTAAGTGTAATTAAAGTCACGACTCGGAAGAAGTGGCGGAAAGAAAGGGAAAATTGGCACCAGCTGGCAGCCGAACCCAGGACAACTTACGCCCTAACGCGGGGTTTCAGCAGCCCAAGCTAGCCAATCAGGCCGGAACTACTCGCCCTTTCTCTCCTTATAGGCTAGTTCCGAACGATGGAATGGTTCAACGCCGCTTACTGCTGCCACTTATCAACCCGGTACTGTGCTCCTACTCTAATTTTACGTAAGACGAACGAGCCGGTTGTATGTGATAAGTCTAATTAAAGTCACGACTCAGAAAAAGTGTTGGAAAGCTACTCGATCATTCGTACCCAGTGATGGAGAGAACATGGTCCTGATGTTGGATTTGAAGTCCCTTGGTTAGCAATCTGCAGTCTTCCCAAACCTTGGTGAAAGAAACCAGGTCGTTTTGGCCAGGGGCACTGGCCATCTTGCTAACTGACTGAATCATTCTTGGTCTCGGATCCTGCGTATGGACGTTCTGAACTGAGCCACTAAACCACATTCAATTTGTTGTGTGAATGTTTAGTTTTTGTGTGCTGTAACAGAAATAGGATGGTACTGAAATGTAAGAAGCTGAGCATTCACTTTATAACACTTTGTGAAGAGAGCAGACTCACTGGCACTCAACCTTATTGCCATGCACTGCCTGGTTTTAACTAGGTGCAACATGAATCAACAAAAGCTTTGTCTCCTGTATACTGGAGGTAGCAAGTACACTTAATATACCACAGAAGATGCAAAAGATGATATATCATATCATTGGAGAATTAGGTGAAGAATAGTAACTGTTGTATTTTACATTAATAGCAGGCAACCAGTAGAAATTACCAAATGAATGATATCATTGTCAAGTGCAAGTTAATTGTGTGTTTGCACTAGCACAAGCTATTGGTGGTCAGGGGAATGCATGGGCACCAACACAGGTGCATGCTGCAATGGAATGCAACAAAACACAACTTGCACAAAGGTTTGACTATAGGCAAAATTACTGGAAAACAGTGCATGAGAAGGGTGAAGAGGTCATACCAAAGGAGTATGCGGGACAAGCTAGAGAAAGAACTCAAATGCCCAAAGAAGTTCTGGAAATCAATGAGGAGGATGAATGTTGGTAATAAGAAGAAAGCGGGGTGTGATCTCCAGGAAGTTTATGACGAAGATGGCAACATTAAGACAGGTGAAGTGGCGGTGAAAGTTTGGAGAGAACACTTTGCGAAAGTTCTGGGCGAGAGCAAGGAGAGTACAGTGGGTGATGTGCAGCAAAATGGACAAACTGAGGACATTAATAACTATGACATTAATGGGTTGGACTTCAGTGAGAGGCTCTATCAGCCTATCGTTAGAGAGGAGGTTGCATGGGCTCTGGAAAGGGTGAAGAAAGATGCCACACCTGGGAAAGATGGGGTGATTGTCGACATGATGTCAGCTGAGGTGCTGTTTGAGGTTTGATTTGTGTTGTTTGAGGTGTGTTGGGAGTGTGGGATGGTACTATCAGTGTGAAGGGTCCAGGAGAGCCTGGTTGTATACCTGTTCCAAAGAAGCAATCGAGGGGTACGTGTGACACAAACACATACCAAAGGATCTCTCTGACATCGCCGGTGAGTAAGGTTCTATGTATGATCCTGAATGCTAGGCTGTCTAATGTGGCTGAAGAAAATGGGCTATTGCAGAAGAACAAGGTGGGTTTCGCTAAACAAAAGGGATGCAAGGACTAGGTATTGACGTTGGTGTTGTTGGGGCAAACTGAGATGGCAAAGGCATGCAGCTACAGGTATATATGATGGTGGCGTTCATTGACTTTACAAAAGCTTATGACGAGGTGGACGGAGGGAAGGTGTGGGGCTGTTTGGAGCAGCTGGACATAAATGATAGATTTCTGAGGTTTCTGAAGGCTCTGTACTAAGATAGCTCATGTAGGGTGAGGGTGAATGATAGGTTAAGTGAAGAATTCAATGTTTGCACTGGATTGAGGCAGGGATGTGTTCTTTCACCTTTGCTATTCCCTTGTACGTTAATGGTGTAGTGACAAGGTTGCATGAAGGGAATTTTGGTGTACCATGTGGCAGTGATATGGTCCCGGGTCTGCTTTTTGCTGATGACACTTGTTTGATTGCATCTGACAGAGAAGGGTTGAAGTGGAGCTTGGATGTTTTGGTTAAGTGGTGTGAAGAGTGGGGGGTGAAGATCAATGAGGGAAAGTCGGGCATAATGCATATGAGGAAGAAGGCGGTGGAGAGATGTGAGGTGGAGTATCAGGTGGATGGAGAAGTGATCCCAATGGTGTCTAGTTATAAGTATCTAGGGTGCATTGTGGATGAACACTTGGAGCTCAAAGAGATGGTGGAGAAGAAAGCTGCTGCTGGGAGAAGGGCACTAGGTGCCTGGATGAACAGGTGCAAGGCAGAAGTTGGTGATGTTGGTATAGGTACGTTCAAGAAGCTGATGAGTGCTCTGGTAGATCCAGTGATGTTGTATGGGGTTGGTCATGAGATCTGAGGATGCACAAGCTAGAGGTCTGGAGACAATAGAACAAGTCCAGAGGCGTGCATTCTGCATGTTCTTTGGGGTGGGTACCTTACACCCAAAGGGGTATCATTGATGATGGAGTTTGAATCTCTCCAGTAGTGTGGGAAGCAAAAGTGAGGTGCATGCAGTTTTGGTATAAGGTGTTGACAAGTAAGATACATGAAAGCAGATAGCTGAGGAAGGTCATGTCGCAGGCAGTGGAGTGTGGTAGGGGATGCTGGATTAGAAGCATTGGAAGGTGTATTGGTAAATTTGGGTGGCAGGACATGAGTGGTGGTGTGGTCAGGGAGCTGTCAGAGGTAGAAGTGAATTAAATGTATGTTGCTGAGTGTGGCTTGGAGAAATATAAAGGACGAATGGAGGAAGGAAGTGCATGAAAAGCCAAAGTTGTCCATGACGAAGTTGATAGGGGAGTGTGAGGTTGAGTCGAGTTGTGCCTTGTTGAAGTCAAAAGCTGAAAGGAGAATGATGTTGGAGTTGACCATGAGGAGTGGAACGGCTGCTTTCCAGATTGAAATGGGAAGGTGGCATGGGATGAAGAGAGAGGAGAGGGTATGCAAGGAATGTGACAGTGGGAGGTGGAAGATGTACATCATTGGCTTTTGAAGTGCTCTGCATGGGACCATCTCAGGCAGCCTCTTCAGGAAGCCATGGAGGGACCAAGGGAGGACTTTCCAGTAAAGAGCATTGGAGAGAGAGCAGCCCCTGTATTGTCACTGGCCTGTAAGAACTATTGTATACTGTCTATTATTAGCTCTATGTGGTCAGCTAAGTTCTATTAATTAATGCCTATATTATACGTACATGCTATCAAGCAATCTGTCACCCCCCTTTATTAACATTGACCCCAGCTTTTTCTTCACGTGGTACTCATCTGTATCTCTGCATCTCCCATGGTGCATGATGTGTGCAGTGCTACATTGAACCATGATGTGTCCTGGTGCCTATTGGCATGGTGCACTCTAGTAATGAAGTGAATTGAATTGAATATACTATATACTGATATTACATCTGTAATTATACAGAAGCACAAGTATGTAGTTTACAGCTAAAGGTCTGTGCTATACTTGCAGTTGCCTGACTTATCTCCTCAGCTTTATAGGTGATGACCAAGCCTTGTCCCCATCCTTTATGACAGTGCAAATCCACATGGTTTCCATGTACGTCAGATACAGATGCCTTATACATATATCACCGACCAGGCCTATATATACTGTAGATACCAGTACACTATTGGTAAATGCCCTCTAAGTTATATCACCTTCAGAATCACCTACCTTTGCTGACCTTTGACTTTAGTTACCTATACATTCTAAAAGTGTTCCATTAATTAAGCTCTTTCAAAAGCATTTTGCTTGAAACACTGTATTCCCAATAGCTTCATTAAGCCACATTGGGGTACCGGTATTATGCATTAGCTACTCATTTTGTTCATTGATCCAACAATGTGTTATGCACATTGCCTGCCTGCAGGCAACTGTTTGGTGGTGCACTCGAGGTCAATACAGTGCAAGCTGAAGTAAGTAATATGCAATATACAGACAGACAGACAATTTTGGCTTTATATATTAGATTATGTTATCACCAAATTTAATATCTTTATTTATATAGTACACTGGCATGCACCAGTGGAACTGGCATTACTGTACATGATACTACATGCATGGCTGACTTGTCGTTACAGGATCATTTAGTCTCTAAGTGGAAATGTGTACATGTACGTAACACGAGAACGTGTGACCAACCATCCTACAAACACACCATGCATGCGAGGTACGCATTCTGTTAAGTCTCATACGTTGACTATATGTAACTGCACATTACCAAACAGTTTTGTGTCACAGCATGACCCAGTAAGCAGTGGCCCAATCAAGTATCACACTGGGTATATTATAAGGACATGCTAGCCCTCTCAGCCATGTCTCTTGGCTATAGATATATAGAGTATCGTGTGCATCAAGTGGCATCTGCCATGTATGTGTATGGGATTTCATGAAAGTGTTTGAATTCGATTGAAGAGATGTTTCTATATACAGTATATACTCTTGTGTTTCAACCCACGTCAGCCACCACATCTTGGCTGTGCCTTGCTACACCCTGTAGCAATAAACATATAGCACACAAGATGCAAAAGATATATCAGTTTAAAAATTAGGTGAAAATTTGTAATTTATACTAATACTTGACAACCAGTTCAAGCTGCTGAGGGTCTATCACCACCACAGGTGCAAACTAGGTGTTTGTACTGGCACAAGTTGTTGATGGTCTGCAGCTAGCTCCTTTGAAACCATTTCACCCAGCTCCTCTGAATTCAAAAAAGTTCCACGCAGCTCCTCAACAGTATTCCAACCAATCCTCTGGCATTCCATCCTGCTCCATAAATTGTCACATTGGATCCATCATCTTGACCATAGCTAGATCACTAAGTGTTGATCAAATTCAGTGTATCAAAGGTAATGCCTACAGAAATGGATAGGAGGCCACTATGTATCACAGCCTATATGATTTGTGCATTATGTGTTGATTTGGTTTTTGTCATCATGCACGAGTCTCCATTGTCCATCTTGGACATACATACATACATACTGTACAGGTCTGCAATCTAGTAGTGCATGTTCATGCACACATGCATGCATGGGTTCTGAAGCTCCATGAGAGCACTTTCAGTTTCCTATATGGCCACTAATGATCAACAGTATGAGTAAACAGCCCCACCCTAGTTTCGCCCACACAAGCTCAATCCAACTGCAGTACAACTATGGCTGCAAATATACCTGAGAAGCAATGTAGCTACCTTACAACGTACCATTCCAAAGTAAGTGGGCCCATCTGCTGTCATGCCTTTTCACTATCAGCCTACTGTACACAAAATGCCCTCCATTCCGTTCTCATGCCTGTAAATGGCTTGCATCCCTCGATCACGTACACCAAAGCTAGAACAGTACTAACAACATACTAATGTGCATATATATGTTATGCACAAACCTCCAACCTGTGCAAACCTCCAACTATACCTCACAGTATATTCTCATTCTACTATATGCACACAATACAGCAGTATAGTAGCTTATTTCATGAGCTTGCATGCGTGTAGTGACTGCTGCATTCTAGTTTTGCATTCTAGTACTAGTTCTTCTACTCATTCTGTAACATGCAAAAGTCAGCAATGTACATGACTTGTGCATGCATGCACACACAGAAGCACACCTTCCTGAAGTCTGCATGCATGCATGGTATACAAATAGGCAGCTGAATGTCCATTGTTTGATTGATGTCTGGGAGTATGTGTAAAGCGAAGTGTTTATTCATCTTGCAGCATGCAAGCCAAGATACGTAGGAGCAATGGGCAGTCCTTCATTTTGCTCCAGGGTAAAATTATTTGCAAAACATTATGTTCCTAGCAGGAAACGTACAGTATATCTGTACAGTTTGTATATGGCACCATGAATATCAATATTGATATTATGAATAGTTATGATTATACATTGATTACTTGCGTTAACAGTGTTGAGTAAGTCTGTTAACTTACAACTCTGTTAAACCATGTTAAGTAAGCTGTTAATGCAAGTTAGCAAGATCTTTTACAACTCTGGTAACTAAAGTAGTTGCATGGTGCAGTGTTGCTCCTTACCAAGGCTGGCAAGCAGTGTATATATATAGGCCCTTCCAAGTTCAGTGCATATTTGAAGGTAATTGACTGGTGCCTGTCTTAATCTTGTGCGGTATGTTAGACCATTCTAAGTGCTACCACTGCACATGTACAGGTGCAAGAGTCGACTGGCTCAATGTGCCCATTAATTGCATTGTTTATCAAGTTGTTACGTATGTACTGCACAGCTGCACTAAAATGACTCATACTGCATGTATACTGTTCATGGTAACATTGCAGCAAATCTGAAGTTGAGAGTGCTACTACAAATATGCATGTAGCAAGTAGAACATACATGTGCTATATGTACACATATATGTACAATATGCAGACATAACTATACAGTATGTATGCACATGCAGTCTGAAAAGCTCATTAAGGGGCCTAAGCCTAGGCTTGACACTGATGCTGCTCATTAGGACCGTGCCCTTACAGTATAACACCATTAGCCTTTAACGGCTTCTTTGAGACTTGTTAGGCTGCCAAGCTCATTAAGGTACATGTAATCCTTGTACTATTATACGTACAGCTAACTATAAATACGGACAGCTAGCCAAGTGTATGTTCAGCTAGCTAGCAGTTGCTAGAGCAGTTCACCAAAGGAAGGAGTTGAAGAATGCTATCCAAAGGGCTCATGCTGCTAGCTGTAGTGGTGACCACAAGTCAGCTTTCTCCCATCCAAACGCTTCCAAGGCCAACAACAACACCAGAAACACAGAAGAAAGACCTACCACCGTAAGCACTTTGTCTCCTCAGAGAATACAGTGTCATACAGTATAGTTTAATGTATACAGGTACATAATCATCATGTAGGCTGTGAGGGTATATACGTATATGCATACAGATACAAGTTTGTACATGCATGCATACATGCATACATGCACACATGCACACACACTATAGGTATATGGGCTTACCTGCAAAACCATTCCTCCTCGTGGCTCATCTGTAGGCACATTTTGGTCACACCCAAGACTTGGAAGTTGGGCATCAATGAAACACTATCAATAACAATTTACAACACCACCACTTACAGCAGCCGCTCCATTCAGGCCATTCTCTACAAACGTCATTGCAAGTGTGTCACTTCGTTTACTTTCCGCTGGTGGTCATGGCGGACATGTAGGGCAGCTGATGTGTATACAGTGTTCTCCCATACTGAACTGCAAACAGTAACAGGTGTGCATCAGTACTAGCTTGACACAGTGTGCTAATATATTAATTTACATAGAAACACAGTCTCAGACTCCATGGCATGTATAGGACATAAAAGTTCATTCGATCATCTTTGCAGGTCAAACCACTTTGTTTCGTGTCAAAGTAAGTGTCAACCATTGCATGTGGAACCTTTGCTTCCACTCAATCACATTTTCGTATTTTCTGTAACAAAGCAATGCTGTATAAATGTCCATAATTTTGATACAAGTGATATTGGGCAGTGTGTCTGTCCAGGATCTGCACTGTGATTGACTATATTCTCTTGGTTGATTTAAGCACCCATGCAGTTTCCATTATTTGTTCCAAAGCCAAAGGTTTGCATTCTTCAGCAATTAAGTCATCATTTCTCCATTGTCCACATGTGTCCCAGCATGTTCTGGTGCCTTGCGGATTTGTGCTTATCTAGTATCATGCTATGGGCTCATAACAGTGTGGTATAATAGCATGCAACTATTTATTATTTTTATGCACAATTGCTAGATGCATGTGTTGTTACATTATGCACTGATAACTGTTGCATTTACTTCATTATTTCAGTTGCTACCTCGCTGTGTGTATGTTTATCTGTATGTGCAGCTTCCTAGCCACACTGACATTGCTAACAACGAGTTCTTCCTCACCATCCAATCCTCCATGGGGGAGATGTTTATGGACAAACAGCTCATCAGTTTCAGTAGCAGCTCTCGTGGGATGATTGTGGTCAAAACAGACAAACCCATCTACAAGCCAAACCAGACTGGTAAGTGCCAATAACAGCTCTGATAAGAATTGGCAATTTGATACTGTTCACTCAAAGTCAGGTTAATTAGATTGGTTCTGCATGTGAGTGGTATAGGTGCTAGCACTTCACATACAGTATATTATGTGGGTTGGGTCATAAAGACATGCTGCTGGCTGTACAAAGTTAGTCAGCCATCACATTTATGCACTTTCATATACTTCCTGTTTACACACACCAAGCTGACCACTTTTCTCCTTCACCTGTTCCAGTCAAGTTGTGTGTGATTACTTTGGATGCTGTTGCTCGACCAAGGCCAGCTGAGGTCTCTGTCAGGATACAGGTGTGTGTGTTTGTGAGTGTGCATGCACACTGTATAATACTCCTGTACATGTGCATGTAGGTGTGCATGCATGGTGGCTACTTGCCTTGGCATGGTGCATGGAGTGTGCTGTGGTGTATGTATTTTATATGTGTTATGTAGCAAAACTGATGCATGTTCTGATCTTTATGTATTTGTTCTTTGTGAATAAGGATCCTCGCTTCAGGAAGATTGAAGAGTGGAAGAGTGTGAAAATTTCTGATGATGGTACACCATGCATTGTGTCCGGCATGCAATATTTTATCTTCTTCTACTTTGCTTGCTACAAGAATCCATAATCATGCCAAAACAGACTGAATTGTTATGACAACGTGTCTGTTCTTCAGCACTAGTACACATGGTATTATAATAATTTAATGTAGCTGGTGCAATGCATGATGAATTATACTGTGTAACCGAACTGTACTCTTGTTGCTTGATCATTATCCACCTAACACATATATGCAGGTTACAAATGCCTTGAGTTGAAGCTATCAGATGAGCCTCCTCTGGGCAAATGGACCATCAATGTCAATGAGATTGTCAGTGCACACTATACCCCTTCCTTGCCACCCACCCACATGCAGTGCCCCACCCACTGTGCCCTCCCCCATCAATAGGTGGAGCACAGTTCATGCTTCTACTACGGCAGCCTGAGGGAGTCATGTGACTTCAAAGTGGACACATTTGTATTGCCTCGCTTTGAAGTGAAAGTGACAGCTCTTGAATACATCCACAAAAAATCTGCTCGCATCAAGGGAACAGTGAGTGCAGAGTGAGTTGATGCAGTTTGATGAGACTTCCCCTCACTTCATGCACACTGGCTACTTTTCCCTCTCTTAATGCTTCACACTTTCTTCTCCATGCATACTCCCTCCACACATGCCCACCTTCCTTCTAGGTATGTGTTTGGTGAGCCAGTAGAAGGAACAGTTAAAATCAAATTTACTCTTGAAACCAAGTACACAAGGAAGACCTTTGACTTCCACACCATTAGAAACAAACTTGTTAGTTAGTGTGTACATAGCATGATGTAGCACTGCATGGACATGCACATGTACACACACACGCACGCACACACACACACGCACACACACACTCACACACACACACACACAAACAAACACACACACACACACTCACACACACACACTCACACACACACACACACACACACACACACACACACACACACAATCTCCAGTATGCTGCTTATATAATATATGGCTTGCTGTGTACTTTTAGTTGCTTGTTCTGTTTACGTATGGGAGCTGTAGTACATTTCCTATGTGTAACTTTTTTGAATCAATGTACCTTTGACCACTTATGATATTACTGTATTCTTCTCTATTCACTGCAGAGGAATGGCAAGGTTGACTTCAATGTACCAGTTGAGGATTATATGCATATTGTGCAGTACCGCTTTGACCCATTCTGTGTATCATCTTCAATCAAGATTTTTGCAAAAGTGAAGGAGAAAGGACGAGGGACCCAATTTAACAACACAGTCACTGTTCCTCTAGCAAACAGTCGGATTCGCTTTGCTTTTGATGAGAAAATGCCAAGGATGTTTAGGGCAGGGATGGACTATCCTGTTATGGTGTGTGTGTGTGTGTGTGTGTGTGTGTGTGTGTGTGTGTGTGTGTGTGTGTGTGTGTGTGTGTGTGTGTGTGTGTGTGTGTGTGTGTGTGTGTGTGTGTGTCTGTGTGTCTGTCTGTGTGTGTGTGTGTGTGTGTGTGTGTGTGTGTGTGTGTGTGTGTGTGTGTGTGTGTGTGTGTGTGTGTGTGTGTGTGTGTGTGTGTGTGTGTGTGTGTGTGTGTGTGTGTGTCTGTCTGTCTGTCTGTCTGTGTGTCTGTGTATGTGCAGGTATGTGCGTGCATGCTTGAATGTGTGCATTACTGTCATGATGCAAATGGCCAGGCATGAGTGAAACACCATTATATAAAACTCTCCCATTCTCATAACACTACATATACTGTATAGCCGGAAATGTTTGCAGTGATGATACTTTGCTATTGCTTGTAGTGGAAAATGAAGTTTGCGGATTTAATTATTTTAAAGTTTGCATTTTACTGAACAGATCACTTTATACTCATAATAATACAAAACTTTTAGCGGATATAATGTTTGTGAATCTCTGCCAAAACTACAAACCGCAAAATTCAATGCCTCACAAACATTTCCAGCTATACAATATTATGTAACCTTATGCAGATCAAATCACTGCTCCCGGATGACTCACCTGCAAGATTCAAGCAGTTTTATCTCACTGTGACTGCCAACAATGGTGACCTGCGCATCTGGACAAAGAAGAGAGTACTAAAGACTGACAGAAGTGGGGAGTGGATGAAGACCTTCAACATCCCTAGAAAAGCTAACTGCCTTAAGATCTTGGTGAGTATAGTAATGTGCATTTGTTGTAGTAACCTGCATGGGGAACAGAGTTCTGCATATGATCATGACTGTTTTGTATCACACTTTTGATTATGTCTGATGTTTTTATTAGGCATCCCATGGGTTAAGTGTTAGTGTCATGCATGTGGTAATTTAATTCTGCATGATCACTTGCTTTTATATTGCATGATGAATAATTGATTTAGGCTGCAGTGTCCAGTGAGCAAGGTTGGTTCGTTGCATGCTTCAGAAGTGTAGGCTTTGTCAACTAGTTGTAGCATTTGTATACGTATGTATGTATTGTACAACCATATGCATGCAACTATATACCATGGAGCAACCTGCATATGTGTGCGTTTCTGTGTGTACACATAATTGTGAATTGGTTGTGTACGCATCATACTTGCATGACCATTCCATTATCACAGCATTATATAATTATTATACATTAATTTTATCCTAAACACCAGGTTCATCCAGTTCCAAAAAACAATTCATGCAAAAGCAGCAACATCTGCCTCACCCCAATAGCAGTGTTCTCCCCAAGCTCAACCTACCTGCAGCTCACATCATCTAGCATGGAGCCAAAGGTGAGAGGGAGGCCCAATACCTACTGTACTTGTATGACCAGGGAATGAAGACAACATTGTGTGATGCGTGTTACAAATAATATTAAAAAGTTTACAAATGAGTGTGCTGCATACTTATGGTATACTAGTGCTAAATTTATGCACTTCAGCTATTCCACTCCCTCTTCAATTCATGAAATTCTTTTAGATTGGTGACACCCTCAATATCACTGCCACATGCAACAAGAATTTTGATCATCTTCAGTGTATGGTGAGTATGCAACACTTTGGATGGAGATATGTTAATTTGTTCTATGCAATCATTCACTTGCATGGTCAGAGCATAAGTTGTGTTCATGTAAGCAACAGAAATACATCACAATGCCCTCTACTTATGTTATTCTGTTGCTAACTACAGCAATCCCTGCATGGCCCCTTCCCTCCCTCCCCTCCCTTCCTCTCTCCTTACTCTCCAATTGTCCAGGTCATTGCACGAGGTCAGCTTCTCTCTCACTGGACAGTAGCTAGCAATGGCAGCAGTGCAGCGGTGGAGGTGGTGGTGTTAGCTAGACACACTCCTCGCTTCCAAGTTGTCTGCTACACTACTCAAGGTACCCAGGAGGTTGTGGGTGACATATTGGAGATGGAAACAGCGTGCAATATGGAACATAAGGTGGGTGCATGGCCATCCAATGCATGTGATGTGAGCACATACATAGTAACTGTACAGACAAGGAATTGGGCTAGTATCCATGTATTGGTCCCATATTTGGGCAAAGGCTGGACCTCCAATAACATAGCTATATAATAAGGAATGTTCTACCCGGGCTGGTGAATACAATCAGCATTCATTGACACACATACAAGTTTCATATACTCCAATTGCATGGTTGCAATTGTATAGTGTTCCTTGCTATTTCTTTTGAATTCTGTGCTCCAGGTTGCCATGGCTATTCACCGTGACAGTAACATGGCCATCGTAAATGATGAGAGCAGCGTTGTACCCAAAACAGAGATCTATGTCAATGTCACGTCCACTCCGAACACTCCTGTTCTTTTGTCAGTGTTTGACAAGAGCCTGTCGCTCCTAGCTGACAAGTGTGACAGTGGCAAGAAGCCTTCAGTAAGGATTTACAGCTGTACTTGTATAGCTCTCTTCGCTAAGTAAAGAGTTTACTTGATGCACATAATTATATATTACATAATTTTTTATGGAAATTATTGATCAGTCTTGTTCCCCCTCTTTCTCCCCATTCCTCCTTCACCACTCTGCAGGTGTGCAAGAGGCTGAACTCCATTGCTTCCGGCTCCATTACCAGTATAGACCACAGCTGCTATACTGCCTCAGATAAACAGTGCTGTTATAATAGTTGCCAAGTATCCCAGAAGGTGGACATTAACAAAATCATCAAAGTGAGTATAGAGCAACTAATTAACAAAGTGGCATAGTTCATTCCCTCAAGGCTTATATAGTAGCATAGGAGTTCCTTAGGAGGGGCGAATTTGGTTTCCACTGATAATCATAGTGTGCTATTAGGAAATGGTATAGCACTGATCTATAAGTAAGCACATTAACATACTGTATTAATTCCAATTCACTGCTATTATAGAATCTATAGCTAATAGTTTACCAAAGGCTTAATGGAATTTTTGGTGTGACTATAACATTATCAATATCAATGGACAGCATGTGGTGGTAGCTATAGTGAGCTTCACTTCGGTGTTGTCAGTGTTAGTAAAATGTCCTATTATTATTTATGTTAGACAATCCCATTGATCTTCTTAACAACAAGTGTTAATTAACATGCTTATTACTGCCCATGCTTAGTATTGCTTTGTTTATTATTATTATGTGTATTGTCATGTTGCTGTAAAAAATTATTAATCATAGTTTCAATTAGTACTATACACATAAATGTCAGTATACAAACTATTATTATAAGTCAACTACACGACTGGCCTTCATCTTCTGCTATCTTGCATGCTTTTGGCCACCCCCCCCCCCCCCTGCAGTCCCTTGGCATTAACATCATGTCCAATATGCCACCTGTGCCAAGACCAACAGTGATGCGCACTAAAACATCCTTAGTCTATGATTGGATGACGCTAACCGATTCGACTAACTTACTCACTTTGACTTCCCTCCGTTCACCTGCACCCATTCGGGTCACCTCTGCACCCAGTAAGTCACACTGCCTGCTCAAGGACAGGCTGGACAGCTATGCATATGTATAGATGTATATATAGCGAGAATCATGCACACACACATGAACATGCATGCATACACACACACACACACACACACACACACACACACACACACACATACACACACACACACACACACACACACACACACACACACACACACACACACACACACACACACTCACTCACACACACACACACACACACACACACACACACACACACACACACACACACACACACACACACACACACACACACACACACACTACAAATATATAGCCTTGTGCAGCAAATTAACATCGATATCACAATAGTCTGTGCAATAGTCCTTGAATGTGCAGATCTGAACTGCATACATGTTAAACTATATCTATTGTTACCCTCAAACATGAAGCCACCAGGAACCCTGTGGATATGAGCAAGACTGAAGAAGCAGACAGTCAAGTTAGAATGTTCTTCCCGGAAAGCTGGTTCTTTGAAGTGATAGAGACAGGGTAAGAAGTGCTCACACACAACATAATACACATAACACACACAGAGAGAGAGAACACGCAAATACCTGCACACAATGCAATATGAACACATACATAAGTATAGCTACATCATACAATGAAGTAAACCGCTCATGCTATGGTGTTTAAGCAGGAATAGTGATTGTTCTTGAATGGTCATGTAGCAGAGGAGAGGTAAAATTGGTGATACGTTTGACCTTGACGGTCTTCATCAGTCACTAACAATTATTATATAAACTGCTTCAATGTTACACTGAATGCATACAAATACACATGTACATACTGTACCTACGCATACATATATACATATTATATGTACATACATGCATACATACATACTAAACATACAGTACATGCACACATACACATACATAGTGCATGGTATGTACAGAATGAGTTGTATATGTGTTTGCTGGCATGCAAGAGTTCTAAGTGTGAGTTATTTATAACTGAACAATTGTAGAATGTCCATGCATTAGGTTCCGGTGAGCAGTGCATGCAATTATCATACATTCCCTACAACTCAAATTGCCCAGGTCCGATGGACATGTTAAGCTGCCGGCTACTGTCCCCGACACCATCACCACATGGGTAGGACAAGGTGTGGCACTATCCAAAGAGGAGGGGATTGGGTTCTCTAACATGGTGTCACTTAAGGTCTTTAAGGACTTCTTTGTGTCACTGGAACTGCCATACTCTGTCAACTTTGGAGAGACAGTTGTCATCAAGCCTGTAATATTTAATTTCTTGAAGAAAAGTGTGCTGGTGCGTATACGTACATGCATTTGCAATATCTGATAGGATATAGGAATATTCTATACGTGCAAGCAGCTAGGCAGGCATGCATGATTGAAAACGCTTACAATTACAGCTGAAGCTATTGCTACAGCTATATAGGAATACTTGCATACTATCACTGTCATGCAGCTGGTATAGTATGTACATGCACATGTATGATGCACATCGGTTCCTCTCAATCTCTTCATCAGGTGACTTTTTTGATCAATCTCCATGCTGATCTGCTTCTCCTCAACCAAGAACCAGGCCCCCTGTCTATTGAAGCTGAGTCCAGCAGCCATTTTGAGATGAGAGTTCTTTCGCGTGCCGTTGGACAACTCCCAATTAGGATTACAGCTCAAGTCGTTGAAACGAATATAAGGGATGCTGTTGAGAAGCCACTCAATGTCAAGGTAAGTAATGTGGGTTTGCATTGTGCAGGACAAGTATACACCATGCAATGCTCAGCTACATATTTCAATTTATCCTTTTCCCTCCCCTACTTCGGATCCGGCCCATGACCTCTGCATCTTCTCACTCACAGCCTGGCTGTGTGAGTTATGAGAAAACAAGCACACTGTTGGCTAGTGGTGATGGCCAAGCTAGAGTTGACTTTGAGCTACCACCTTGTGCTATCCCTGGATCTCAGAAGGCCTCCATTACTATCACAGGTGAGAGCCAGGTTCACATTGGACTAAAACACACACATCATCATCTTGTCACTATACTGTACATATGTCATGCATGCCTGGTTTTAATTGGTCTTTAAAAGATCTTTAGTTAAATCGTTTACCTGTAACTTTAACAGTCATGCCGTACTGCATCCACAGGAGCACACATACGTATGCATGCAGTACAGGAAGTAGTCAGAGTTTGTTTGTTTGTCCGTCAACTGTGGATATGTATTTATATATGTATGTACATATGTACAGGAGACCTGATGTCACTTTCTAACCTCGGCCACTTATTGGTGGTACCATTTGGATGCGGGGAGCAGAATCTTGTCAAGGCAACCAACAACTTTGTAGTAGCCAACTACCGCAATTCTACTGGGCAGCTTACGAAAGCTATTGCAACACGAGTGAAGGCGAACATCATGAAAGGTGAGGAATGGGGCATGTACGGGATGGAGGTGTCCTTTGTGATCCAGTCATACTGTGTTCTGCATGGGGTGCATTATATATATATATTCTGGTTTGTGTGTGTGCGTGTGCACACGGTACACAGTACATATACACATGCAGTATGCCTTTTAGTCAAAATAAATGCATAATTATGGAATTACAAACAGTTAATGGTCCGACTTTATTTCAGTTTGAATTTTTGAGGTGTACAGTTGCAGTTTGAATGTGAAAATTCTATATTAGGCATAATGTGCAGAAGGGATGATGTGCATGTAGTGGTGTGTAGTGGGGGTGATCGTGGTGTATCTACGTAGTGGTGTGTAGTGGTGTGTGGTGGTGATAGTGTAGTGGCATGCATAGTGTGTAGTGGTGTAGCTGTGTGGGGTGTGGTGGTGCATGCATGTACTGGTGTGTTGTAATGTGGCCAGTGGCTGGTGTGCGGTCCATGGTGTTGGCATGTACGTAGTGTGGCACAAGTAGCATGTTTGTGTGCAGTATATACATACATGATTGTATGATGCATGCAACGTTATTCTAATACCACGCACATCTACATATAAATATATTTGTTTCTTAGCTTGCTGAGCTCATTACAACCTCCATGCATACATATATGGCCACTCCTCTCAACGGCTGCAGGCTATCAGAGAGAGCTTAACTTTCAATTGGACTCAGGTGCTTTTGCCATCTGGCCCCGCGGCAATCCCAGTGTGTGGTGAGTGAGCAGATCAGCAGTACATAAGTGTTCACAGTATACGTACGTATGTAGCCCCAAGGCACATGCCTTTTCTGTCCCATTATAAGTTTGTAATTTTGCATACTGTGGTTAGCAAGCAAGGCAGCATTATTATAGTATCTGTCTATGTATACTTCTGTGTAGGCTAACAGCCTTCGTTCTTAGCTCTTTCTCTGAGATTGCTCAGTTTTATGGTAATGGATCCTTCATTGATGATGGTATAATGAGTGCAGCCTTCAGCTATCTCTCACGCAACCACAAAGCAAATGGATGCTTTGCTTTGAAAGGACGTGTCCACAACCGCATGCTAATGGTATGCTGCTGTGGTGATTGTACTTATTTAATATACCAGTACATGAATAATACATTACAATGATGAAGTAACCATGCATGGCATGCTCTAAATTGCATGCGATGACATAAAGAGCATGCATGCAATTGCAAGGAACGTCAATGGCTTCTACTGTAGCTATAGTTGAATCAGAGAGGTTGTACTGTGACTAGGCCATGTTTGATGTACCTTGCCTTGATCAAGACACTGGTAGTGACTTTCCTTCTAACTTCCCCTGCATGCTCATATGCATATGACATGTCGTCTGTATCATTTTTGCATGGTACCTTTATTGTTCCATACCACTGTTCATTTAAATTTTGTAGTTCAATGATGGCGATGCCCCTATCACTGCTTATGTGCTAAATGCCCTGAAGAACTATGAGAGGATAACAAGTCGCTCTGCCAGGGTGGGCCCTTCCTGCATACATTACCCAGCACTAACCATGATCCACTTTCAATTCCATTTTCCTTTGCTATCCCACTTCCAGTTGGGGCGCTCCATTGATCGTGCCACCCGTTGCCTTGCCAACTACACTAAGACCCACTCAGATGACATTTGCACCTACACACTGGCCCTCAGTACCTATGCCTTGGTGCAGACACAGGAAAAGGGCAGGAACAACGCTGTTATCACTCAGTTGAAGGGAGAGATAAGGCGCAGTGTTGACCGTGAGTTGGGTAGAGTATTAGAGTGGCCATGGGAGGGTTGAAGGGAAGGGAAGTTGGGAGAGTCAAAGGGAGTACATTAATATTAGAGAGGAGTGTGTGATCAAGAATATGGAGGGCCTCATTCCCAGGCCACCAACCTTAATTAGAACGTGGTTAGAAGATGAGATATTGGCCAGTGTTTGAGTGGACTTCCCAGTGAAATGCACTCCATTTCCATGGACTGCAAATACTTTTCATTCGTCCCTATTTGTACTAGCTATATATGTACATTCTGGTCGCCACTGTGCCATTATGAAGATTGATGCATGCGTGGTGTGCTGTTATTCTCCTCACCTCATGTACTTGAAGGGAAATATCACCAATACATCCCTGAAAGCTTAGTGTGCATGGCGTGTATAATATATATACCAGTACCAAGGAAACCATGTATGTCCAAAAAGGAGTTTCAAATTCGTGCCTGAGAAGCATTGTTTCTTAGTAACTGTATATAAATATCTATATATAACCCCTCCTCTCGTCACTTGCGCTCATTCTCTCAATCTGCTGTGCTCTTGTTTCCTTCCCTCTCATCTTTTCCCTCCCCCTCCTTCTCTCTTTCCCCTTCCATCCTTTCCCCTCCCCTCCCCTCAAACAGACCCTGGAACATGTTACGTATGCAACAGCTGTACTTTCAGAGACAATGGACAGAGTAGCCAGATGTGTGAAGGAGAAACCCCTCATTCAGACCGCATTACTTCAGACTGTGTGGAGACCACCGCCTACACTCTCCTTGCACTGTTGGAGGCAGGAGAGACAGACAGGACTGCCTGTCTGGCACAGTGGCTCATCAAGCAGCAGAACAGCTTCGGCACTTTTGGAAGTTCACAGGTGAATCATTAGTGCATGATCTTGTTTGGTAGGCACATGCATGTGTGGTATATAGGTGTGTGTGGTGGGCGTGTGTGGTGGGCATGCAAGTCTGTAGTTAGATCTGTGCATGTGGTTGTGCATGCATGCATTGGTGTGCGTACGTATATCTTGTAAGTATGATACTTGTGTTGTAGTCAGTGTGTCCACAGCTGTGTATATAATATAGTATATTGCAATTTGGTATATGTCTGCCGGGTATATTTGTCTCTATGGTAGGTGTGTCTGCCACAACTCTGTCACTGCATGCCATTGTAGTGGGTGTGTCTTCCTTAATTAACAATGCTAGTATGCTGTGAAGCTTGTCTTTGTAATTACAGTGTCTGTGCTAATCATACCTGCTACAGGACACGATAGTAGGTCTGAAGGCTTTGGCAGCATTCTCAAGACGCACTTTCACCAATGAAATGAACCTGACAATTGAAGTGGAAACTGGATCGCACAGTGAGAGAATTCTCGTAGACGATGAGAACCGTTATGTCCGTCATGAAGTGATGGTACGTAGTATAAGTAAGATCCTTTGTACTGTAGTCTTTCATATCATCTTTAGCTGATTTGCATACATGCATGCACATGACTGTGTATTGGTACCTCCAATCATCCTCTTGACCTCCCTTGGCCTTCCCAAATTTGCAAGGCGACTAGCATCACAAGGCCTGCTGCTATGTCCTGGAGTGGAAAGGGAACTGCCCTGGTCCAAGTGAGCTTTCAGCACACTGACATTTCACTCACAGTGGCCACATTGAACCATACACACATGCAATCCAATCATGATATAAATATTTCAGAGATAAATGATATTCTACACTCTTCACACAATAGCTGATCTCTTTGGGAGAATCCCTATAGGGTCCTCTATATCTACTGCTAAAACAACTCTACCTATACCATTCTCCTGCAGCTGCATGTATAGTCTATTTCATGTTCCTTCCTGTACGTACTCCTTATCATGTGCACGGTATTCCTCCTGGATCCCCCTCCCCACTTCTCCTCAGAGTGTCCTCTCGTATCATGGCTGTGACTGCTGTAATGGGTCTAACTGTTTCCAACTCAGTGCCAAACCTGTGGCTGCCCCTATAGACTACTTCACTATGGAAACATGCTTTAGGTTAGTAGAGACAAAGTTATGTAATTAATCTGTATTTTTCAGGACTCCCAGACAGACCAGCCACATGAGCTGATGGGACCATCCTGTTTCAATAAAAATAGCCTAAACTAAATAAACCTAACATATAACTTGCAAGTGTGTGCTGCAAATAGCGATATCCAGATGTATTGGCTCGCAGGTTTCGTCTCATACAGGCCTTAGCTATAATATGACATTATAACAGTTTAGCACTTTGAACGTTCCGCCTCCATGCAGCTATCAATGTGGCAATAGATCCAACATGGCCATCCTTGATGCCCAACTCCCCTCTGGTTGTGTCTTTGAGAAGCATACTGTAATTCATGTGAGTTGAGTTGGAGATCTAGAGTTATGAGATGGGCTGAGGGCTGTTAGGAGGTGACCTGTGACAATGTACATGAGGTGCATGTGGAGCACGTATACACAAGAACAGTAGTAGTGGAGTATAGATTGGTGAAGAACATAACTAAAAAGGGAGCTTGAGGTAGGTGGGAGCTGCACTTATAAGGAGTGGTACCTAGCTAGATGGGATCTAGCTTGTTCTATACACGTATAAGAACCACAGTAATGAGAAAGCCTATAGCTAGAAGTTATGGAAAGACAAAGTAGATGCACTATATATCATGAATTTGATGTGTTCTCCTTATTTCCTCTCTGGAATGCACTTTAGGGGGATGTTGCCATCCGCCGTACCGATGAGTCTGGTGACAGTGTGGTGTTGTACTTGGATGAAGTGACAAGCAAGATGTCCTGTGTGAAGCTTGAGTGTGATAAGAAGTTTGAAATTGAGAACCGAAAGGCTCTCGCCGTCACCATCTACGACTACTACATGCCAAGTGAGCTGGGATGTATATACTATGCAACGAAAGGGAAATAATTAGGATGGCCATGAAGGTGCATGATATTATTGCTATATGCATGCATACATATAATACGTACTGCATGTGCATAATTATGCATGTGCTGTGTATATAGCATGCACCATGTGTAACAGTACAGTGCTGTGTTACCGTGTTTGTGCACGTGAGTTGCACAATGTTGTGACCTTCTATGATGTAACTTGTATGTACGTATTAATAATGATCCTCCACCACATGTCAGTAAGGAGAGGTATGCTGCATGCATGCATGATGATAGAACAATTCTGATTGCATACGAAGTATACTATTGAGTAGTGTCAAGATACACCAAGCATCATATAATACATTTGTAATACATTATACATGCATGAATACACAAGCAGCACTCCTGTTATTGTACATGTGATTCTAATGCGTTTCATTTCACACCTAGCTGGAAGCTAGCTATACTCATGCAACTACAAATGCCTTCATATTGTCGCCCACTCTCATACTTTATATATCCTCTCTGCTTGCAGCTGAACGAGTGACTGTGTTCATCAATATTGAATGAAGTGGCCAACAACAAGCTTACAACAATTGAACTTCTTCCAATTATTGTTCAAGAGTGATAGAATTACTTTAGCTTAAAATAGTTCATAGTCCCAGCACCTTCATTAAACCAATGTCATTATAGCATTACACTTACTACTCATTTATTGAATATATGTTCTGAAACACATGCATTATTGCAGCTTAGTGCAGTACATACAGTGTATGTGTGTTGGTGTTATGCTTATTAAATAGGTAACTTTGTGGTGAGGTGCATGCGCGTGGTCACTGCATGGCCTTGGCTAATACTGTAGAGAACCTGCAGCTGCTGGCACTGCTGAGACACATGGCAGCTGATGACACAAGTTGCTAGATACATTCGTACGTACAGCTAAGCGCTGCTAGCTACTATAATGCATGTGAAGCAATGGGAGCTGCATGCATACACACCACATACATACAGCTGTAGATTATTTGCATGGCAAGAAAATTGGCACACTCGATCATCCCAGAGAGACATATCACAAACCATGCAAGACATGTATACTATGCATGCTAGCACTCAGACTGATGATGAGCTGTATATTGAGCTTCTCACTGCATAGCTAGCTAGCTAGCTATGCAATCATGTGCCTTTGTGCATAGGTTTAGCTACGCACAGTCAATGATAAGCCAGTCTACTAATTGCTTAGGCATGGTTCTGCCAGTGATTAGCTATAGCCATACACTGCAGCACCTGCATGTGTTGCAAGGACCATTTGATTAAGCTAGCTAGCTAGCCCACTTCAGCTAGAGCTTGCTAACTAGCTAGCTAGCCAACACTCATTTTCACTGAATGGCAGTGATCTGGCAGTGTGTGGATGGCAGTGTATTGTGCACTATAGTTAGGCATGTGCATGTGTTTTCTTTCTGTTAGCTATAGGGTCTTGAGAATTGATGTCTGTGTGACAGTTTTGCCAAAAAATAGTGGAGACCGCGGGGGGCTGGAACATTTTCGGAGTGGGCGCGAGCGAAGCTGTTTAAAGTCATGAATATCATTATGTTATTTTTAGCTTGGCCATCATGACCATAAAAGGGAAAGCTGTTACAGAGAACAACAACGACGTCATAGGTTTTGAGGCGGCACGCAAGCGAGATACGCCCATTCGCCAACAAACGATCAACAGCTTGTGTTGGGCGGAGGTTGTACAGGTAAGCAGACCGGCGCAGTCAGCTGCTGTATGGCTTCATTTGTAATGCTGGTGTATATAGCCTTCGTGCTAGAGAGCGATGCGGTTTAGCAGATAATATCGAGATGGAGCTACTCTGCTAGTTCACTTGTTAATCGCCATGTTACATCACCCCGCTGTCATTACATGGCGTACCCGTACTGCCTACAGCAGCACTATGTACAACCAGGATCTACGGTTCGGCGAACTCCCACACTACCATCGGCTACTATTCACTCTAATATGCATGTAAACATTTCCTCCGTCGCGACCTTGCTAACGTCACTTACCACTCCCGTCCTCCTCTCCAGTCCAGCCCGACGACCGAGCGGAATGGCGATGCTGCAAGTGCTGTTATGTCTGTGTGCATTACTGCTGCAACCATCCATTGCTCAAGTGCCAGGTGAGAATCTGTATCACAGTATGCATTGTCAGTTGAATGAAATAAAATGATGTTGGACAGTACGTATTAGTGATAGATTTATTACAGTAACTGTTGGTAGTTTCTGTATGACAAGTCATGTTTCAATAGCTAGTGCATGATCCTGTATGTATTTTGTGTATTAATAACTTAAGAACACTCTGTATCATGAGGATTGTCTGTTTGGTACTGTACTGCAGAGAATCGCAGACCCTTCTTTGATCCTGGAGAGTACTTTGGAGTGCGAGTGACAGAGGGAGCCATTGTTGGTATGTATGCCGAGAAACTTAAATGTGTGTTATTTTGTATGACAAGGGAATGTTGTATTCATGTCACTGAAAATTGTCAGTTATAATTGTTTCTTACATTATATGAAAAGTCTACCACCACACAGTGCAAATTGCTATATGTGCATGCAATATATGTGTTAGTAGTGAAAGACCACCAGCACCATCTGTTTAAAGTGTGAGGCTGTAACCTGATATAAAATGACTCTAAAGTGAGCCTATGGTACAAATGGATTGCTGCTCCAGAACTCTGACATAAATCCCATACATAAAGGTGTTGGTAGTTCCTAGCATGCTTGGCCAATCCCAAGTTGGCTCAGTCTCCTGGCTCCATTGCCTTCTGGTGCTCTGTCATCCTCTTCCCCAGGCATTGCTCATCTGGCCTACATACGGTAATAGCAGGGCAGCTAGCACATGCACCTGGGACACAACTGCTGCCAGCTCTTCTGTAGGAATAGGGTCCTTCAGCTTAACTGGTAGCTGTCTGAGGGGGGTGTTCAAGTGGAGGGAGACCTTCTCTCCTAGTGGAGAGAGGACATATGCTCATAAGAGAGGGTATAACCACACCCCAATTCTGGTTGTCTGTTGGTTTGGGGAGAGCTTGTGTTGTTGTGTGATATGGTAGCCGTTGATGATGAGGGCCTGCCTGATGTGCCAGGTCTCCTGGTTCTTCGCAGTCACGTTTCAGCAGACTGCATCTGTCCTGCTGTTCAAAGTCTTGACAATAGCAAGCTTGTAAATGGGCCAGTGGATAGTGGGACATGAAATCAAGTTAGTGGTCCATGTTGGCGGGTTTCCTGTACACAGTTGTTGAGCTGGAGCCATCTGGATCCTGCTGAAATAAGACGTCCTGAATTGGGAGCTTGCCTTCTGACTCACTTGCAACTGTAAACTGTAAACATGTGTTGTATGGATTTATTCCCCACTATGTAATTGTCTCTTTTACCATGGCATTCTGTTCTTCCTTCCCCTCCTACCCACCCATCCCAACCCCAGACACACATGTAGTGACAGTGACTGCAACGGATCTGGAAAATGATCCTATTAATTACATTATTCAAGATGGTTCAGAAGGTTTCCGTGATTTTAAAGTGGAACTTACAACTGGTCGAGTGCTAGTGAAGAGTAATGGCACCCTTGACCGTGAGAGCCAAGCGAGCTACAGAGTAACTGTCAATGCTTTTGACGTCATTTCACCACCACGGCAGCCGGGAGACTATATATCAGTAACATTTGATGTTTCAATTGCTGATATCAATGACGAAGCACCTCAGTTTCTGTCACCAATGAGGAACCTCAGTGTTGGAGAGGTCAGCTGACTGTCACATGTCTGTCATTTGATTATTACATGACAATCCCCCGCTTTCCCACCAATCTAGGAAGTCACTGATGGTTTTTTACTGACAACATACTTTGCAGAAGACAGGGACTCTGGTGCAGGACGATATTTCAGGTTTCACATTGAAGATGTGAGTCCATTCTCTCCTCTGTCCCCTCTCTCTTGTGCTAAGTCTTTCTATTCATAGTGTTCAGCTCAGGCTTCATTAATGCACTTTGTATGTCCTCTATTGTAGACAACTGTCCCCTTTTCCATTGGACAAGACTCTGGTAGACTGACAGTCAGTGGACCACTTGACTATGATGAGCCTCCGACTGTTTACAGCTTCGCCATATTTGCCACTGTATGCTACAACATGCACACTGGAGAGAGAGCAAGAGAGAGTGGAAGGGAGAGAGAGGAGAGAGGATGGAGAGAGGGGGGAAAGGAGGAAGAGACAAAGGGAGAGAGTGGGAAGGGAGAGGGAAGGGAGAGAGGGAAGGAAGCTAGAGTGTGGAGAGAAAGAATGGCAGAGAAAGGGAGAGGGAAGGAGAAAAATGGGAGAGGGAAAGACAGGGAGGGAGGGAAACGGAAGGAGAGAGATATGGGAGAGAGGGAGAGGGAGGGATAGGGGCAGAGGTTGTCTTACTGCTGATGCCACATCTCACATCTTTCTGATCCAGGACTATGGTACTCCTGCACAGTCCAACGAAATCTTTGTGACCATCTACATTAACGACTATGATGACCTTCCTCCCAAATTCACCATGGACCGCTACTACCAAACACTCAGGGAGAATGACACTATTGTGAGAACCACATACACAGCTCACTCACATGTGGACACCATCCACCTCACCTACATACAAATTAACACAAGTACTGTCACAGTGATACAGTTTAGGAGGCATTTAAGTAATTCGACACTGAGGACTTGGGACTCTAGAATCAGAGTTTCCTTAATAGATATTTCCTTTAATCCTCCTTATCCTTATTCCCCTGCCCCTCCTCTCTCTTCTCCTGCTTTCTCTTCTCCCCGTGCCCCTCCTGTCTCTCCCCAACTTCCCCCATCTCTGTACAGGGCACACTGGTGCATGTTGTGTCTGCTTATGACCAAGACAGGCAGCTGAACTACCCAATAATGTATGGAATACAGAGTGTGGCTTTGGAGAATGATACAATCTTGGACACCAACCTATTCTCCATTAATTCTACCACTGGTGAGGTGATTACTAACCACGGTCTTAACTATGAGACAGTCGCGAAGTACATCATCACTGTACAGGTAAGTGGCTCTCTCTATGTGGGTCTTTATGTACACATGTGTGTGTTGAGTGTATACCTGTCTTTCTGTGTGTGTACATACTGTATGTGTCTGTGTGAGTGTTAAGGTATTCATGTGAGTCTGTATGTATTTGTGCTATTGTTCGGGATGGTGTTGGTGATTGTGTGTTTTTATGTTCTTTCTTTTTATGTACTTGTGTGAGTACATGTGTGTGTGTGTGTGTATGTTCCATGTTGCAGTTTTCATTACTTTGTACATACTTGTGACTACTGTGTGCATGTGTGTGTGTGAATTACAGTGTGTCTATGATTACGGTAATAGCTTTCCTCTTGGTTCCATCCCTAACAGGCCACTGAAGTATCCTCCACTGGGCGTAGCTCCACGGCTGTCATTGAGTTGACGATTGCTGACCTTAACGATAACTTCCCTGTGTTTGTGCAAGCAAAGTACACAATGAATGTGACAGAGAACACACGTGTCACTGAGAGCATTTTGACAGTGACAGCCGTTGACATTGATGGGGTGAGAGGCTGGAATGGGTGTTGAGGGTTACAGCACTGAGTGACGTGAGGTGCAAAGATGCTGGTGAAGTAGGCATGTCAGGTTGATAGTATTTGAGGGTTGTTAGGGTGGGTATGGGAAGTATGTATAATGCTACAGTGCCTGTTATGTTACCTCCTTAGTAGGAATTACATGAGATGACTGCTACAATGCACTATTCCTTGTTATCTCTACTGTACTAGGAGTTACATAACTCCTTTGAGTATTCCATCATGGAAGCTGCAGCAAGGGAGTTCTTCTCCATTGATCCAAGCACTGGTGTCATCACCCTGATAAAGGCTCTGGACTTTGAGGCTGCTGAGACACATGCCTTCACTGTGAGCACCTTGATTAGTGTGTGTTGCAAGAGCACTGCAGTGTAATGCAAGACTAATGCAGTGTGTTGCAAGATTACTGCAGTGTGTTGCAAGTGCCTTGTAGCCCAAGTATGTAGCTTATGTGACCTGCAGCTCATCCCATGAAGTGTGGTGTACCTACGTAAGTATCCATAGTTGAAATTATTGCTTACCACTTAACCATACACGCAGGTATTTGCCACAGAAACAGTTGGCCTGGGAACCAAAAACGGGACCACTGATGTTGAACTGAGTATTGTGAATGAAAACGATGAAGCCCCAATGTTCTCCCGCCCTTCATACACAGCTGCCATACCTGAGAACTCTGCTGCAGGAGCAGCTGTCTTTGTGGTTAGTCACTGCAGTGACTGTACATATGTTTGTATGGATTGGTAAGGGTGTATGTGCAGGGTGTGAATGTGCATGGGGGTGTACATTAATGCATAACAATGAGTCGATCCTAATGAGAGGGAATTTGTGGTATTTTTCTCCTCTCCTCCCTCGCCTCCTGCTGCCTCCTTCTCTCATTTGTTTTTCACCTTTACGCCAACCTCTTTTCACTCTCCTCTCTCCTCACCAGTTGACTTCATCTGACAGGGACAAGCCACCGTACAATGAGCGTACCTACCAGTTTGCTGCCAACTCCACCGATACAGACCGGTTTGAAGTAGACACCTACACTGGAGAAGTCCGAGTTAACAATGCCTCCTTCCCTAATGGCCCCATGCTGGATTATGATGGAGAGGACAACACCTTCACTCTGACTCTGGAGGTCACTGATGGAGTGCAGTGAGTGGGCAAGGTCAAGAGGGTGGAGTGTTGTTGATTGGTATAATAGTATAACTGTCTAACAGTGTCTGTACGTATATGTACATGTGCGTGAAAAACAGGCTCTCTGTCTACCATATAGAACAAATCTTGCTGCATTAATAGTCAACTTGGAGCCAGTGAATGACAATCCACCTTTTATTCTTGGCAATTTGAACCAGTCTGCTGATGCCATTGAAGGTGATGTTGGGCTAGCGGTTCACCTGCTGTCAGCCCAAGATGCAGACAGCAATGACGCTCATAGTACTCTCACATGGTGCATCACCGGAGGCAACGAAGAAGGAAAGTTTGGACTGCAGAGGTGAGTATGGGTACCTGTGAGTTTGTGGACAGGTTTGTGCACATGTATTTTATTTCAGTACACGTTTTCATTGTTCATTGTTTTTACTTTATTTGGTCGGGTAGTTGAGTGGATTCCATGTAATGTTTCCTAAATTATGTTAATGTTAATGTTTAATTTTGGGCTGACTTTCTTTTTATTATGTTAGCACGTTCTGTATAAGTATTATTTTAGTGGTTGTTACTTTATCTACGTTCTGCATGTATTGTCATTACCTGTTGTGCAACCGTTGCTTCTATGAATATTGGCTTTACTTCATTTGGTGAACTTTCAGGTGAAAATTTGTATTTCTGCTCATCGGTATTGTACTTCAAATGCTGCTGCAACTTACAGAGTGATGTAAATACCACTTGCACATTGCAGGTGCTATTAATGTTACTCTTATGTTATGGTTCTGTGTGTGTGTGTGTGTGTGTGTGTGTGTGTGTGTGTGTGTGTGTGTGTGTGTGTGTGTGTGTGTGTGTGTGTGTGTGTGTGTGTGTGTGTGTGTGTGTGTGTGTGTGTGTGTGTGTGTGTGTCAGTGTGTCAGTGTGTCAGTGTGTGCATGGAATATGATAGTGCATGTGTGTATCTCTGTATGCAGCTCGGTTGGTGACATGGTTACCTTGACAACAGTCTCCGCCCTGGACTATGAAGCCCGCACTGAGTATGACCTCACCATATATGTGACAGATGGAGAGAACTGCTCCACTTCTGCTGATGATGGATTCTTTAATGATGAAGTCCGTGTTCGTGTGACAGTGCTTGATGTGAATGACAGGCGCCCAGTGTTCAGCAGTGACAACTACATGTTTTCAATTGATGAGACTGATATCATTGGAGCCCCAGTTGGTGGTGTAAATGCAAGTGACATGGACAGTGATGCAATTCTTACTTACTCCATTAACAGTGACTTGTGAGTGACTGTTACCGTAATATGTTCTTTGTCATTCATTAACACATCACATGTACATGTACGTAACTGGTAGTAAATTTTTGACTTTTAGCTGATAACCCACATGTTGGGCGGTTTTCCATGCAGCCTACTGTAATTTGAGTGTTTAATAAAAATGTATAATCATGTACGTGTATGTATATTTTCTGCCATGTCCACTAAGGTTCACTATTGACAATGTGACTGGGCTCATCACTACTGGACAGATGATTGACCGTGAGATGTTGTCAAACAATCCAATCATCTTTATCGTTGAAGTAGAGGACAGACATCCATCTTCAGATCTTGTCCAATTAGCCACTTCTATGGTCACTGTCATGGTGAATGACGTCAATGACAACAAGCCCCGTTTCAGCCAGCCTGAAGGCTACAGTGTCACTTTTGAAGAGAATGTAATAGGATCAACCTTCTCATTTACTGTTTCTGATGCCGATATGGGCATGAATGGGGATATCACCTTTGACATCATCAGTGGTGACCCTGGCAAACAGTTTAGCCTCAATGCTAATGCCAGTGGTGAAGTTACCCTGGAATATGAAAGGTTCTTGGACCGTGAAAATTACACGTGAGCCACCTGTAGCTGTGGAACATGAGAGTTTCTTTCTATGTACTGTAATGCTTCTCTTACACCTCTGTCTTCTGCTTACTAGGCACTACAACCTCACAGTTCAAGCTACTGACAACGGGTCTCCAAACATGTCAACTACTGCCATCATTTACATCATAGTCTCAGTGAGTTGAGAAAGTCTTATAGCATCATCACTTTGAAATGTGTTGACAGAGGTAATTCATGTGGTAGGGCGCACATCAGGTGGGTAGGTTACTGCTCTGTGCATAGATACATAAATTAACATACATACGTAGGTGGTCTTGTGGTAGAGGTGGAAGGATGGGAAGGTTAAGGAACTGGTGGGTTGATCGTTGCCTCTCTTTTTGCACCTTCTCAGGATGTCAATGACAATGGTCCTATGTTCACTGCTGACTTCAGTACCACCATCCCAGAGGATGCTTCCCCAGGGTCTGTTGTGAACACAGTGAATGCCACAGACTTGGATGAAGGGGTCAATGCTGAGCTGTCTTACTTCTTCTCTGTGACTGTTGACAACGTGGAGAATCTGGAGCCTCGTACTGAAGTGTTCCGTATTGATGAAAGGAGTGGAGAGATCCAAACAACAAACATACTGGACCGTGAGACACAGGCAAAATATGACCTTACTGTAAGTACTGCAGGAGGTGCATGAATGGATACAGTGTGTGTGTGTGTGTGTGTTATCTATGCATGCGTAGGAATTTTTAGTGGTTGTCAGTGGATATTACATGTGTGCTTGTTTGTATGTGCAGTACATGCAGTAAGTTGCATGTGTTCATGCACGTGGGCATATTTATGAGTTGTTGCTGTCAGTCATTGTCATTTCTGCCTGTGTTTGTCTGCAGGTGGTTGTCACAGATGGCGGTACCTCCAGGAGGAGTGGCACTACCACTGTCACCGTATGTGTAACAGATGTCAATGACAATGGCCCGATGTTTGTTGTGCCAACTGTGGCCAGATCTTTTGATGAGGATTTTGAAGTGGGATTGGAGTTGTTCCGTGTCAGTACCACTGATGGTGACAATATTGGTACTGCCTCTGATGGTTGTCCGTCTGAAGGCATCAACTCTACAGTGATGTACACCCTTGTCTATGTAAGAGAATGAGATGGGTGGGGTGGGAGAGAATGGGTGATATGGACTGTGTCCTTCACTGATTCAAGTGATGTGGTACTGCCATGCAATGTACTTACACGTTACCAGTGTTGGTGTACTGTTAATGGAGAATGGCTACGTATTTTGTTTCCTCACCATTTAGACTGGCATGAACTACAGCCACCTGTTTGAGGTGAACAAAACTACAGGAAGTGTTTCCCTTATCTCTCGTTTTGACTATGACACTCAGCAAGACCTTTATCTCTTTAGTGTACAAGCAACTGACAGGAATGGCATGGAGCCGGCACTCAGCAGGTATGTAACAACTACTGTACTTGAGATTGTTGAGCAGTGAGCGTTAGCGAGCGAAGTGTGGCCAATGAACGCAGTGTATTTGAGATTTCGCTATATTTCTGTCTGTCTGCCTGCACATTTTGCAAGGCTGCCTGCTAATTGTGAATGCCTCATACAGCCCTGGCCATTGGTTGGGCATTCTTCATGGCTGTATGCCCCTCGTCCTCACTGCACGCTACGTATGTTGCACTATTTCTTGTCATCGTCCATCCTTTCAGCGAACACTTGGCAACTAAGACAAGTCCACCATTTTGCTGATGTAATCAAGGCTGTATGGCCTGGACACTTCCTCCACTCCCTCTAGGGAAGTGCACATTTAACACAACACACTACCGAAGCCACGATGAGAGAAATCCGATTGACAGCCAACCGCATTTGCATGGGTGCAGCATGGCAGAGCAAAGGAAATGCTCCAACAGCACTGATCTAGGCTTCCACAACTCAGGCCCATGCAAGCACAATGCCTGGCAGTCAAAACAAAGGCACTACTTTTACCTTTGCACTGATGGAGTACTGCATGCACAGTGCAAGGCAGTCTGATGTTCATTGCATATTCCTAGTTATGGAAATGATCTCCTGCTTCACAGAGTAGATCACTCTATGCATGCACTACTGACATTATCATACTCTATGCCATTTCTATAGTCTTCCCTATTATCTCTCTGTTTCTGATTGCTATGTACATATTTCCCTTTCTGTTCTCACTAACTCTTAATTCCTCTTCATCTCCCTCCAACACATGCAGTCAAGCTACTGTTGTAATCTCAGTCCTTCCTGTCAATGACAACCCTCCTGTCTTTGAGAATGAGACCTACACTGTCAGAATCAAAGAGAACACTGCAATAGGGACAACATCCCCCTTGGTATTGGCAACAGATGCTGATGTAGGCGGACAGGATGGGGTGGTTAGGTACAGCAGTAGCATCACAGGTGAGTGTGTGTGTCTGAATGCGTGCATACTGTAGACTTGCATGAACAGTATAGGGTTGGACTTTAAACTTCCTGCCATGCACTCAGTATGCGTAGTTAAGATGGCGGCGTACAGAGACTGAATCACTTGAACTACGTGTGCGCACTTTGTGGCATTTTCCCTGCTGGAAAGGGTGAAGATAATGTGCGGATAGGTCGACAATGTGTTTGAGAAGACAGAGGGATGCTCGTTGGCCAGTGCAAGATGGCGTACATAAACACGTATGGACAAGAACACGAAAAGGAGGAAGAAGGCGAGAATGGCGAGTGTGTGCATGCTGTAAAGCCTAGAGATTGCTTCTATTGACTCTACAACAGTTGCAATTCTCACAAGAGCCTATAGACTGTTGTTTGAATTGCCTCTGTTGCGTAGACTAACAGAGACTGTTATTAGGGAGAAAGTGCACAAATACATGCACACATTAAGGGTTGATTGCAGACGTTGGGTGGCACAAGGAGGAAGGAAAAGCAAGCCAGGTAAGGTCCAACCACTGCTGTAGGTCCTCTGAGAAAGTTATAGTCAGCTTGAGGGTTGTAGCCAAAAGAAATCAGCTTTTAAACTGCACGAACTTCTATGACGAGTAAACTCGTCATTCGCACTTATGTGACTACATAATTTATGTCAAGTTTACTATGTAAGTTAACCTGTAAGATCAGTCAAAAAGCTTTAGTGCTATCAATGGGCCATAATGCCGTAGGTATCAAATTGTTTCTTTGAACTGAAAAGTGTACTATACATTGGTTCATTGCAACAGCTCGATTTCTCTTTCTGTGTTTGTGTATGTGTGTATGTATGGCTTGGGCATTCTGAGTGGCATACTCTTCTCCAGATCCTTTGGAGATAGACACACGAAGTGGCGACCTCAGGATCACAGGTCAATTGGACTTTGAGGGTCCTAACAAGACGATTCAGTTTACTGCAGTAGCGTACAACCCCGGCTCACCTGAGTTGAATGACACTGCAACTGTGACTGTGGTTGTCCTGGATGTCAATGATGAGGCTCCTGTTTTTAGGAACACACCCTATGCCACTACACTCAACGAAGGCAACTACAGCACAGAAATGGCTGTTGGACTTCAGGTGTGTGGGGCATGGTTGGCTGTTACAATGTACATATTTTGGGTGGATGGAATGTTGGCTGAGTTAAAGGTAATAGTGTTGGTGAGCGGGTAGTTGGTAAGGAACAGAACACAGATTATGGTCCTGCTAGATTCGATTCCATGGCATTCCTATTCATTTACTTGCTGTGGATTGATAATTATCTAGAATTCATACAGTGCCTTGGTTAGTAGCAACAGATGTGTGTGATAATACAGTATGCGAAGTGGTGTACTGTACCTTAATTTAAGTGAGGTGCATACATTTGTATGTAAGTTAGCGTTATGATAATGTACACAGTGGGTCATTTCCCAGATAAATCTGAATTCATGGTGGAAAGCATCACTTGGAGCATGTACATACGTATGTCTGTTAATTGATGCCAGTGACTTGTTCCTCTCACCTCAACTTGCAGGCCTCTGCTGATGATGCTGACGGTTTAGCCAACAGTGCTATTACCTTTTCCTTAGCTGATGACCTTGGTGGCCTCTTCCGGATTGACAACATGACAGGCACTATATATGCAAGGGGCTTCTTTGATGCAGAATCCGATACCACACAGTACACACTTACTGTGGTTGCTACAGATTCAGGTATAATGCATCCTTAACTTTATGTGCATTGTCTGCTGCTCCATCACAGAACAAATCATCCTGCCATGGTACTTGAAGATGGCATCTGACTTGGCATTACTGTTTTCCCTCTACCTTCCTGCCCTAGGCACTCCAGCCATGTCCACCACTGCTACTGCTACCATCAGCATCATGGACGTTAATGACAACTCACCAGTTCTTGTCCAGTCACAATACTCCTTTGAGTTGCGCGAGAATGACAACCAAACACAAGACCTATTTACAGTATGTTTAGACATAACTCACACCCAAACACTCGCCATCTATAGCCCACACGTGCATGCAACCGTCACTTTAAAGACTTTAGAGCACTATGATTTTGGGCTCCTTTGCACATTACTGTTACGCGTATCATCTTTTCTCCTCCTACACCATTGTCTGCTGCTCCATCACAGAACAAATCATTCAGTCTCCAGTGCCGTATCCCCTCCTCATCTTTCTCTTTCCTTTCCCATTCTACCCTCAGGTGTCAGCCACTGATGCTGACATCAACAAGAATACTAATGGCCGCCTCATGTATGAGCTTAGTGGTGACATCATGAATGCCTTTAAAGTCAACGACACCACTGGTGTTGTAACCTACCTCGGTACTGTCACCTTTGACTTAGAAGAACTTACTGCCTCCAGTGGTACGACTGACACATACACCTTTGAGGTGATTGTGTCAGATGGTGGCGCCAATCGCATGATGTCCACTGCCACAGTCTCCATCACCATTCTAGATGATAATGACAACAAGCCAATGTTTGAAATGGCGAACTATGGTACATTGTCACTACCAGAGAACACTCCTCTAACTTCCGCAATCCGGATGGTGAGTGCTACTGACATGGACCAGGGCGAGAATGGACAAGTGACATATGAGTTGGTGACAGATTTTGGTTTTTTCGCTGTTGACAGAAACAGTGGTGAAGTCACTCTTACACAGAGCCTAGACTATGAATCACAAAGTCTCTCCTACATGCTCACATTTGTGGCCAAGGACCTTGGTACTCCACAACTGAGTGACATGGCAACACTTAATGTAACTGTCACAAATGTTCTTGACACTGCTCCCATCTTCTCTGATTCTATGTATGCTGGCAGCCTGCCTGAAGATGCAGAAAACGGTGACCCTGTGTTGACGGTGAATGTAACAGGTACTGACAACTCTGGTGTGCTGAATATAACCCTTATGGGCGATGGTTCTGACAGATTCAAAGTTAACAATGATGGGGTCATAGCCAGTGATGGTGAATTTGATTATGAAGCAGGGGACAGAGTGTTTACATTTCAGGTTGTGGCAAGCTACACCCAATCCTTAGCCAACACAGCTAGTGTTACTGTGACAATAACAGATGTGAATGACCATGCTCCAGTGTTCCGAGTCCAACCGCAGTACCGGGCCCAGATCACCGCAGGCTCAGCAACTGGAACCACCATTTTCAGCATTTTGGCTACTGATGAGGACAGTGGCTCAAATGCTGCCATCACCTACTCCTTTGCTCCTAATGTGAGCAGTGACGTCCGTGAACTGTTCTCACTGGACAACGAAACAGGCATCATGCAAATCACATCCAATATTGTGTACGATCCTGATGACTTCATGATCCTGTTCTATGTTGTTGCAACAGATGGCGGGGATCCCACTATGAGTGCTGTGACTGAAGTGCTTGTTATTGTTACCGATGACAATACCAATGCTCCTACATTTAATCAGACAGAGTACACAGCCAGCATTGCAGAGAGTGCGTTGCCGGGCGCTGATGTATTGCAGGTACATATGTACAATACTGTATATGCATTTAGAGCACTTACAGTATGTGTCATCTAGCTAGTTATGTACATATGCACTGTGTTGTTGGTGTGGCAGTGGGTGGGTGGATGGGTGGGGTGCAATGTGAATTAAGGTGTGAGACTTGTGGTATCTTCCACTTCAGTGTGATATTATATATTGCTCATGACTCACAATCTCAAAATCCCCTATTCTTATAATGTGCAGGTGTTTGCCACGGATCCAGAGAACAACCCCATCACATACCAGCTCACAAGTGGCAGCTCTAGTGCTACATACTTTAGGTTTGACGGCAACACAATCAAGACTAATGCATTGCTGGACAGAGAAGCAATAGCCACACACACTTTCACTGTGTTGGCTGTGGACAATGGACAGCCTCCAAAGATGGGGTTTGCACTGGTGAGTGTCATACTGCAATGATATTATTGGACATTGAAGAGGGATATGCTCTTATTGCACTGTTGTGGGTGACTAAACTATGCTTCACTGTTGATACCACGTAAGAGGCATGCAGCTGTTCTCTTTAAGCTTGTTGATAGTATGTAGAATTCTGATGAGGAGGACAGAGTAAGGTAGAAGACATGGGACGTCTGTTTCACTATATTCTACTCTGTAAGTATTCCACCTATTCTCCCTCTCCCTTTATTCCATGTCCAGGTCACTATCACTGTGCTAGACGTCAATGACAACCCCCCAGTGTTTGAGCAGACTCCCATCACTTTTGAGCTCACTGAGAATCCTCTGATTAATCAGTCAGTGGGTGTGGTCAGTGCCTCTGATAGGGATATCCTCGAGAATGCTGAGATTGTATACACTGGCAGTACTGTTAACTTTATGGTTGACCCTAACTCTGGGCAAATCCGGGTAGTTGACCCTGATGGTCTTGACCGAGAGATGAGTCCTGCATTTTCACTGATGATTACAGCCAGTGATGGAGGAGTACCTGGGATGTGAGTGGTCTGACACTTGTATCACATGACTGTCATGTGACTACGTATGAACTGCAGCATGTCATATGCGTAGTTATCGTACTTGCTTCTACTCCATACTACAGGACAGCATCTACTATAGTCACAATCACTCTACGAGATGTGAATGATGAAACACCCATGTTTGTAGGGGCTCCCTACACTGGGATGATTATGGAAGGCTCTCCACCTGATAATTTTGTAGTAGCTGTCAGTGCCACTGACCCTGACCTTGGAGATGCTATTGTATTTGCCATCGAGGAAGGTGAGGTAACGATATGTGCAGAGGTGCTATCCCATGTCAGTCAGATGACAATATACTTGGGTGTGGTAATCTAGTCATGTGACAGGAGTGTTTTCTCAGTCATGCACTAGTCATATGCTAGTCACCTGATGGCCATGTGATGTTCATTTTACTTATGTATTCCTACCAGAAGGTTGTGACATGTATCCCATTATTCATGTTGCCAAGGTGATGACCCTGTTGACCCCAAATTCAGAATTGACAGCCAGGGCCGCATACTTACTTCCTCCGCTACCAACAGACTGGACAGAGAGGACGTGTCAGAGTATATGCTCACTGTGACCGCAACGGACATGGTTGGACAGAAGGTGGGCAGGGAAATGATGGCCTCTAGACTGATGCTACTCCCTGCAGAGTGGTCTGGTGGCATTGCTTAAGCTGACTTGTGATGCAGGAGTGTAACTATTGCATGGCAAAGATGATTGCCACAATGTAGTGGTAGTCCAACAAACAGCACTTTGGCTACTTGCTCTGCTTGCAAGGGGGGAGGGGGACCTAGGGCGGTTCTTAAGTGATGAGCAGTGGTGGATACTGTTTCTTGTCTTTAGGCAGGGGTTGCACCTTACAGTAAACAGCAATTTCTGACTCGCTATGTATAATTTAGATTATGGTACATATGTATCTTCAGAATTTGGGATCTGAATACAAGCTCACGGTTATAGTTACCGGTACATGTATGTATGCAACATTGGGTGTGGTATCAGCTGTAGTTTATCTGTAATCTCTACTTATATCCTCCCTCCTCTGCTAAGGGCACTGCAACTGTGACAGTGTACATTATGGACATCAATGACAACCCACCTGAGTTCACTGTGGGCACTACGTATACCATTCATCGTGAGGAAACCTACACACAAAATGCTGTTTCCATCACTGCTATCTCGGCAACTGACCGGGACACTGGCAACAATGCGGAGCTGACATACAGTGTGACCAGTGACTCATCAGGGCTGTTCTACTTTGCAGCTGGAACGGTTTGTGTTTGTTATGACAAACTTTATGAGTACAATACACTCAGTATCAGTGGTGCACAGATTTGAATATTGGACCAATCTTGGTTGGTGTGCTAATTCTTTATCAAGCTTGTGTCTTGTCTTCTGCTTGACCACATGTGACTGTGCTGTGTGCTACTCAATGTGCTCATGCCTCTCCTCTAGAATGACTTGTTTGCTCGGTGCTGTGTCGATCGTGAAAATCCAACATACAATGCTGGAGAGTTTGGCATTTATACAATTGATGTCACTGCAACCGATGGGGCTGATAACCAAACACAGAGAATGTCTGCTACACTAAAGGTATGCAAGTATGTACCTTTCTGTATTGTGCATGACTTACAAAATGTAATAATGGTTAGTGATGATCATGTGACCTTCAGACAATGAGATCCCTTATATGGGTACATGACTGAAGGTTCATACACACTTTAGTGCACATTTAATAGTTAATGTACACTTCCAACTACATGACCCAGACCTGAATGTACGTATGTATGCAGCTTGTTACCCAAAAGCAATTAATTCGGCTTGATTTCCATGGAATGATGCTCTCTGGAATAGTTAGCCAATCAGTGACACTGTTTGTGGACGATTACTGAATTTTCTGCACCCATGCCAATAAGCAAAGTCGGCTACCAGCTTTTCCTCATCTGTACCAAAGAGCAGAGGTCTATTGCATGGGAATGGGCATATGGAGTGAGTGGCGGTGCCTTTCGTTGTGTCCAGAACAGCGAAACTGCTGGCTGTGTACTTGTGTTGCTACTCACATTACGGGCTAGAGATGTGGCACACATAGTGGAACATTCGCCCTGAAGGTTGGGGGAAGTCTTGGAAGGTACACAAAAGAAGTCTGGTCGAAGTGTTGCGCTTGGTGGGACATATGAATTGAAGGAGTGCTATATCTCTCTTCCACTGAACTGAGCGTAATTGTATTAGCATAGCTGACAACACATTCGAACACGATATCCTTGAATCCCATTATTATTTGGTCTGAGATCATGTGATCAGTAATAAAACACTTTGGCCATGTTGGCAGGCTTTACGCTGTTTAAATCTTGTGCTCTCAGATGACCAATGAAGGTCACAGTTGCATACTGCACTCGCCTTTGGCTTGTACATTACTTTACCTTGATTTATTATTGTGTTGTCTTCCAGTGCTAAGATTATACAGCTTAACGCTTTACCAACCATGGTCTAAATTTTCTTGTACACTATTTTGCTTCATGTACATAATATTTGAAAGATAACCAACAGGAGGTGCTCTGAGATTTAGATTGTGAGTGGTCTAAATCTTCAAAGGTATCGATTGGCCGGCATTTAGGTGCTTAGATGCTACGTATGTAAGTGATTGGTAGCAAATAAGCTTAGCTCCCCATCTTCATGTCATCACACGTCTTCAGTCATGACAGTGGTTGAGAACATTTGATCACATCATCATCTGATGGCCCATTATATTTATGTATGTCCTGTATTAAAGCATTAATTATTCACTGATGAAGGCAGGCCTACCTTGTTGAACCAGTATTGTGTTTACTTAGCACGCCTGTGAGTCAAGCCAAGATAAATGATTGTGCATTGCCATGGCAATAGAATCTATTACAGCATTACTTCTGTACCTATCAAGCCTTTTTGTACCTACATATGTGAGCAGATTTGAGAAAAGGGACCAATTTACGCATTGTATGAAGTGTCAGTATAAGCAAAAACATGCAAACGAGTCATGTTTCTGGTAAAGTTGGATTATTGCATCATACGTACCTGTGGTATATTTACAACATCCTGGCCAAGTTTGAACCCCGTAGTTCTTTTCTGCACTTCAAACTAGGAAGAATAATTACGCCATTGCCATGTTTACGATATAATAACAGAAGGGTTATGGGCTGTTTTCTCATAATTGCACTGAGTGTATTTTTGTACTTTGAGCAAGTGTATCTCGAGAACGGGAGCAGCTATTGAAGCGCAGCAAAGTGCAACAATAAGCTCATCTACTGTGCTTCTACCCAGTACCACTTGAAATCAGCAAATTGGGTTAATTGGTCCCTTTTCTCAAATCCGCTCACATATGTATGTACCGTATTTTTCCGAATAGAGCCCCGGGCCTCTATTTCTTTCCTGGGAGTTTTGACCTGGCTTCTATTCAGGCCCAGCTTCTATTTAAACTGTTATATATTTTTTCCTAATACTTGGCCTTGTTTCCAATATAAAATCAGTGGTGTATAGTATTGTGTCTCCGCGCATGGGGGAGAATGACTACAAGTCAAGATTCGCACAAGACTAGTTCCGTCGTGAAGGAGAGCATTATTAGAGGCCACCATGTTATAAGGTGGCAGCGGCTTCCTTGGTTGTCTTCTCTGCGCACTCAACGGCTTTCAACTTGAAGGAGACATTGTACGACTTTCTCTTAGACATCGCTCTTGCAACTCTGATGATCCTTGGCAACTGTGAAGTGTGACAAGCGACTTGCAGTTGCTAAGGAGCACAAAAGCGTTGATCGAGAGGCATTTCGTGTTGATTGTGGCGAACCTGGCCACTATTCGGGACCCAGCCACTATTCAGGACCCGGCCACTATTCGGACCTGGCCTCTATTAATGAACTGGCCTCCTGACCCCTGGCCACTATTCAAGCCCCGGTCTCTATTCGAGCCCAGCCTCTATACAGACAAATACGGTATGTATGTATGTATAAATATATGATGCACAAGATTAATCCCTTTGCCCTCCCATCCATCCCCAGCTGACAATCAATGTGTCGGACTACAACGACAACCCTCCTATGTTTCCTGTGTCACTCTACACAGCCAGTATTAATGAGACAAGCCCTCCTAATTCTGACGTAATTACAGTAATGGCAGAAGACCTAGACTTTGGTGTTAACAGTGTGGTTGACTATGAGCTGACTGGATCGAGTGAGTTCCATGTGTAGTGTGGGCTGCAGTGTATTGTTCGTAGACTTTGGGAGAGAGTATGTGTGCGTGTGTGTCTGTGTGTGCGTGTCTATCTGCAAAGTTTTGTGGTACGTGTGTACAGTATATGTGAGTTAAGACTGGGTTGCTAATGACTTGTGACAGTGTGGAAGTCCTACAGTTATTTTCCTGTAACTGCTTCCACTTTCATCCTATACCACACTCTCCCTCCCTCACTCCCTCCCTTCTTCCTCCCTCTTCCCATCCTTTCCTCTTTTCATTCCTCCTTTCATCCTTCCTTCTCTACGTATAATAGACTTGTTCAGGGTTGATTCCTCAACTGGTGTTGTGAGAGTCAGTGGAAATGTGCGGTTCTCTGAAACTGGAATACGTTTGTTTAACCTCTCAATACTTGCCAGGGACAGGGGTAGCCCTGCACAGTTTTCAACTGTAAGTTTGGCCAGGGAATTGCTTTACTCTGTGTCTGAATTGCACCTACATGACACAATAACATTACGGGTAATTGTAACCAGCTTTGTTGTTTGCAACACAAATGCACATGCACCTACGTACACATGAACACACTCATGCAGACAGACACATGCACACAGACACATACCCACCCACCCACACCCACCCCCCACATACATGTACGTACAAACCTATGCCTGCTAGACACTTGATGTAACTATATATTAGTGATTCAAGTCAGTTTATTTGTACGTAGGTTGATTTGACAGTGCACATCATTGATGAGAATGATAATGCTCCACGCTTCAGTCAGACGTTGTACTTGCGGAGTGTTTCAGAGTCCTCCATGTCTGGTACTGAAGTTGAAGTTGTCATGGCAACAGACTCTGATATCGATGCTGTGATTAGTTACTCCCTTGTGGATTCCTTTAACAAGTTTGGTATTGATTCAATGGTAAGTGTGCGCATGTTCATACCCAAATGTGCCTTTATCATAACTATTCCTCTCTGGATGGAGCTGTCTCAATAATCTCGCATTTGTGACAAATCACAATATAGGTGTAACTTTCATACTCCTCAAGTGTGAGTGCATTTGTTTGCCAGTTCATTTGGTACGTTTAGCATGCTCTAATCTGTGCCCATTTTAGATCGAAGCACGTAGCAAGCGATTTCTCACCCTATTGCATAGCTAGCTCACTAGCACACAGAAACAAGCTCATAGCTCTTGAGAAATGTGCTCATACTCACGTGTAGCTGGTGTCATGGCCTTCACCGATGTGTTGCTACCTGGAAACAGCCGGTGTAAGGCTACTGTACTACAAGAGCATTTTCCTCTGACCATCTCTATTGTACATCACCATATATTGCTTGGTTCAACACCAGATACTCATCGTATACGCACTGGCCAATAATCGGTACTGGCTGATAATTGGCAGCATACGCTAACTGATTAGAGTAAGAAAATCAAATATAGATCCACTGCAATTTGCTTTGGAACTCAATATGTAAGTAGGCTCAGTGAAGGGTATTCATGTACACAAACCCCAAGCGGGCAAGATTTATTTTGATGGATGCACAGTATTGCTAAACAGCATTTAACCCAAGTCCTTGTTAGAAACCATGCCACAGTAGCAGTAAAAGAGACTGGGCTTTTGAAAAAGACCAATTCAAGCATTTGCACACTGTGCACATCCCCCATTGGTGTGGTGGTTATGGAAATGGTCTGGCTATGCATAAATGAATGTCATACGTACGTACGTAAGTAGAAATGGTGCGCTTGACACTGACTGCTCTATACATGAAATTGAGAGATAGCTCGAAGAAGAATAGCTAACACTGTTCAATTGGAAAGTATAATTCTAAAACGTGGGGTGGTTGCTGGCGATAAGAGTTACCTTCAAATGTCTTCTGTGCTATTGAAGGATAAAGGGCATCAAGACAACTGTTAATGTAGCATACTAGACCCACTCAACCTGTGGGTGCTTACACTCACCTATCCGAGTTCAAGCAACTGAAGCGAGAAGTGGGTCCAGTACGCTAGAATGGGCAACTGTGCAATCTAAGTGTCATGATCTAACAGTTACAAATATGATGTTACACACTTAGTGTAATTCTATTGTGTTGTAGCTTCAGAATCACAGTTGCCTCAGTTTTCAGTGCAGCAGCAATTCTATGTACTTTTCCCTTAGACTGGCTCGCTCACTCTGATAGACACTTTGAACAGAGAAGACGTTGAGATCTACAATGTGTTGGTGGTGGCTAGTGACAGCCCAACAGACCCACAATTTGTGAGTGTTCCATACATACTCACGTTTGTAATTTTCCTCTCACATTGGACTGTATGTTTCTGTGTGCATTTCCCAGGCTACAGCCACAGTTCGAGTGACAGTGGTGGATGCCAATGACAATGCTCCATCTTTTGCACAGTCTTTCTACAATGCTACTGTCTTAGAGAACAGTCGTGGAGGAGTGTTTGTGGTTAGTGTACACCTAGCAGCCAATTGTCTGGTGATTCATAGCAATATTGCTATAATTATACGTACCTATGTACATGCCTTCTTTAAAGCCCTATCAGCAACCACATGCATATCTACATACATACGTATATGTAGTGCAAGGTGTCTGTATGCCTGCTAATAATTACATTATATTCACTGTGGACAATGCTTATTAAGATTAATGGTGGATGTGATTGTCTAATGACAAGGTCTAATGTTACAAGAACACTTTGACTGTGTTATGTGTTTAGTATAATTATTTAACAGTGTCTGTGAATGTATGGAATATGTGTAAATCGTCACTTCACTTCACCGCCATTTTGTCGTCCATAATGAGTCTACTTTTGAGTTTCACCCATTCCTCTCTCTCCACATGCAATTATGGAGTCATAAGTGCTAGTGGTTAGATTAGTCCTGCATAGGCATGATTATGTGATCTCAACTGTATTGCATACACAGTTGAAACTATAACATTCCAGCTTCTGAAGGCTGTTAACAACATACGTATATTGGATAGCTGAGACAACCAAGTAGCTTGGTGTTCGAAGATCTTTCACTCCCGTTGCTCAAACCATATTGCATTTGCTACAGTATAAGCCAGGCTTTCCCACAAATACTCTGAGTATACACACAGTCTCTCTCTCTCTCTCTCTCTCTCTCTCTCTCTCTCTCTCTCTCTCTCTCTCTCTCTCCCCCTCCTTGCATTCTTCTTTTTGCTTCTTTAGGAGGAAGTGTCTGCATCAGATATAGATGCTGGTGAAAATGGCCTAATCAGGTACACTCTCACTGGATCTGGAGCAGAAAACTTTGTTATCAACGAAAACACAGGAATTGTCACTGTGTCAAACATAGCATCACTAGACAGAGAGACGGAAAATAGTTACGTGTTGACAGTGACAGCCACTGACAGGGGTGTCGACCCTCAGTCAACCACAGTGCAAATTACAATCACTTTGATCGACGTCAATGATAATGCTCCCATGTTCACACAAGCCAATTATCCTCTCTCAATTTCTGAGGACTTCTACCAAGGCACTGACAGTGAAACCAATTTTCAGGTTTGAGAAATATACAGTAATTTGCTTATAGCAATTTGCTCATATGCTTTATGGCTTGTTGTACTGTGTAACCCAAATGCATCTATGTACATATACACTCTTCATCATTGTTAACATCTTCCCCTCACTTGCATACCACACTCTCCGTGAACCCACACCTCACCCTGCAGGTATCTGCCACAGATCTGGATGGTGACATGAACCTCAAATACAGCATTACTGCAGGCGCCGATAACCTATTTGACATAGACTCATCAAGTGGAAGACTGATTGTTATTGGAGAACTTGACAGGGAGACCAAGATGACATATGATCTGGTCGTCACAGCAACTGATAGTGGTCCAGTGTCCTTCCGTGGCTCTGCAACTGTCACTGTGACACTGACAGATGTCAATGACAATGCACCAGTCTTCACAGAGACTGTGTATCGCGCAACCATCACAGAGGCTAGTACTGATAGTTCTCAGTTCATTATACGCGTGTCTGCCAGTGATGCCGACAGTGGTGATAACTCAGTTGTGAGGTACAGCCTGGCTGACTACCCTCTCCTCTTTGATGTAAATCCGGACAGCGGTGATGTCTTCACCAGGAACCAAGAACCTTTTGACAGAGAAACCCGTGACTCCTACACTGTGACTGTGGTTGCCACAGATACTGGCTCACCCGAGACTCGGAATACGACAGCTACTCTTGTTATCACAGTTGTTGATATTAATGATGGCACCCCGTACTTTGACCAATCACAGTACATTGTTGATATGGTGGTGCCATTCACAGGTGGAGTGCCTTTTGCACGACTGGTTGCCAATGATGATGATAGTGGAGTCAATGCAGAGCTTGACTACCACCTGTCCTCCAACCCGCATGATTTCATTATGTCCGACGACACACCAGGCCTGATTATTGCCAATAGCAACCTTTCAGCTGCACTAGCTACTTCATCTTACACACTGACCATATCTGCAATCGATCGGGGCTCTCCCAGGCGCACAGGCACAACCACTCTCTTGGTAAACTTCCTAATGTCAACTGACACTCGACCTCTCTTTGACAACTGTTTGTTTGAAAGCAGTGTGACTGAGAATACATTGGAAACAAAGGCTGCTGCTGTTAAGGCTAACCATGCTGATCCACTTTCATTTCGCTTTTTTGGATTCTCCCTCAACAACACAGTTCTCTCAACCACTCTAGTACCACCAGACTTGGTAAGCATTGTAACTGTGTGTGCGCGCCTGCGGTGACCTTGTGTGTGTGTGTGTGTGTGTGTGTGTGTGTGTGTGTGTGTGTGTGTGTGTGTGTGTGTGTGTGTGTGTGTGTGTGTGTGTGTGTGTGTGTGTGTGTGGTTCGGTGATGTGTGTGTGGTAGCTGTGTGTGTGGTGATAGAACTTTCACTGTCATTCTTTGTGTAAATCCCACATATTCTCTCTCCCGCACCCCCAGTGGACAGGGTCTTTCCATGTTGTTGATTATCCTTTTGACCGAGAGGAGAGAGAATTCTATTCACTGAATGTTGTTGCAGCCCCTAATGCTAGTCCACCGGATGGCTATGCCATTGTGAGAACTGTTTTTACAGTAGTTTGTCATCACCACACTCTCAAACATCATGAAATACTAAATTTCCAGTGTGTTCATTCTTACCCCTTACACTCACCCAAGCATGTATTTCCCCATGTCTGCACACTCGCTCCACACACTCCCATCACAATCACCACTACTTATACTCTCTCACTCAGCTATTTATAACTATTGTGGATCAAAATGATAACAGTCCTGTGTTCCAAAATGATCCTTACATTGCGGAAGTGACTGAAGGTGTTGCCAAAGGATTTGACACAGGAATTGTTGTCATAGCAACAGATGAGGACAAAGATGACTTTGGCACAGTATCGTACAGTTTGACTAGGAACGAGAGTGAGTGTCTGTAGAAACCCCTTTAGTAAAGTGATAATGGCACTGCCTGACATTAACTGTATAACGTTCAATAATTTCAACTTACTTGAACAGTGTTACTTTCTAACCCCAACTTCATTCTTCTTCTCCGTCCTTTATTCTTGTTTCCCTACATTATATGTACAACCACAGACAGTACTTTCTCAATCAATCCAACCAGTGGTGTTCTGACAGTCAACAACACAGTGGACAGGGAAACAAATCCCACCTATGACCTCATTGTGGAGGTATGTATGTATGTACGTATGTTCTATGTTTGGCTCTATTTAGCTGGAAATTACGTTGGTCTGGGTGGTTGTTTAGGGCCCTGTGATTGGTTACAGTATACGCATGTACGTACGTGTTACTGTATGTGTAAGGGTGATTGGATGTCATTACGTATATTGGCATGTCAAATGAGAGTGGTCTTTATAGAGGCCCGATCTCGTGCTATGGTAGTCATGTTGGCACTGCTTGGGCTACGTACGTACAGTATGTATTTGGGGCTACATGTTCTACTGCTTTGGTCCCATTCCTCCTCCATCTATTCTCCTTTCCTCAGGCTACCGATGGTGGTGGTAATAAAGTGACAGCACCGATCACCATCACTGTGGCAGACATCAATGACAATAAACCTGTCTTTCAAGGCCCATTTGACAGGACCATTAATGAGAGCTTTGCACTGGTGGAGACGGTAGGGCTGTGTTGTGGCAGACTACGACTGTTGCCAGGGGTGTGGGCACTTGGATGTGTCTGTGTGGGCAAATTATTGTGCATACGTATGTATGTCATACTGTATGTGCATTATTGACCTGTTGCTATCCCTCTTCAGGTGGTTACTGTGGTAGCCAGTGATGCAGATGCTGGTATCAACAGTCGTCTGACATATGCTTTTGATCCATCAGTGGATGCTGAGCTGCCTTTCTTTATTGACAGTGAGGATGGCAAATGCAGTGCATACATTAAATTTTGAAATTTCTGAGATTTGTTCATTATTAACTTCCATTTATTGTGCCTTGATACTATATTTCTAAGTACAAGGGATCACTGCTAAAATGACCACCTCAATAAAATGACCCCATACCTTAGAAATACAACCGCTTTGATGTAGTCCCAAATCCTTGCCTACAGTATGTGGATGTACGTATAGTAATTGGTTCCAGAAATGCGACCAACTCAGAATTTGGAAATAAAACTACTAGTTTCCCACCCAAATCTCACTTTTATAACTGCATGTCAAAATGGTGAGCAAGAAAAAGAGAACTGACTTGAGTGTAGCAGAAAAGTGCAGTCATTAATGCAAGCGAAAAAGCCAAAACAAGTCAAAGGAATTAGCTGAATGTTTTGGAGTTGGAAAAACACAGATCCAAGTAATTCTAGGCAAAATGTGCAAGCTGCTGGATGCCTTCAAGGCAACGCTAATTTACAAAGGAAGCGATTGTGTTACCGCGGGACTTGTTGTTGACTTGTGTTGATATTTTGTCATTCAAATAATATGCAAATACAATGTTCACATGCTTTATGTATTTTATTGCATGTTGTCAGAATTAAGACCACCTCAAAAATAAGACCACTTTGCATGGCTCAGATAGTGGTCTTATTCCTGAGGTTTCATTGGACATACATACATGCATATTGATATTAAAAGCATTTTGTGAACAGTGTTCTTTGTACCTCCCTCCTTCTTTCCGCTCCCTCTCTCTCCCTCCCCTCTGTTTCTTTCCCTCCTCTCCCTTCCTCCTCCAGGTTTCACTGGAGCAATTCGCACTGGAAGGGAGTTAGATTTTGACAGTGGGGAGACAGAATATGACATCACTGTCATTGCTACTGATGGTGGTGTGGTACCACAGTCAGCATCCACGTCATTCCGCATCACCATCACTGATGTTAATGACTGCACACCAACCTTTGCCCAACCAAGCTACACTGTTACCATTATGGAGAATGCACAGATGGGTATGGGATGGGGTGTGAGGGTGTTGTGTGAAGGTGGGATGTGAGGTGGGGTGTATGTGACAGTACGTATACATAGCATAGTGTGTTGAGAGGTACAGTATGATGAGTGGTTTAAGAGGTGGTGGTAAGAGGAGGGGTATTGCAAGATTGGTGTTGTGGTATGTAAGTGGAAAAGAGGTGTTTTCTAGTTGAGAGGTGTTATTGTAGGTGACCCTGTGATGCAGTGTGAGGTATTTTAGAAGTGTGAGATTTTGTGCATGAGGTGGTGTGTGGAGGTTTTCAGTATGACTGGAGTGGTGACTGTGGAAAATGGTGTGCTGGATTTTAAGGGATGCTAGCTGCCCTCAGTTTAGGTGCAACTAAAGAAGTGCCTTTTGGGGTCAAAATATCTTGCAGTCTGTTCTACATAGTGTACTACACTTGCATATTACGCTCGATAATCGTCCCCCTTATACCACACCATGGTTTAGTTAAAGGTGTGGGATGTGTTGTGCTGTATAGGGTGTTGCTTGTATGTGTCTTGCAAAGTTACAAAGTGAAGCAGCAATTTGGATACTTATGTATTATACTCATTCACTGCTCCTACTCCTGTACAGGTTCATTTGTGGAGAATGTTATTGCAAGCGATTGTGACACAGGAGATAACAGCAATATCACATACACCATCATTGGGGGTGATCAGACATTCCGTATTGTCAATGGTGTAATCCAGGTTAATGGGGACCTTGACTATGAGCAGGATCAGCAGTTCATTTTCACTGTGGAGGCTCGGGACAATGGGGTGCCATCACTCAGCAGCTCAGCAGAGGTGTGTGTATGTGTATGTGTGCATGTGTGACTGCGGTGTTCTACCGTGCATGCAATTATGTACGTACTTCCATGTGAATGCATGATTCATCATAAAAGGTATATAAATATATAAAAGGCATAAATGTATAAAAGGAAACTTTCAAGAAGAACAAGAATGTACATAGGGATGGTACTGAGTCTGCACAAGGGAACACACACACTGACATAGAAGTTAGGAACTAGGATGGATAGTGCACTGCAGTTCCAACATTGCAGGTAAAATTGAGCCACCTTTTCATCTGTGATGCCTGTACATACTATATACAAGCTTCAAAGACTGAATGGCATTTAGCACTAAAACTTGACTTACAGCTAGCAGCAGCCAGACTCTGGAAAAGGCTAATGATTTTACCTTCAGTGGTCTTCCACTGAATTACAGTACAGCTGTGACAGCTCGTTAATTTGTGCTTGAGGATGATTAGACACCTTGGACAGCAACGATTAGCGATATGTAGAGCTACCAACAAAGTAGCCTGAGTACAGTGTAGGCAGATGATTGAATTCTTTGAAGCTTGCTAACAATAATTGTTTTGTATCAACTTATTGTGGTTCTAGTATCGGCTGCTGCTGTTGTAGTAATGTTGAGTATCAAGACCCTTGTAGAAGGTATATCATGAAATATTGTGATAACTTTTGCTACTATCGAGCAGGAATACCTGTGTACCATATTGACTATACATCCACTGCTCCACTCTGCTTCATCCAGGTAACAGTGTTCATCACTGATATGAATGATAATCAGCCGGAGTTTACAAACATCAGTCTTCCAGTTGAGATCTCTGAGGCCACATCACCTGGTAGTACCATAGCAACCGTGTCAGCCACTGACATTGACAGTGGTGACAATGCTCGTGTCAACTATTACATCTCAGAGCAGAGAGTTGATGGTGTGTTTGCTATTAATGACCCAAGTGTAGGCATCATCGTCCTTACACAGTCGCTGGACAGGGACGAGTTGTAAGTGTGTAAGGGGTGAGGTGTGTTGAGGGTATAGTAAGGAAATGAACGGTGGGAATTTTCAGAGGCTGCATATTAGTTGTAATGGTTGTATAGTCATGGTTTAGATTGGTCGTATGTGCACACACCTCCTGGCCATGCAGAATATGAGCAGTTGTAATAAGAAAACAGGCAAATTGACTGAATAACACACCATCTTTGGGATATGCACTGAAGACCTTTCAGTACATGGGTTTAGTGCATTGTACGTATATAGACAGCCAGCCAGGAAGGGAAGTAAGACTTTGCAGTAAAGAGTGATGGAGTTAAACAGCTTTGATATTTGCCTGTAAGAAATACAATGCGCCTGCAAGCACTCGTCCTATTGGCTACATGTTTGTCTGCGGAATGCTTGCTGTGCATCTACGTGATTTAATTTCAGCGTTTAGATGCCCGTTACCATGGCAACTGAATCTATTATCTATTAAACTCCATTTAATATTCATCTCCATCTTTCTTTGCCATGGTGGTATGCAAGTACAGTGCTACATTAGACAGTGTGGTGTCCTAGTAGCTACTGATTGGTACAGTGCATACTAATAATAATTGAATTGGATTGGCTTGAATATACGTACCATACGTCCCTTGTGCACAGTAGCACACTTAGTTATACTGATGGGCTGACATACCCAGTACGTAGTATTGCATTGTCACTGACAGCACACTTTCTTGTATGTCCACTGCTTGTAGCTCACCTGACACATCAGTGCACTACTGGGTGGTTGTTCGTGCAGAAGACTTGGGTACTCCACAACAGACCGCCTTCTACAATGTCACTGTTCAACTGATGGACATCAATGACAACCCTCCACAGCTTACTAACCTTAGTGCCACTTGTGAGCCAGATGCTCCCTCCGATACCAGCGTTAGAGAGGTAATGTTGGGAGTGTGATGGTAGGGTGAGGTGAGGTGTGTTGGAGAGGGTGGGAGGATGGTGCCCCATCCCCTCCTCCCCCCCTTCATTTGTTCCCTCCTCCCCCTTCATTTGTTCCCTCCTCCCCCCTCCATTTGTTCCCTTCTCTCTTCCCTTACTTATTCTTCCCCTCCCACACTCACATGATCAGGGTGCCGAAATTGGCACATTTGTGTACCAGGTCAATGCCACTGACATCGATGCTGGTCTCAATGCTGTCCTCTCCTACTCTATCACGGGAGGGAACACGGGAGGGAACACTGAAGACGTCTTCAGTATCTCTTCTGATGACGGTCGGGTGACAGTTAAGACCTCTCCTGACAGGGAGAATGACTTTGGCATCATCAACACCTACACTGTGAGAAGCTTGTCTCAAACAACACATACACTACACTATGCCACACACTTATGTACACCACACTCTCACACATGCATAACTTGACTAGTCTTAGTGATAACAAGAGAATATTATGTATTGGGTGCCGTAAGACAACCATTAACATGCACAACAATATACAGTACCTGTTTAGCTATCATATTTCACATTCCTCTCTCCTTTGTGCTTGCAGCTTACTATTGAAGTAGCAGACACTGGAAATCCCCGGTTGACTAGAACAGGTTGTCTAAAAATCAGTGTGGAGGACATCAATGACTTTGCACCAGCCTTCAGCCAGGTAGGGTTCGCAAGAGAGCATGCACACTTGGGCAAATACTCAGATAACCACTTATACACATTCTTTCCATAGCACCTGCACATTCACATGCAGATGCACACAAGCACACAATCCTAAGCACACAGCAGCAAATGTTGCAAGTTACCGGATATCTCCAATTGTAGTAAAATATCCGCAACTCCGTATATAGCACCTAGAGAAAGCCCCACAATCTAAGTACATCCTTCATTAACTTCATCGCATCTTACCTTTCCCCATCCTTGTCCCATTCTCAGGAATCCTACTCAGGATCGATTATTGAAAACCAAGCTATGAGTACCATTGTCACAGTCATTGCCACTGACCGTGACAAGGCAGGCACACCCAACGCAGACATCACCTTCTCCTGGTGTGCAGAAGCACCTGTCAGATTTGTTATGACTTCTGGCGGTGACAACACCATTAACATTGAAAACACAGCAGGACTAGTGAGTGGCAGAATGGCAAGCACAGCACCAAGTGTAGAAGTCCTCTTTGCTGTGAAGGACCATTGTTGATAATTAGGTGTTGGCAATTTTGGGGGCACCTGCTATCTTTTATTGTGTACTGTGAAGTGTCTAACAGCTCCCAGGGAAAGGATTCACCCTCAGGATCCTTTCCTTGTTCTATATGTGGATGTGGTAATGAAATCTCCACTTTATTGATCAGTAGCATTTTGATAAGATTTGACAGTAATGTGTGGCTACGTATAGGCTCGTAAAGGGCATTTGCTCGGTACACAGTCAATGATTGTATTCCAATGTTACTCAGAGGAAACTCACATGACATTTCCCAATTCAGGACTGCGAGGAGCAGAGTGTCTATGAGTTGTGTATCACAGCTGCAAATGTTGCAGGGGAACCCCCTCTGGCAAGCAATGCTACAATCACCATCACCTGTATAGACATCAATGACAACCGTCCAATGTTCAACTCAACACAGTGTGAAGCCATGCTAAATGAGACGGCACCTACACAGAATACAGTTGTCATCACACTTTCAGCTTATGATGAGGATCAGCCTGGGGTAAGGAGACTGGACCAGTTATTGAGTCACTGTTGCAAGTGTACATGTACCAGTGGTGATGATGTAATCCTTCCTTCTATGTTTATACAGTCTCAGAACTCTGACCTGGTGTGGTTGGCACCTACTAATGATAACCCTTTCCATCTTGATGCTTCCACTGGAGTCATCACGTTGCAGAGCCCTCTGGACCATGAGGCCGACCCAGAATACATTGTGAGCCTTGTGTAATGTAGTGTGTGTATGTGTGTGTGTGTGTGTGTGTGTGTGTGTGTGTGTGTGTGTGTGTGTGTGTGTGTGTGTGTGTGTGTGTGTGTGTGTGTGTGTGTGTGTGTGTGTATGTGTGTGTGTGTGTACTGTTTTGTATGGTAGCACTCAGCTATAATTATACGTGTGTATATTGGATCACAGATATGTACAATGAGAAAAGTTTCATACAGTGTTTACTGCACAATTTTGAGATGTGATGCTATCAGCTGTCCTTCACTTCCCCTCCCATCCACTGTAGCTGATCTACACTGTTAGGGATTCAGGTATAGTACCCACATCAATGTCAAGTACAATCACCTGTACTTTCACCATTGTGGATGAGAATGACAACCCTCCTCAATTCACCAACTCACCCTTCACGTAAGAATGCGTGAAAGTTGCACACAACCTGAACACAATATATACTACACTCCCATCTACAACTAGCCAATAGACATTAAATATGTAATATTTTCCCACACATACATCTTTTGTACACTAAGATTCACCGACTGTACATACAAGGCAGTGGCACTAAGTGTATGTATGTACGTTAGTCACTCCCTAACTTCTCCGCTCCTGGCCCACCTCCAGTGCAATGGTGCTGGAAGGCACTACATCCTCCCGTATTGCGACAGTAACAGCAGATGATATGGATGAATTGCCTCTGTACAAGGATGCCTCGTTCAGCATCTATGGCTGGTCACCTGATGCGGATGTACCAAGTGAGGAGCTATGCAATAGTCACTGCAGACACTGCAGTGTAGTAATGCATTGTAGTGTGAAGTATGAAGACTCAGGCATATGATAAATGTATGCCTTGAGCTGCCCGCCCATCCCCACTCCTCCTCTTGTACCTCCTATCTCCTCCCATCCCCTCCCCCTTCTTCCTAACCCTCCCCTCTCCTCTCCCTCTGCTTCTCACTTTACCTCTCCCGCTCCTCCTCACACACCTCACAGACCTATTTTCCGTTGATTCTTCCACTGGAGTAATCAGCCTCAACAGTGAACTAGATAGGGAAACTGCTGACCAGTACACTGTGGGACTCAGAGTCACCAACACTGAATTGGGAGTGTGTCCGAATCGCATAGGTAAGACCCGCCTCCCTCCCAAGCCCCCTCCATCCTCCCAATATTGTTCCACACTTTTGTGTCGATTACCGTAGAAAGTACAGTTTACTGTTGATTTGGAACGAATGTTTCATGCAAATTACATCACATTTGGGACAAAGGGCAAGGGTGCAATGGTTGTCTTAATATGAAGAAAGGTTCTCAAAGCCCTTCTGTAGTGAGCTCAGAGTCATCCTTACTAAGGTGTATGCAACAGTTATGTACTGTTCACTATGGATTGTCTTGTTGAAAGAATCTCTCATCACAGAAATTTAACTACTGGTTAAGAGTCCTTATCACAGAGACTAGAAACTGATAGTATTATGGCATGAAGGGTGATCTGGACTACAATTTTAAGTTGGGAATTACCAGATTCCTTGCGATTATAAAACTTAAAAAATTGCTTGCGTCTTTGTCCTTCAATACCTTCCTCTCTTTACCACAGACAAGGACTGCATACTATACACAAATGGATCACTCATTGTGACTGTGTCAGATGCAAATGACAATCCACCCATTTTCACTGAAGAGTTGTACACAGCAGATCTACCATCTAGCAGTAACCCTGGTTACAATGTCAAGCAGGTGGTTGCCATGGACGCAGATGATGGAATAAATGGTCAGGTCACATACAGTCTACAGGAACCAGCTAACATTATCAGTGGTACCTTTGCCATTGACAGCGAAACAGGTAGGCAGTGCAGCATGCATGCACACTCTCACAGTAGCAGGTCTGCAGTAGTGCTGCAGGGTGTTCATGCATGAGATGGCGTGCCCTTGATTGTGAACCTTGCTTCCTCCTCACCTCTCATGCCCAAACACCTCCCATCCCCCTCCCCTCTCCTTCCACTTTGTCTTCTCTACTTCAGGTCAGATAACCCTAACTGGCTCTGTGCAACAGTACGAAGGAGACACTCTTAAGTTAGAGGTCTTTGCACGAGACAGGAATGGGGAAGCCCCATACAACGAAGCAGGAGCAAATGTGTCGGTGAGAGGGGTGCACATACATGCACCTCACCACTAGCAACATGCAGTATCCGGTGACAAATTCATTAGGAGATTCAACAAAGTACATACAGTACATGCGTATTTCCCTAGATGTTCGAAGTCCCTCACAACGGGCAAAGATTGCCTTCTCATCATCTTGTCCAACCCCTTTCACTCACTTTCTATTGTATACTGACATGACAGTTGCTATCACCCCCTAACCCCCCCCCCCCCCCCCCCCCTAGATCACAGTTGTTGGTGATATTCAGAGGATAGCCCTCCAGTATGGCTGCAACCAAACACATGTCAATTCCTTTGCTACCGACCTCAGAAGGTGAGGCTGTTTTGCTGCAACCTTGACTGTACTGTTAGTTCTAAATGCATTACTTGTGTTGCAACCGTAATAATTACAGATGTGAGAATGTATCTTTAGTGAAGGTTTCTGATGGGTTTGACTGTATGTACCCAACTCTCCCTTCCTCATCTCCACCCCACTCTACCTCTTCTCAGTACACTTGAACGCCTTACCAACCTAACCATCCCCTATGTGGTTGTGACAGGGGATGCTGGGGAGTCCACAGTAACTCTCTTTGCTCAGGACCCGCGAACCAATCTCTTGGTCAGCTTTCTACAACTTGAGCAACTACTGTTTGACAACTACCTCACCATTCAGGACACTGTGCCAGACTGCGTTCTGCTGTCCATTAAGGTGTGTGTGTGTGTGTGTGTGTGTGTGTGTGTGTGTGTGTGTGTGTGTGTGTGTGTGTGTGTGTGTGTGTGTGTGTGTGTGTCTGTCTCTGTGTGTATGTGTGTGTGTTTATGCATCAGCGCACACACAGCGCATGTGTCTAAACGAACATTAGTGTTGTAAGTAAAGTGAAGTTGCAGTGCCATTTGATTAGTTGCTGCGAAGAGTTTGGTTTGAAGCAGACTAGTGGTATAACCTCTGCTAGCCATCATGACTAACCCACTGTTTCTCTCTTCCCTTGCCCAGTCGGACATTGCTGATGCCCCTACACCCACACCCCCCAGCGTCAACGAGCTGATTCCTCTGTTTGCCCTTTGTGGTGTGGTTGCTGCTGGTTCCATTGTGGTGATGATCCTAGCCGGCAACCAGCGCAGAGCGTGAGTTGAAGGGAACTACAACGATCGTGGGGTGATACACAAACTGACACACACTGGCACGTGTGCTACAATACACTATGTATAATGGTAATGCATACGTACAATCATACAGTAAATATAGAAACCCACACAGAATCTCAGCAACACTAGAACTACAGTACAGTACATATAGACATGTACATCCTACGAGTTTACCCAGCTTCAACCTAGCCCACGCAGTAGCCAACTGCAATGAACTGCTTTCTCAACATGTACTTACACTTTACATACATGCATGGCTCTAATGCAAACTTCATCCTCACACTGTGTATGAAACCTTGTGATGCACTGTGCTGTGCACACACGCGCACACACACCCACACACCAAGAGCACACACTCAGCACACCTTTATCAGTAATAGTCAGACAAGCAAGTTACACTGGAATGTATTTCTATGATAAAATACTGTGTAAGCAGAGTCAAAGAGGAAGGTTTCAAACCAAGTTATAGGATGTATAGGTCCTCTGAGTCACCCTCTGTATAGTTTGGGGTGGCTATTTAGTACATAGCTGTGACCTACTGTATACTATTTTACATACTTATGTTAAACTGGTCTGTAAGGTCCCTTCATACGTTGAACCGTACACCACCTTTGCCTCCTTCCTCCCCCCTTCCTCATTCACACAGTACACGTCGCCAGCGCAAGAAGGACTACCTTGGGAACATCTTCTTTGGCACTGCAACTGATGTGGATGGTGCAGGAGGACTCATGCAGCTGGAGCCAGTTGGCGCTACTGAGGAGTGAGTGGACAACTAGGTAGAAGACTGAGTAGGTAATGTGTTCAGGTGCTAGCAAGCAGGGGGCTGGAGAGTGAATAGATGTGAAGTGAGAGAGGTAAACCCATGACCACTTTCCTCCTATCCTGAATACTGTAACTGATTGTTCATTTAACCTTGTTACAGCAACACTGTTATCTGCACCTTTGTCTCTGCCTCAAGTATAACTATCGGCTTACATATGGTTGACACTGGCAATAGATAATGAGCATCCAGTGTTCACAGCCTCACTTATCATGTCTATGTATCTCTCCCTAAGAATCACTCATGAGAACCCAGTGTTCATAGACCCTTTCAAGAAGTGGGAAAATGTTGACGCAAGCAGAGAGGCTAGGTGAGTAGGGGGTTTGCATGGGAGGGAAGGAGAAGAAGAGAGTGGTGGTACATGTGTATGATATACACAAACATGTCTTTACTTAATGCGCATCGCCTCCTGTTGATGGTATGTCCTATGGTTTTGCGAGTTTTCCCTTCATAATGCAAGTTGTGAGTGGTGGCAAGTGGAGTTTTCTTACCTTGTTGTATTTCCTCTGCCTGCATCGCTACCCTGCCCTCCCTTTCCTTCACTGTCACTCCTGTTGTAGCCATGTTGCTGAAAGTGCAGCCTCTCTAACACGTGGCAACCCTGTGTATGAATCACAGGTAAGCAATCACACACACATACGTACATATGCGTACAAAAATGCACACACACAAACAACAGAGCACTCACCCACACAGCAATCAAACAATGCAAAACACGAACGTAGAGGCTTCTTCAAGCAATTTCACGCAACATTTTCAGCTGACGAGACCCCCGGGTCAAAACATCTTGAATTGTATGACATTTATGTAGCATGAATTTGTTCAAAGAACCCTTTACATTCACATAATAGTGCAACAATGAGCCTCTACAGTACCAATGCAGAGCACCTATAGCCATATGCAATGTACACATGCACATTTGCACAATGTACAGAGGACATGCTTTACAAAATGCCAAATATAGTACATAATGCAGACATACACACAGCAACATGCCAAGACATCATACAGGAATAAGATAATTCTTGAGCAGCATGTAGTAAAGGAAAGGTCAATTAGTAAACATTTTGACCACATGGGTCTTATTCAGTCTCTAAAACCTTTTGAGTTAAACTGAAGGAGTCTTAGTGACTGATGAAGGCCCTTGACGTCGAAACATCTCACCTATTCACCTTTCCTTTGCTATGTGTTGCTCAAGAACAATCCTATTCCTGTCTGATCAAATGCTGCATTGCGAGCCTCTACCACATCATGCCATAGTATGCATGCCTAAGTGCAGGCATACAAACATCTATCACTTGTCAATATCTATATATTCAGGAGATCCGCATGGAGATGTTCCAGGAAGGAGCCGACAGCGAGCTTGGAGGTGAGGATGATGAGCTCCTAGCCGAGGCGCTGAGGGATGACAGTGATGATGAAGATGACATCCTCGTCACAGCCATATGACACTCATAGAACATTACGATCATTTAGTTTAACCTTAGTGTAGCCCTACACCTTGTCTTTGCTTGTGACACAGGTAATACATACATAGATGCATACATACATCTGTGGCTCATACACCTCTAGATGTCCATACTTATCGAGTATGTACTTTTTACTGTCTGTGCTCAGTCAGTTTGTCATTGTAGCACCAGGCTGCTCATAGGACTCTGTTCCTAATGTAGTTGTTTAGCAACACTCAGTGAGTGTTGCTAAACACACATAGCTACATGTACACTTCCGGAGGTGAGTGACTCACCTCCGGAAGTGTACATGTAGCTATGCGTGTTGTGGCCAGTTACCTGTCCGTGCATGCATGCCATGTATTATGAATGGGGTGCAACCACATTGTCCATGGTGCAATAATGCATAACACAGAGGATCCTCTGTGGTATCGATCTATCTATTAGACTATGGTAAAACATGCGAAGTATCTTATAATAGCACAGGAGCAAATGAATCAATCCTACACGACTGTCATGCCATGTGTTAACATCTTTGTAGTATATAATTATGTGGTTCTTTGTTGTGCGCTGTGTGTGTGTGTGTGTGTGTTTGTGTGTGTGTGTGTGTGTGTGTGTGTGTGTGTGTGTGGTGTGTGTGTGTGTGTGTGTGTGTGTGTGTGTGTGTGTGTGTGTGTGTGTGGTGTGTGTGTGTGCCAAAGGAACATCAAGCATGTCAGTGGGATCTCGAGGCCAAGGAGCACAACAAAGACGTCAACGGTCGAACACGTGACTCATTCTGATATAGCTCATCTTGCGAGGGGATCCGTGACCTCGAGAGATAGCGAGCAACATGGCGGAGTATGAAGATTACAGCAAAACTTCCAAAGTCTACGACGAAAGTAAGTTGTAGCAGCCTGCCTGGTGTGCGAGCGGCTGCTGGCAGGAAGAGCCGAAATCAGTACCACCGGCTGCATTGTGTATGTGTTCCTTGTCTTGCTTTCCGCAGGTCGCCGCGCTGTTGGATTAGAGCCAATCTTGGGTGCACTGCCTATTGGCGTTGGGAAACAGCCGCAAGACGTCCATTTGGTCGACCTTGGTATTAAAGCGCGGAGAGCAAAAATTGTGTTACATATATCGGTGTAATGTGGGCTTGCGACGCCTGACTAGACTTGCGTTGCTGGTAGCATATGGAAGCTAGGTCCTTGAAGTGGTGCATGTGCGTTTTAATACATGATGTCCCCGGCCCCTTGTACGTATAGCGCTAGCACTGCATGACCTTTGCTGATCATGAATGTTTGCATCATTCCAGAACTAGCCATGCTGTTTTGGCTATATGTTCATTGAGCAGAGAGGTTTGGTGTTAGACATAGACATTATAAATGGCCTGAATATAGAGTTTTGCTCTCTCTCTCTCTCTCTCTCTCTCTCTCTCTCTCTCTCTCTCCCTCTCTCTGTGTGTGTGTCAGGTTGTGGAACAGGTAACTATGTAGTTGCTGTTAGCCCGTTTGTGGGACAAGTGACTGGTGTGGAGTTTAACTCAGGCATGCTGGAGCAGGCCAGGAAGAAAGTGGTCGGGTTGAAGAATGTGGAACTGAGGCAAGGAGATGCTACACAACTGGACCTCCCCGATGGATTCTGTGATGCTGTAATCATTAACCAGGTACTGTGTAGAGCGCTTGTTTCTCTTTGCACAGTTCACATGACAATTATAGTTACGCTGAGCATACAATGGACAGAGAATAGGAGATTGTGGGTGCATGGTGATGGCTGGCTCCATGCCTGCTCAAATGTGCTCCACAGTACAGTTAAACATGTAGCCTTTGTACAATATATATAATTATGGTATGTGCAGGCTAGGGAGTTATTAATGACATAATAGTAGTATTTTTAGAAGATGCTGTGAAAGCCAGCTTTGTGCTAGCATAAGTAAGGCAAAGTAAGGTGCTTTGTATATCAGATAGTGTGGGAGTGCATGTAATTCAGCCTTCATTCATATCATCACTGTACAGGTATTGCACCATGTGAGTGACATTGGCAAAGTCATGAAGGAGTGCTACCGCATCCTGGGGCCAAGGGGAGCACTGATTGTGAATTCTGCCAGCCCTGAGCAGGCTGTGGACACAGTATGGTTCTTCTACCTCATCCCAGATGCTTGTAAGAAAATGATGATGGGTAACAGGTTGGCACCACGATACCAGCATGTTTAACTGTATCAAATGCATAATGTGGGCATAGCACTACTCAATGTTTAACTTTCACTGAATAGTTATGATCAACAATTACCCTGTCTGTGATATCAACTTACGTACTATTGTACCCAGACCACCAAAAGACAGTTTGGCGTAACTGCTACGTATGTTAATGCCTCAAAGGAGGGGCATACCACAATGTTAAAGGTGTTTGCACCTCTCCCAACACACAGGCATCTCTTGCCAGCCTCTCCCATATGTCACTACAATATCTGTGCCTCATTTCAGTGTGTGGAGTGTAGAGAGCTATGTAGTTTATGACTGTGACTCATGTCAGCTAACACATACTCTCCAGCCCTCTGTCTAAGGATGGGCAGGTGAAATGACTATGATGAACAAGCATGTGATGCAATTTGACTTCTAAAATTTCAATATAATCTGAAAGTAAAGCAGTTGTGCAGGCTGTGTTTATGGTCCAGATACCGGACTAGTAGTGTAACTGAAGTGTTTTATATTTTGTTTACATACTATCGCCCATCACTGTAGATACCCAACCCTAGATGGACTGTGCAAGTTGATGGAGGACGCAGGGTTTCAGGTGAAGACTCAGCTTGCCTTGACGTCTGAGCTCCTGATGGCCAAGGAGATGTTCTATGATAAAGAAGGCCCATTTTCAGAGAGGTGGAGAATGTATAACAGGTTAGTGGGTGAATGCCAGGTGGTAGTGGAGTTTGATGTAGATGGGGGTCCTGTTATCAATGTGATTGCAAGGACATAGAATAGTCAGATGTTTGCTGGCAAGCCACTTTCCATTTGGAGTGTCAAAGAGTGTATGCTGGTAACAAGTGGTCCTTACAGCAGAAGTGCATGCATCTCCTAGCCAACTTCTGTTTGAACATACTATAGTTTTATTTATAACCAACGCACACTCCAGTGGCATCCCAGGCATGTCCTGCACTTCTGGAACTTGCACTGGTGGCCTTATAAGGGTTCCGGAGCCAAGTGAAGTCAAAGTTCAGAGCTCAGCTGTGACTTGCTTGATGTTGACAGCAAGGCAGTTCACAAACCGCTGTACCACCGACTAGTGCATGTGCTCTACTGGCACACACTGAGTGCTGATAGTCTATGTCTACCATGAACTAGTTCCTTACTCTGGTGCCACTTGTGGCTCTGAAGCTCTGTTACTTGCACTGACCATGGTGGTCTTGGCAGACATCAACTAGTGCATGTACTCTGCCCCTGATGGTACATGAGCTGGTGGTATGTAATCATTAACACACTTATGCACAAAGTGTCTGTATCCTTTTTGAGGTGAATGTTGTCCTATACTACACATCATTGGTAGTCTTGGCTCTCGTTAATCTTGTATCCACTCAGCACATGGGCCATGGCAACTAAGGAGGAGTTGGAGGCCGGTCTGGCAAAATGGAGGAAGTTGATTGATGAGGGAAAGGCGGACGAGTTTATTGCAGAGAAGGACCAGATCAGGAAGACCATTGGGTTGACCACCAGTGTGGTAGCATACAAAGGACTCAGCTGACTTGAGCTCTGGCAGGATGACCTTACAGTAACAAAGTTGTGTAGGAGATAATTTGTTTCTGGCAGTTCCTGCAACTGATTTAATGTATGGGATGTGTAGTAATGTATTTATTATTTATGATAGTGTGTATACAGTACAAGTTACAAAGTACTAGGGTGAAGCCGTGGAATGCGCCAAATTTAATGCATATGTGGGCGGCTATGTGGGATGGCCTGCATGGCTGAAATCTGCTTGCCATGATAGTAAAGCTCATCATTTGGTGCAGAACAATTGTTTATTTTTCCCAATTAGGCCTTTGGTCTTGTGTGAGGAGGGCTGAAAGTTCACATATAAATGCCCATAGGAGAATACTGAATGTACTCATTTATACTGAAACATAGTGATGCCTGGTATTGAAACAAAAAGCCACATACAGCTATGAACCGTGGCAGCCATGCCCAGCTGGTCCAGCTGACCCATGGCATGGGCACGATTGCATAATGCACCTAATGATGTCCGAGATAAATGGGGGTAATCTAATTATAGCACCAATTAACAAGAATCAACACCTATGCAGTAGCCCAGCCCTTAGCACAGTTGCCTGACAATCCCAGTGGTGCAGGGTCCAAATCCTATACTTCATCCATTCCCCCCTCTTTTTTTACTTGACTTTATCTGCCCCTACCAGCCCCACTACCACCTCCACCACCAGCACTACCACCACCACCACCACCACCACCAAAACATCAACACTGCGCACCAGTACCCCCACCGGCCACCACAACCACCACCGCCATGCACCACCACTACCACCACACAGTACAAGTTACAAAATGTGGCTCCAGCATATGTGCCAGTGCTATATAGTTATATTTCTGTGTAGTGACTGATGTGATATATTGCATGCTATTCAAATTTTGTATACATTCACTGGTATGTCTGGACTCGGTATCTGGAGTAGCTAGCTATGAACTGTTGCTAGCTATAGTGGCAGAGAACAGTTGAGGAGCTTGGGCTCGGATATTGGTGTTGATTTCCAACCACAAACTGGTACATGCATATGAACATTCATGCCCATCACTTGTCAATATCTATATATTCAGGAGATCCTCATGGAGCTGTCCAGGAAGCTAGGAGCCAACAGTGAGCTTGGAGGTGGAGGGAAGACAGCTAGTGATCGATGATGAGGATGACATCCTTTTCACAGCCGTATGACACTTATACAACATTGTGATCAGTTATTTTTACGTTTGTATATAGTGCTACATGCAACTTGTCTTCTTTTGCTTGTGACGCAGCTGGTGCACGTGATACCTAATACTTTAGATGCACACTTCTGTGACTCATACACCTCTAGACATCCATATATACTTATCATGCAGTGTACTTTTTACTGGTCTGTGCTTAGTAGCTCTAGCTGGCCAGCTCATGGGACTTGGCAGCACTTTCTTCTGGACACCCATAACTTGTACGTAGTCTCACTTCCATGCAGCCCTTATTTCTCCTTGCTTATTGTTGTGTGCAGTTGCACAATACGTAATAGTGGCTGGTCTAAGTACAAGTGTGTGTGTGCGCGCGCGTGCGTGTGTGTCCATGCACGTGCATGTGTGTGCGTACGTGTAATTGTGTGTGCACGTGTGTGTAGATAGCTAGTTTAAATCACTAGACGAATGTAAAACATTATGGGGGTGAGCCGGAGTATACATACAGGGACACGTTGGTGATTAATGACGGCGACAGCAGGATTTGCATTAAGGTGTGGTATGCAGTGTCAGACTGCAGCTGCTTATGTGCAAGTGGCCAATATACAAGGAAGAGACCCACCCAACCTTAACTTCCACTACAGCTAGCAAGGCTGAGTAAAAGAAGGTAGCTTAATTGGTAGCAAAGCTGCAGCACACTACCCACCCTCCCCGTGAAGTCCAGGTAGAACCAACTGGTCCAGTGCACCCTCGATCATGATCCTGACAGTCCCTGTCCAGCGGAAGCATAAGTATGCATGTGAAGTTCTACTGGACCAATTCTTGGACCGATCACTTCAACTACCGTGACAACCAGCAAGCCAGCCATCACAGTACAGTACACTTGCCCCTGACCAACTCAGTGCTTGTGTAGCCAGTACTAGTGAGCCAATTTCCGCATCCACCTCCCCTATCCTATCCTGCAGCTGGCAGTTGCCCCTGACAGCCGATTCTCTACAGCTATTGGGCAAAACCCTAAAATCCGGCTGCATTGCAGACTGCTAACTTGGCTTGTGGCGAGAGACAGCTAAATTCCTTCCTAGCCCCTGGGAACGAGACTGTTAGAGACAGCATTGATGGTATTGCACACAGCCCTGGGACTTACCTATATGTGAGAGTCACCAGTAGAATTGGCGATTTGGCGATTTTTCAAGATATAGGTAGCCACACGTCTTCTTAGAATGGTTAGTATAAGTTTGAGGTGCACCTGCACATTGCCGAGAAATAGTCAGTTGAATGTAACCGACTCGACATTTTATTTATATACGCAGGATATGAAATGGCAATTAAAATGGCTAAATTTTCTTCAGGTATTATACTTATTGTCCTAGCACCATTTGGTGCGGTGCACTCTAATGATGATTGAATCGAATTGAATATAATGGCCGACAATATAAATTCCCTATACCCAATATTTCGCCCAATACATTCAATATAAATGTAAGCATGACGTACAACCGTAGTTTCACGTATTTGGGGCGAGCCTGAGGTTGCCCTATCATGCATCTCATTATGCCTGCACTGTGCGCGGATACAATGACGATTGTACGGATACATCGTTAAAAATGGCTGCCGCGCGCCAACCGAGAATGTTCCCTGTGAGCAAGTTTCAACACTGGTTTGAGCGAACGAAAAGCGGGAGAATTACCTAACTAACGTACAGTCAGCGACCACACGCACCGATATGGCGAATAATTGGGGAGAGCCTGAGTTCCAACAGCGGTTTCAGCAAACACAAACGCCCGACTAAGCTACCTTAGTAACTACCATCCATTCACGGACTGCAGCCACGATCTCGGCGTCGGCAGAGATACAGGGCTCTGCACGGCTATGGCCTGGGCAAACTGAAATTGGTCTACACCAGCGGGAAAGACAGCCCGATATGTACAAGCAACTGCCCAGAGGGAGGATGCGCAGTTACCAACTAGCTTCTACACATGGCCTGACGCTCATCACCTTGGAGCCTCTCCACAACAGTGTGTAGGTGCAACCTGCTGCTTCACACTTGTGCACGCACGGCGGGATGCGGAACTCAATGGCTCAGCTGTGCTGTACTGTGTGTAGCTAGCTGTGACTGCCCAGCTAGCCAGCTAGCTGTGACTGCCCAGCTAGCCAGCTAGCTGTGACTGCCCAGCTAGCCAGCTAGCTGTGCCTGCCCAGCTAACCAACTAGCTGTGCCTGCCCAGCTAGCCAACTAGCTGTGACTGCCCAGCTAGCCAGCTAGCTTCACTACTCTCTGCTATTGCCCGCCATGTGCTTCACACCACACTTCCACTCGCTCAGACTCGCCCCCATGATGTTGAACATCTACCTAGTATATATGTCCAGATATAATATATAAGATATATAAGTAATACATATAGTACGGTAGGGAGGTCTATAGCCGATATATAGGACCGAGGCGCTTACATATTTACCGAGGCGCGAAGCGCCGAGGTAAATATGAGCGCCGAGGTCCTATATAGAGGCTATAGACCGACCTACCGTACTATATGTCTTATATAGTATGGTGAGTGCGCAACAGGAACGAACCTTCTGCAGCAATATCGAGCCTAGACCTCTCCGGCGACGACGCCATTTGCATTCCATAAGCGCCTGCATTACGTCACTGAACCTTCTGGAACGGGCTACGGCACCATTGCATTCAGTAGACGCCTCCGTGACGTCACAACAAGCTTCAGGACTGACCAATGAGAATACTGCGCGCCTATTGGCAGTACGCTGACCAATGAGATTACCGAATTCAAAATAATGCACAGTCAGCAGTTTTGGCTGTGGCCGTGACAGGGTGCTGCACGGAGAGTCCTGAAAACGCTTCTTTTCTGGCAGAACACCGACTTCGATGCGGACTCAGAACTAGAGGGGACAATTTTAACCACATTTGAGAGCTTTCGACGATATCCGGCTGGACTTTGTGTTCGTCATCTGAAGAAGTCGCTCAACGGACCGTGTCTGCGCGTCTTCCACGCCATAGTTTCGCGCAACAGAGCCGGACTCAGTGCTCGTGTCCTAGAATACGTTCCTTTACGCATGTATCTTGTCCAACTGACTTTCCTTCGTGCGACGATTTTTAGCGGTCGCGTTTTTTCTTGGAGCGTCAAGATCCTCCGCAGCACTGATTGTCACGGCCACAGTGAAATGGTAAGACTGCTTCGCCTGACAGTACACACATTTGGCTCTGGTTTCATTACATTCCTTCTTGATATCAGACCTGTTGCGCAATCAGAGCGTTGATATCGTGATATCAGACCTCTTTTCAGGTCTATATCACATATATAGGACCACCTGCCAATGCTTAAATCCCTATAGTTGCGCAATCACCATACTATATTATAAGATATAAGATATAATTATAATATATTGTTACTTACACTGTATATATCCATAACATGCAGACATACGGAAATGTCGATTTGAGGAAATTGCGCAAACGCGACGTACCAAAACTTCCGGTTCCACACCACCCAGAATAGAGAGAAGCTTCGCTCGCCCCAATTATTATTTAGCACGTTCGAATCCCAACAGTAAGGTCAACGCCGGAATTCGCGAACACGTGAAGACTCACATTGTGACCTTCGTTGCGAGAGGATCCGTGACTTGAACTAGCGATCAGCATGGCGGAGTATGAAGATTACAGCAAAACTTCCAAAGTCTACGACGAAAGTAAGTTGTAGCAGCCTGCCTGGTGTGCGAGCGGCTGCTGGCAGGAAGAGCCGAAATCAGTGCCACCGGCTGCATTGTGTATGTGTCCACGTCTTGCTTTCCGCAGGTCGCCGCCCTGTTGGATTAGAGCCAATCTTGGGTGCACTGCCTATTGGCGTTGGGAAACAGCCGCAAGACGTCCACTTGGTCGACCTTGGTAAACGCGGGGAACAAATAGTGTGTTATTGTAAAATAATGTGGGCTTGCGTTGCTGGTATGGAAACATGCATTGCTAGGGGCTCGGAGGTGGGGTGTTCCTTGTACAGCACTACATGAATGACTGCATCAACTCCACAACTAGCCATAACGCTAATTCGGCTATTTTCCTTGAGAACAGACTGAGGTTTTACAGTGTCAGACATATACAATATTAATGGCCTAAAGGTGGAATTTTGCTACAGTGGTCAGTGTCATGTGTTTCAGTACACACAGAGAGACAATGGATTTGTCTGAACATCTTGTTTGGTTAAATGGAGAACAGTAAGGCTAACCAGTGATCATGCTTACAGACCGATTTCGTCACCTCCATTTTTGGGGCACCTTTGCTATATTGTTTTCAGTTTATGATGGTAGTTGTTTGTATGTTGTAATACAAACAAGAAGTAGCGCTACTCCTGAACAGAAGTAAGCTGGCGAAAGAAACCGTCTATGAAGAAGGGAGGCTGTACAGTATTCAGAGCTAACCTTACATCCAAGCACAAGCACAAAGCGTGGTCGTCATTTTCCGTGTTTCATCGTCGTCTTCTTCTTTTTCTTCTTCTCCGTCAGCTGTGACTCATGAACAACAAGGAGTAAGACAGCAATTCATGTGCAGTTCTTCTCGCCCCCCTTCCTGGCTAGTGCCTTTGTAGGTTAGGGAATGCTGCGACGTAGTATGGCATGTGGCGATTCTCCGGTCTAGGGTGCCCATAGCTATGGGTCGCCATTTTTTATGACGTAATTGGCAACCAGCCTGCACTGTTTGTTTCTCCGGATGCCTAATCCTTTCAGATGCGTTGCAATCATTAGTTCCACAACGCATCAGATGTTCCAAGGTGCATATGGGACATGCTTCAGCTACCATTCGCCCAGGCACCATTTTGGAAGTTCTCCGCAGTCATGCCAATTAGCAGCCATTTGCGTCAGCAAAGCATTCTGACAGTTTGGTAGGGGTGCTTTCACTGGGTGACTTGCTGATCTGGTGACTTGAAACTCTTGCTAACCCAACAGTCTATGGCATTGTGATGTATTTTTCAGGCCATGCTGCATCCCCAACTATCTGAACTATTGAATGTACATTGGGAATTTGCTCAAGTAGTTAGAGTTCAGGGGTGCCCAGGCGCCCCACGAGTTTTTATCTCAAATTACTTGTTATAATTTATTATGATGTCATCGGTAGGCAAGAAAGGATCTGGAGATTATAACTGAGGGTTTGCCAAGCCATGTAATGGTGATGGCTAAGCAGAATTACATGAAGGGACGAAGATGAACATCAGCATAGGCCTTTTATTTGCTATCAGAGAGTTACTATTTTGAGGCCTAGACATGCTGATGTGAAGTCGGAACCCCTGAAGTGTAATACTCTATCTGCAAACTCTGCGGGCTTCTGCGCACTTGCAGAATGTGAATTGATTGCATAATATATCACATTGGTCATGCACACTAGCAATACATAGACCAGTTGCGTATAACTCAGGAATGTTGTGGTTAAGGCGACCATAGGCCATATCAACCTCAATCAACAACCGTCAGGTGCATATTCCTGAGTACCATCCAGCCGAGACATCTAATTGGGTGCATTTGGCATGAAGCGCTCAAGGCTGCCGGTGCAACACCTTTTCCCCTATCTTTTCAATGTATTAAACTGCCACCAGTTATTATGACGTACTGCATTCCTAAATGCTTATACGTAGCTGGTCTATTGCTTGCTGGTATGAGTTGCTGTATATGTAGGAAGGCAGTGTTCGACAGAAAGAGGGGTGTCCTCCTGTTTGGAAGCACTAAGAATAGTCTCTTACCCAGACCACTTTCGCTGCCTCCCTTATATTATATAACGTAATATAAAAATGGAGGATGCAGTGCCAGAAGGCAGGTCCTAGCCTTCGTCTAGACTGTGTTAGTCAGGCGGCAAGAGTATTCTTCCCCAAAGGCTTCAATTCCCTTTACAGCAACAGAAGTAGCATCTTTCAATGCAATACTGCGCAGGGTACTTCCAAATTTCAGGCCGTATCTTGGTGATGCACCGTCAGACCATCTTCAATCGACTGTCAATCGCTTCGTCTTCGGCCTCCATTATACTACCAACCTCGAGGCTGTACAGGCTATAGTACTCCAGATACAGCACGAAACAGTAAATTTGCGTTTATCGGCCTCACATATAATGGTGCCATGCCAATTCACATACCTTTATGAGGTGTAATATGGAGCCAAACTAATGATCAGGTTGAAGAGGAATGGGCAGTTGGGTAATCACATGGGCAATACCTGGCAGCCTATGTTAAGAAGAAATGCTTCCTCTGAGATGTGTTTCGCAGCTCTAGTTTAGTATGTTAATTTTGCACTGGTCATCCTGCTGAACCAGCTGATTTGATCATAGACCTTATAATAGTCAAATTCAACAATTGGGGTTATATCTCCTGCACAGATTGAGGTTAACAATACAGGTCCAGGTTTTTGGGGCGCCGAAGGCGCCCCTATATTGTTTTCAGATTTAGGTCTTCGTATGGCTTCATGTTCGTATATATATATATATATATATATATATATAGGGTAGCTACGCCATTTCCGGGACAGGGCCAATACTCGGACACTCCGCAAAAATGTACGTCGCACGAAACAGACAGGCAAAACTTCCAGCTAATGCCACGCTTGGTTGATACTTGTACTAGCAGGGTTTAATAATCCACAGCCATAACGAGGCGAGTGCCCTTCGGTCGGCGGCTGGACACCGATTCCTTCTCCCCTATCTCTTCCGGAGCGTCAAGAATTGGCAGGAAGTAGGAGGAGCTAAGAATTGCACTATCTTCGATTGCGCGCCAAATTCGAACGGTTGGCCCTATCTGCTTAGGGAAAGATACACTGAACTCATTGGTGATCGAACTGCATGCGCTGCAATAGAAACTAACTTCTGTGCTTGAGAGAAGTTAGTAAAAGTCAATACATATTCGTTACTGCAGTTGCCAATTGCCGGACAGCAGCAAAATATTCATACTTTGGTTGCTGATTTAAATTCACTGATGATAGCTAGGCAGTGAAGGCAGATATACATGTGCAGGTTGATACTGGAGAGGCGAATGAAAGATTTTGTATCACCTGTGGAACTGATGAAGAGGGCACTTGGATTTGCTACGACAGTTATTCCAAATGGCACCATCTTTGTTGTGTAGGGCTATCTGACTGTAGCTACCTTGTCCAGTCCTTTTGGAAGTGCCCTGAATGTTGATCCGTGGTTGTATTACCGATCTTATTCACTTAAACGAAGTTTAAATGAAAGCACCGTAAGTCCTAATGCCTGTCCCACTTTAGGAAAAAAATGTCCGGGAGTAGGGAAAATGGCGGGTGCGACTGAGGATGGTGTCGCTAGGCAATCTCGACGTAACGGGTCGTTTTCTCGCCACCTCTAGAGGAACAGATGTTTTTCCAGTAAGTGTAGGCGTTTTTTCTGCTCAACTACACCCTTTCCTGACTGTTCTCGCTGGTTTATCGTTAGCTGTCCCGGAAATGGCGTAATTACCCTATTTCTGTCATTTTGCAAATGGCGGCGCTCACGTCGTTCTTTACAAAGCTTTAAATCCTCTCTAATGACGTTTCGCCGTGTTTGAATCGAACGAAATGTGGTCATAAACATGTGTTAATAGAGTGATACTAATAAAAAGCCTAAGGAACGTCTCTTCTGCGAGATACAGCTCCAATTATCACTGACGGACATTGTAAAATGGCCGCGCGCTCGACGCTTTCTGTTTGCTGGGCTCAAAACCATCTTTATTTAGATTTTGCCGTGTATCCAAAGAACGCAAAGTGTTTCTAGAACATGTTTAAGTAATATTATTGTGGTAGGAAGCTTACTTAACTGTTTTTCTGCGAGGTACAGCCCTAAATACAACAGAAGTCAATAATGGAGGACCAGCGAGTCATGACACATAACTATAGCCATGATTCGCTCATATAGTCATCATAGGGTAGCCTTTTAGCCAGCACACTCCTCCTCCAGGCACAAAGTAACAATTGCTCATTCAGAATGTCATATAGATCAAAAAGCAGTAGGCAAACATTTGACAGTTTGGTAGGGATGCTTTCACTGGATATGACTGGCTGCTCTGGAGACTTGAAACTCTTGCAAACCCAACGGTCTAGTGTGTCTTGATGTATCTTTCAGACCAACAACAATACTGCATCCCCAACTATCTGATTTACTGAACGTACATGGGAAAATTGCTAGCAAGTAGTTCGAGGTTCAGGGGCGCCCTGGCGCCCCACGAGTTTTTTAACTCGAAATACTTGTTTTGGTTGGTAGGTCTCCTTGCATAGGTGCACTTGTACTGACATCATCTCTCTCTGTGTGTGTGTGTGTGTCAGGTTGTGGAACAGGTAACTATGTAGTTGCTGTTAGCCCGTATGTGGGACGAGTGACTGGTGTGGAGTTTAACTCAGGCATGCTGGAGCAGGCCAGGAAGAAAGTGGTCGGGTTGAAGAATGTGGAACTGAGGCAAGGAGATGCTACGCAACTGGACCTCCCCGATGGATTCTGTGATGCTGTAATCATTAACCAGGTACTGTGTAGAGTGCTTATTTCTCTTTGCACAATTTGCACTATGCTTAACATGATAGAAGATGCGCAAAGATAAGAGGATAGGAAGTTGTGGGTGATGATGACTCAAATGTCCTCCACAGCACAATTAGCCTTTATATTAAGTGGTAGGTGTGAACTATGGTAGTCTGAATGCGATATATATTAGTAGCAGGATGCTGCGAAAGTCCACTGGTCCTGTACACAGTTGACAAAGATCTACGGGTCGAAATGTCCTGCTTGCTGAAGAATATACGTTTTGCCAGTGGATGTGTATCAATGTAACTATGAAGCTCTGCAGCATCATGCTGTGAAAGCATACTGTGTACTAGCATGACAGTTGTATTCTCCATCAGATAGTGTGGGAGTGCATATAATTCACTCTTCATTCACCTCATCACTGTACAGGTATTGCACCATGTGAGTGACATTGGCAAAGTCATGAAGGAGTGCTACCGCATCCTGGGGCCAAGGGGAGCACTGATTGTGAATTCCGCCAGCCCTGAGCAGTCTGTGGACCCAGTGTGGTTCCTGTACCTCATCCCGGATGCTTGTAAGAAAATGAGGATGAGTAACAGGTTGGTACCAGGATACCAGCATGTTTAATCATACACGCAATGGGTATGTAGCTGTTCTCTATGTCTAGTTTTCACTTGTGAGCAACATTCGCACTGTCTGTGATAATGGCCTACTATTGCACCCAGACCACCAAAAGACAGATTGGCATAACTGCTTATTGTTATGTTAATGCCCCAAAGGAGGGACATGCTGAGATGTTAAAGGTGTTTCCACTTCTCACAGTACATAGTTATCACTTACCAGCCTCTCACATTGTTTGGTCACTACAATATCTGTGTCTCATTTCAGTGTAATGTAGAGAGCTAGATTATGGCAATTCTTGTCGGTTAACATATACTCTTCAGCCCTCTGTCTAAAGATGGGCAGGTGAAATGATGATAATGAGCAGGCATGTGATGCAATTTGACATCTAAAATGTCATTATACGTGACTAGAGGGAAAGCCCGCCTTCGGCGGGCTTCCCTGCTTTGGTGCTTCCTCGACGGCTACTCGACGCCGGCCTGGCAACGCCAGAGTGTGTGATGACAGTGTGCTAATGTCATCTGGTAGCATACATGCATATGCACTTAACTAACAGAACAAAACAGCGATCACTGAATCACGTGGTCATGCACATGGTCTGATCAAAAATTAATTGTACATGTCTCACAACAGAGCTAGTTAATATCCATAACACGATGCTTGCTATTGTCTTTGCTGTAGCAAGTGTTGACCTGGTGGGATGTTCCCAAGGAGCACCATCTCATTCATGCAGCTTTGCATGTTGTTGGGTGTAGAAGAGATGCACTAAAAAGCAACCTGATGCGATCATGTCCCTGTCCATATTATTGCATGCAATTGCGACACTGGTCAGGAGCTTCACTTTCCCCTCGCTCTTGTTGCTGATCGTCTCATAGTCCCTATCCTTTCCACAGCAGCATATCTTGTTGGTATGTGCGTACCAAATCCTTAATTCGCTCCCTGGCAAATGCGGTCAATGAGAAAAGATCGCCACAGAGAATCCTTGCTCTTCTGCTCTGCATTTACATTGCACTTAGCTGGTTTCGTTCGGCAGTTGCGTCGATTCACATGATCCCTGAGCTTGGGAAGCATTTCACACCACAGTTGGCAACATAAAAATGGCTTCAGTATCCGAGAAAAATGGCCACTTCCCGGCATCCTCTTCCCTTTCCTCTCCGCACTGGAGCCAAACGTTGCCGTTTTTGCAATCCCATTGCTCCGAACTGAAGTAGGACGCAGTGCAGACGAAAGGAGGTGGCCAAATGCGCAGCGCAAACCCCTAAACGCTGCTAAGAATACAGAATGCATCCAAGAATACGGAAGAATACAAAGTCGGATACTCGGGTTTAGCTCCATTATATATAGGATCAGAAAGTGAAGCAGTTGTGCAGGACTGTCTTTATAGTCCGGATACCGGACTAGTAGTGTATTTGAGTGTTTTATATTGTTTTCATACTATCTCCCACCACTGAAGATTCCCAGCCCTAGATGAACTGTGCAAGTTGATGGAGAACGCAGGGTTTCAGGTGAAGACTCAGCTGTCCTTGACGTCTGAGCTCCTGATGGCCAAGGAGATGTTCTATGATAAAGAAGGCCCATTTTCTGAGAAGTGGAGAATGTATGACAGGTTAGTGGGTGAATGCCAGGTAGTTGCAGTGATTCCTGGAGTACAGTGCATAGGTTAGGTCTCCTGTACATGACTTGACTTCACATCTAGCGTAACTATTCTGGAGCAGTTGGGGTGGATTCATGCATAGTATGCAATTGCATCATCGCTTGACAAACTTCTGTTCTGTTCTATTAAACTATTCTTGTGATAGATTGAAGTGCGATATAGATGTTGCTCCTGTTACCGGTGTGATTGCATAGACCTAGGTAGTCAGATGTTTGCTGGTAAGCTACTTGCGCTCCTTTGACTGGCAAGGAGTGTATGCACACAACTGGTAGCAAGTTACCCTTATAACAGAAGTACACACCTTTCCTAGCCAACTCCTGCAAATTATGTAACTATTGACACACTTGTGTGTAGTTGTACACGAAGTGTTTGTGTCCTTTTTGAGGTGAATGTTGTCCTATACTGCACATCATTGGTAGTCTTGGCTCTCGTTAATCTTGTATCCACACAGCACATGGGCCATGGCAACTAAGGAGGAATTGGAGGCCGGTCTGGCAAAATGGAGGAAGTTGATTGATGAGGGAAAGGCGGACGAGTTCATTGCGGAGAAGGACCAGATCAGGAAGACCATTGGGTTGACCACCAGCGTGGTAGCATACAAAGGTCTCAGCTGACTTTGCCACCGCAGCACAGCTATTCAATAGGATGACCTTACGGTTGTTGTGTTAGGAGGTAGCTATTGTGTTTCTGAGAGATCCAGCACTTGATTGTAGTGGAAATGTAGCAATATATTTATAGTTTATTGTATAATATTATGTACTATGTGTAGTGACCCATGTGATATATTACTATTCAAATTATGTATAGATGCACTAGTACGTCTGGACTCGATCTGGAGTATATAGCTAGCTAGCTATGTATGAACTGCAGCTGTTGCTAGTGGCTGATCTAGAGAACAGCTTAGGAGCTTTAATTGGATGCAGGAGTGGCATTGGTCATGTTTTACATCCACAGCGGCATGGCTTCAAAGTTCATCCAAACGCACATATGCAATATCCAAGGAGCACCACCGCTTTATCAAAGGGGTATAAGTTCTACTTAAGGAGGCGTGTCCACTTAGAGGGCCCACGCCCCACGTGATCAGCAAGATGGCTACCAGCACTGTGACCCGTACGAAGAGCAAGAGTGCTAAACGCGCTTCCACCCCTGCGTCCGACGATTCACCTGCCAAGGTGGCCAAAGTAGATGCAAAGGAGATTCGAGGAACGGAAAAGAAGCCATCGGTGGCTGAGATCTTTGAAAGCTTAGAGTACGGGCCCGCACCGGAGTCGCCAGCAGTGGCACAGGCGTGGCTGGACGACCACAAGAGGCGCTTCGGTCACTTTATTGGCAACCAGTGGGTTCATCCAGAGGGGAGGCAGGTGTACAAGTCGTACAATCCTAGCACTGGTGAACTACTGGCCGAAACAGTCCAAGGCAAGCGCTTAAGCAGGGTATTTAGGTATATTATGCGTACCAATAATACTAACTGTAAGGGTATGAATTAGCCTCGCTCATCCAGGCCTATTTTATATGGGGAAAATAGGCCTGATACAGTGCCGTACATCGAGTAGTGCAGCGCTGCGGCCCACAGTGCAATTCAATCAGACAATCCTGCCTCGTGACAGTCAATCAGTTTACGCATCATCAGTATATTTACACGCAGAAGTTCATGAGTTGACTAGGCAATCTGAATATCATTGGATGTCTCAAGCCAGTTTGTGATGTCATAGCATATCTTTAGTCTATTTGGATTGCACTGTGGGCTGCAACACTGCACAAGTCGATTTGTGGCAATGTGCCAGGCCTACTTTCACCTTATAAAATAGGTCTGGTTGTGCCAGACTAGGGTATGGATATGGGCGTTTGGCGTGATGCGTAGTTGTGTGTCTGTATTGTGTCAACACGGTGTGTTTTTTTTCAGTGCTTTTATATGTACTGTTTGTAACCTGTACTTTTGGTCTAACAGTGTGTGTGACCCTTGCTGTGCTGCTGTCAGCATGCACCTCTACCACATTGGTCCACGTCCTTACTGCAGGGACTGATGATGATGTGGAACTGGCCGTTTCTTGTGCCAAGAAGGCCTTTGACTCCTGGAGCAAGCTACCAGGTATGGCTGTAGCTATGTACCTTGTCATTGTACGTCTTTCACACTTTTTGGTTCGGTCTGGTGTCAATCCACTCCTGTTCTTGCTCCTCTCTCAGACCTCCCTAGAAAACAAAGGGTTAAGTCAGGCATATCTAGGAGTATGTAGCCTGACAAAAGTTGAATTGCTTCCTCTGCCCCTGTCCCTGCATTTCTCCATCCTCTTCTATCGCCCCCTAAAATTATTCCCCCCTTGTCTACCGTCCCTTTCCTTCTTGTGCTCTCCTCTACATTGCTCCTTTCAAACCTGTCTATCCCCCGCACCCTCCCTCTCTCTCCTCACAGGTCATGTAAGAGCCCGCCACCTCTACAGTGTTGCCCGCCATGTTCAGAAGCACATGCGTCTGCTGTCTGTGGTGGAGTCCATGGACAATGGCAAGCCCATCAGGGAGTCTCGTGATTGTGACATCCCCTTGGTTGCTAGGCACCTATATCATCACTCTGGATGGGCTCAGCTTATGGAAGAGGAGATGAGTGGGTGGGGCCCAATAGGCGTGGTTGGGGCCATTGTACCCTGGAACTTCCCTCTCATGCTTCTCTCGTGGAAGGTAATCCCACAACAGAGGTGTTGTGCCTGGTTGTGCTTTTATTTCATGTGCCACAATACCGTAGTAAGGCATTGACTGTTGGAAGTTGCTTTTATAATATAGAAGAGATGCGTTTCTCATACAATATGGCCCTGTTACCTGTACAGAGCAGTGAATTAGTACAGTGGTTGTGGCGACAATGTCATCATGTATATATAAAGCTAAGCAGCATTTCTTGCAGTACAGTACGTACTGTTGGTAGATGTCAGCTGTCCTTGTTGAATCTGACTGCTTCCTTGCCGGTTCTCTGCATGAACTTTGAGAAGGATGCTGATGTTTGAGTAGCTGAGGGTGTAGCACTTGCATGTGGTCGTTTCATGTTAGTTTGCGGGCAAACTATGGCACCAGTGTTTCACATGATTAGTCATCTGGATTCTATATTTCTTCATGTGAGATGTACTTCCACTGTTCATTTGCCGAATGTGAAGTATATGAAGGGGTGGCCGGCAAACAGCATCAAATGACTATCATATGAATTGCCAATTTCCACAGTTTAGCAAACAACAATAACATCTGATTGACTGAGTATTCGGGGATTGAATGGCAGTTGCATGAGCTGTTGTCACATGTTGTTTCTCATGTCATGCAACACGACTTGCTATAGGTGTGTCCTGCTCTTGCTATGGGCAACACAGTGGTATTGAAGCCAGCAAGCTACACTCGATTGAGTGCCCTTCTGTTTGCAGAGATTTGTGCAGAGGCTGGACTTCCTCCAGGCGTCTTCAATGTTGTCACAGGCAACGGTGCATTTGGGAGCAAGTTGGCTATGCATCCGCAAGTGGACAAGATTGGTTTCACTGGTTCTACTGAGGTAGGTGTCACATGATTGTCACTTGACAGTCGCCAGAGATCGCAATTGTAATCTAATATAATAGTCACATGAAGTGCGTGATATCCACAGCAAACTTCAATGTGTGAATTATGCTGGCTATGCCTACATGCGTTTTATTCTGAAAGTACATATAATTATTACAAATTGCTCAAACCTTGTTTTATGCTTGCTTTTTGAATACTAGCAGGAAAACCCGCCTTCGGCAGGCTTTCCTGCTCCGGCGCCCGCACGACGGCACTTCCACAACAGCTACTCGGCGCTGGTCTGGCAAGGCCAGAGTGTGTGATGACAGTGTGCTAACATCATCTGGTAGCATGCATGCATATGCACTTAACTGAACAAAACAGCGATCACTGAATCACGTGGTCATGCACATGGTCTAAATCAAAAACGAGTCGTATATGTCTCACAACAGAGCCAGTTAATGTCCATACCACGATGCTTGCTCTTGTCTCTGCTGTAGCAAGTATTGACCTTGGTGGGATGTTCCTAAGGAGCACAGTCTCATTCGTGCAGCTTTGCATTTTGTTGGGTGTAGAAGAAATGCACTGAGAAATAACCTGACGCGATCATGTCCCCGTCCATGTTGTTGCATGTGATTCCGACGCTGGTCAGGAGCTTCACCTTCCCCTTGCTCTTGTTGCTGATCGTCTCATAGTCCCTATCCTTTCCGTAGCAACTTATCTCGTTGGTATGTGCGTACCAAATCCTTCCCTGGCAAATGCGGTCAATGAGAAAAGATTGCCATGGAGAATCATTGCTATTCTGCTCTGCACTTGCATTGCACGTAGCTGGTTTCGTTCGGCAGTTGCGACAATTCAATCGCTAAACTTCGGAGGCATTTCGCACCACGGTTGACAACGTACAACATGGCTTCGGTATCCAAGAAAATGGCCGCTATCCAGTAGCTTCTTCCCTTTCTTCTCCGCACCGGAGCTGAACGTCGCTGTTTTTGCGATCCCATTGTTCCGAACTCAAGTAGGGCGAAGTGCAGACAAACGGAGCTGGCAGAATGTGCAGCGCAAACCCCTAAACGCTGCTAAGAATACGGAACGCAGCCAAGAATACGGAACTCCTAAGAATACGGAATGGTGTCAAGAATACGGAACACGGATACTCGGGCTTAGCTCCATTATATATAGGATGCTGGCCATGTTGAATATACTGGCTTAGAAAATGGACAAGGTTTGGAGTAAGTGCGCACCTTGGGGTACCGCATGCAATTTGTAGCTAGTGTATATGATTACCATTACTTTTGGCCAGGTACCATGCACAAATACCTGTATCTTTAGTAGCAAGGACTTTCTTGTCTACTTAGTGCATCAATGAAATGCATGAGCCTCACGGGAAGGAGCAGAATTTGGAGAAGTGTGAATGTACACTATTGATAATTGTAGGGTACGCATGGTACGTATATGGTATGGGTCAGCCGTGTTGAAGCAAACTGCCCTCATGGAGGATGTGTCGTCAACAATGCGGCAGAGTATTCCCCACTTACGTACAAAGGGAGAGGCTTAAGAGTAGCCTACAAAATATGTAGGCTTATCAACCATTTCCAAGCTGGAGCACTTTGATAGCAGATGCTTCCTAGCTGCCATTGTGTTGGGTTAGCTGCGGACTAAGTTAAGGGCTAAGAGCAAATATGTTTTATAGAGGCTGACGAGCAGTTGCGACATGAACCGAGTGAGGCCGAGACAGGGTGGCATGCCTGCCTTTGAAGGTCCATAGCTTGGTTGTTAAAGAAAGTTTGAAGAAAGCATTTAATTGCTGATCGCAGGAAAAGATGCTTTCTTATCGAGGAGACCAATGTGCACAGGAGATGGAACGTATTGTGAACTCCACATTGCCTACGCTGTGAGTGTGCATACATGTGTGTGTAAGGCCTTGGGTTTAATTCTTTTTTTTTACTTCGTAGCCTTTCTCTATGTAGTCTATGTCAGGTGTGCCACTTCACTGCATTATCATTATGGTCCAACATTATTCACAGCAGAGGGGATTAAATCTTGTTCATCAGCAGTGCTACCAAGTGTACCTACATCAAAATGCACCTTTGCCTCCTACATATGTTTCTGTACATACTCTTGCATTGCGACTTGCATTTTGCCTAAGTTACTTACAGACATGCATAGGAATAACGTTAACCATCAACAGGAAGTTCAAGTCAGACTAGTCACACACATACATAATGTCAAAAGGAAATGCAACTCAGCAAGCAAGCAAAGTATGTATGTCCTACTACAACACCATACACTGCAGTAGTGCTGTAACATAATGCACACAACTTCGTCACACTATGCATGGACAGGAGCTTCATATCAGTTCTATAGACCAAATGGGCTTGCACTGGTGGCGGATGTACAGCAGGCAGTGATCTGGACTGATCCACTTGTATGCCATCCTCATGCATTAGCCCCAGTGTGGGTGAAAGCTGTATGTGACTCTCATCTTTTGTTTCAATGACTGGGGAGATAAATACTGCTTGATAAAGCCACTCCACCCCCACCCCCCCCCCCCCCCCCCCCCCCCCCATTTGAAATCAATAGCTATATTGATTCGGTTACAAGCTAAAATATTGGTGACTGGACAGACCACTGAAAAGCATGGTGCTACGCCACTGATCTTTAGTAGTTTGCAGAAAAGTTTTATTATTTCATGTTTCTGCACTTTTTATGGAGCGTAAGCTCAGATATGATTTGCCACAACCACAGGACAGCAATGCAGGAACATGGCTCTCATGTTTTGTTCTGGAGCAGAACTGAAGTGGCAGCTAGAACCTAGGCTCTGCACAAACTCGTCCACTGGAAGCGACCCGCAGTAGCTAATCAACCGTGCGGATGTCCTAAGTGGCGCGCTTGCTAACGGCGGCCGAAGCTTGTCCCGTATGCACTTGCGAACACCCATCTGCCCGCGTTGTGGGGCTATTGGCCCAAAACGTAAAGAGCCATAAGTGACCTACCATCGTACATCTCGATCTAAAGGGGGCGATGTACACGAAGAAGCCCCTGCCGAGGAGTGCGCGGCGAAAAACCTCCAAACGACTGTCTGCCATCTTGGATTTACAGAGAAAGTATACGGTTTTCCGGACACGCTTCTATGCTGTCAATACAAAAGAGGAGCTCCAACCGTTGTCTGCGAACTCCTCCCGCGAGCGTCGACGAAAAGTGCCCAAACGTTCCTGTCCATTGCAAGCTATACTCCATCTCAATATAAGGTGGTAGACGTGCTAAAATAAGCTGCTGCCGAGGAGCGCGTGGCAAAAAAACAGGACGAACCGACCGTCGGCCATCTTGGATCTGCAAAAAACGTACAGGACCCCTCTGCATGAAGCACTCGACCACTTTAAAGTATACACTGGACCCTCCTACAGGGCTTGCCGAAGGCGGAGGCCTTGCAGCTAGTTATAATTACAGATGACATTAGCTTAGGCTTCATAGCCATTTTATACCTGCCATATATGTGTATGTGCTAGTTGCTGCGAACTATTCCTTCAGTTTTGTCAGATGGCCGCCCTACCAAGTAGGATTAAGGGCAAGCGGCAAAGGAGTGTAACAGGGAGTATTATGTTTGCTGGAGAATTCTTCTAATGGGTTTCCCATATCATTGTCAGCTGCCAGTGATGCAGACATAGTGAAGAGGAGAGAGGGGAAGTGTTTGATTGGATTAGAGAATAGGTGTCTGCAAGGATTTAACCACTGAGCACTTGGGTGCTTTTCACCCTTGAGCTTCGTACTCTAAATCTCACAGACACCTCTTGGGTGGTTTGCATGTACTTGTGTACTGTGCTTTCTTGTAGGTAGGTGAATAGTCGTAATGCTGACAAAGTAGCACTCTTCAGAGGCTAATCGTGCCCTCTGAACCAATTTGTCCTAAAGTGCAGCAGCCATCTTTGATACATAGTAGAATGTTGACTCCTGGAAATGGTGACTTGTGCAAACACTGAGATATGGTGTGTTGTACCACACACTGCACTACGTAGGTGCAGTGTGCATTACAGTGTAGGTGTAATCTTTCTATGAAGGCAATCAGGCATTATGTGGTAAGCTGTACAGTATATGTACATTTCCTAAGTACCCCCTTGTGCAAGGCACTTCTATTAATAGTATTAAGCTTGTAGGAAAAGGAAGACTGTTGCGTTGTGTTACCAGTCGCCGTTCCTTGTGTACCAACCTATGCTTATATGTACGTACCAATCTAAGCCTTGTGCCCTACGCCAGCTTACGTCTGTCCCAGAGTCAGTACCAACGTATTTACTATACCACCTCAACTAAGTGCTGGTTAATTGATATCTCTGTTGCGTACTATGCTGATTTGAGGTATGACAGTTTGAAAGGTCCCTCTCCCAACCCAGACTCACTTCTCTCTCTTATTATAGACGTGTTCTGTAGTGGTTACTATGTGTGTTAGGTGTGGTAGCTGCTGTTGCAAGATTGTCAAGAAGTTGAAGAGTCTCAGCCTGGGCTGGATTGTGGTGTTTGGAGGTATTATGATAAATTTTACCCTTGGAATTGATTATACCGATGGTAACATGGCAACATACATCATCTCGTACACCCGTCAGCGCTCCCTGGACCCATACAGGGAAGTGGTCTCTCTCAACTATGCTCCATGGCTGGCAGGCGCAGTGCAGTTAACCCAAGCTGTGTTCATGGTAGTAGGAGGCTTACTGGTGAAGAAAATTGGTTGCCGTGCTACAGTTCTAATCGGATGCATATTCCACAGTGGAGCAGTGTTGTTGAGTGCAGGAGGTGTGGTGTTGTCTTACTGGGTGGTGGTGTTACTGTTCGGCGCATTGAGTGGAGTTGGTACTGGGATCGCACAGATTGCCACACTCGAAGCTGTTTTGCAGTGGTTGCCGAACCAGAAAGGTCTTGCTATGGGCATTGCGTTGGCATCCTTTGATCTCACCCCCATCCTCTTTATTCCACTTCAGACAGTGTTTGTCAACTCGCACAATCTCATTCCAGATTACTACCCCCCTGGCCCAGTCAGTTTTGGCTATTTCACTCAGCCAGAAGTGCTAGACCTAGTGCCGTACCTTTTTGTTTTCATGGGAGGCATACTGTTTGTGATTCAGATATTGGGCACAGTACTTGTGGTGGACAATAATAACATTGAAATGCCTGCTAGCCCATTGAGCTGTAAAGCAGTGTTGAAGTATGTGTGGGCATCCTTTAAGCCCACATCAAGTTGTTCCTGCTGCAATGGTACGAAGTTGCCTCACAACCATACCATGAAAATGAAACCTTTGGATGAAGTGAGCAGTAATGGTCCAAGCAAGCCAAGTGTGTCATCCAGTGCAGGGATGAGTATGGAGAGTAATGGGAAGAAACATGAACAGCCCTGTTTGGTTGAAGAGGTGACACCAAAAGAACTGATCAAGCGATGGGACTTCTATCTTCTGTGGCTAAGCTTTGTAGCAACGGCAAATGTTGTTATCTATATAATTGCCATGTACAAGGCATTTGGTGAAGAATTCATATTTGATGACCACCTGCTAGCTGTGATTGGCTCACTGATGTCTGTTACTAACTTCACTACCAGAGCTATATTTGGTTTTGTAGCAGATCGATTCAATGAGAAGACAACTCTAATCATAATTGTTGGTGTGGAAGCAGTTCTAACTCTCAACCTCTATAGCTCACAATTTGGAGGTGGAGTAACCTATGCAGTTGTGCTTTTGTCGCTGTCTGCTGCTGGTGGTGGATTTTACACTCTTTTCCCATTCTGCATTGCGGAATGGTATGGCCACAATAACTTTGCAGCAAACTATGGAATGCTGTACACAGCACATGTCTTATCTGCAGTACTCGCAATTTTTGTTCCAACACTGTTACACCAATACATTGGATGGGCAGGAGAGATGCTGACCTTTGGAGCACTTTGTGGACTTTCACTTCTTCCATTAATCATTGCAGGTGGTCGACGGATTAAGAAGAAACACTAAAGCGTAATTTATGCAGTTGCAACCTTCATTACAGTTTTCATCTGTATTGGTAACTGAGATGGTTCTAATGATATGCGCCCCTATTTATTCACATCTAATGCCCCTTACGTATTGTGTAAAGTAATCCCTCTTTAACCTGAAAGTGGATGTATTATGCAATATCATATAATGTTAAACATTTAATTATTTACTTCAGAGTGAGGTACCTGTGTGGCCTAGAGCACATCGGAACAAAGCCATAGTATGGATGGTGAAGACAAGACAAGTATTCATCATATTGCAGCTAGTGGTTGCTGATTTGACCACTAATAGCGTATTGTCAGTAAGTGTATGAACAACCACCAGTGCATTTGGTGCGGGACAATGCTACTACCGTATCCGCTCTAAAAATTCGTCACCCCTAGTGCAGCGAAAATTTTGTCTTTTGAGGCAATTAGAGCTGGTCCCAGGAATGGAGAAGACCGTCGAAGGTGACGAATATTTAGAGTTTTCGGACGAAACATTAGAGCGAAGACGAAACATTAGAGAGCTTTTCAGTACGGGCGTTCCTTGCTGAAATGGCCGCTTTCACGTTGACCGTGCGAGCAGCAGTGCGAGGCTACCACATGTACAAAGACGTCTGGGCTCCAATTGGGGACAAATTCGACTGTCGGCAAGAACCTGGCAACAAGGAGGACAGTTATGTTGTAGCGGTTTATGGCGATTCTGAGAGCAGTTCTGTGCTTGGCCACCTCCCGCGCGAAATCTCGCACGTATCCTTCTTGGAGCACGACGGTACTATTACCGGCAAGGTTACCGACAGGAGGCAATATTGTCGTCCGCGGGAAGGATCTGGATATGATTCGCGATCACTGAACTCCATTGTCGCACCAAAAGGAAAATGAACGACGTACACAGCGTCGAGAAGGCTTATAGGCGAACGGAACAATGCCAGAAGGACAAAGACAACAGTGAGCGTTGTTGGCTTTGCTACTAGGCTTTGTTCCTTGGCCGTCGCAGCCATTTTGCAGGCATTCCCGACGAATATTTAGAACGCTTCCTGTGAGGAAAAACGCGAAGGTACAAATCTGATGCAAGCCTATCACATTACATTATGTAAATTAGATTGTCTATCCAGACATAGCTCATTTATGGTTGTGTTCAAGTCACTCCAGTGGGTAATGCAGCGCATCACCACAATTCTCTACATTGCCTAGTTGGGCTATGTACAATGACATGTGTAGAGTGTGAATCTTACTATAATGCACCAGATCTCCAATTTTAATGTTTGTTCAGTCATAAAATTGGCGCCTTGCAGGGGATCGACTCAAGACGCTCCATGCTAGTTGAGGGACTGGGCAGGTATGTTCTTAGAGGGGTGCCATTCGCCTAGCTGCCTTGCGGCCAAAAAGCGAGATGTCCTTCGTCCGTTGTCCGCAGGCCGACGCACCATACCGTACTGATCGGTTGTTAAGCGCACCCCCCTTATTAACCTCTGTTAAGCGCACATTTCTTTACCAGTTTTTCACCCTAGTTGTTAAGCGCATAGTGATTTCAGGGGTTCAGGGGTTCTATTAGGCACATAAAAGGACTCCCTGGTAACCTAGTCACTTGCCTGAAGTGTAATAATGACTATAAGCTAGTAAAAATAACACTTGAATGAGAACTCACTTACTGCGCTACGTGGCAGCCATCTTAATATGACGTTTGCATATCATTATAATTTCTTGAACCATTCGTTTGTTAAGTGCATATCCTTTATTAGGCGCATATTTTCTTCCTGCCAGAGCTATAAGCGCATGTGCTTACCAACTGATCGTACGGTATTTGAAATTATCAATCAGCCCTTCCACTACCAGTGGCTGTTTTAAAGAGGTGGCTGGCTAACATGTCACAATCTTGGACAGTAACAATACAATACCGTAACAATACCGTAATGGTAGCGTAATTATTGCACTGGTTAAATGTAGATGTACTGAATGTATTCAAACAAATATTTTGAATTAAAAAACTCGTAGGGTGCCAAGGTGCCCCTGAACTCGAACTAGCTACTTGCTAGCATTTTTCCTATGTAGGCTATGTTCACTAATTCAGAAGGTTGGGGATACAGCAACGCTGATTGCCTGAAAGATGCATCAAGATGCAATAGACTGTTGGTTTGCAAGAGTTTCAAGTGTCCAGACCAGCTAGTCATTCAGTGAAAACCACACCACACACTGCACTAGGTGATATTTTCGTTACAAATTAAGCATGCATTACTTTAGTGCATTGTTAAGCTGTACAGTATGCACTTTACAAGTACCCCTTGTGCAAGGCACTTCTATCAGTAGTGTAAAGTGCGTAGGAAAAAGAAAACCTGTTACATAGTGTTACCAGTTTGCTTTAGCTTGTGTACCCATGTACACTTCCACCATTTCTAGTGTTTTGTACTGCCAGCATGTGACTGTGTGTGTCTCTTCGAAAGTCAGTACCAACGTATTTACTATACCACAGGTCAACTAAGTGCTGATCGGTTGTTATCTTTGTTATGATATACTGATCAAAGGCAAGTCAGTTTGAAAGGTCCCTCTCCCAACCCAGACTCACTTCTCTCTCTTATCATAGACGTGTTCTGTAGTGGTTACTATGTGTGTTAGGTGTGGTAGCTGCTGTTGCAAGATTGTCAAGAAGTTGAAGAGTCTCAGCCTGGGCTGGATTGTGGTGTTTGGAGGTATTATGATAAATTTTACCCTTGGAATTGATTATACCAATGGTAACATGGTAACATACATCATCTCGTACACCCGTCAGCGCTCCCTGGACCCATACAGGGAAGTGGTCTCTCTCAACTATGCTCCATGGCTGGCAGGCGCAGTGCAGTTAACCCAAGCTGTGTTCATGGTAGTAGGAGGCTTACTGGTGAAGAAAATTGGTTGCCGTGCTACAGTTCTAATCGGATGCATATTCCACAGTGGAGCAGTGTTGTTGAGTGCAGGGGGTGTGGTGTTGTGGTATTGGGCGGTGGTGTGAGCGCCGTGATATGTACACGCTAACATTTTCCAACCGTCTGTAGTGTTGAAAAGCTTAGCGCACACAGTTGCCCTACTAAATGCTCTTCAGAGCCTGGCCCACGCGTTCTGCACTGTAGCAAACGAGGTGTATGAAACAATGTAATGTTTACTTATCGTGAGTGACAGAGCAGCGACTGAAGGGAGCAAGTATTTCGAGTTGGGGCAGCAGCCCCACAAGTTTTTTTTAACTTGAAATACTTGTTTCATTTCCTTAGTCCTAAATTGTTCTGCTTTGGGAGGTTGAACCTTGTATAACATTATGTGTCCTATGTTAATTTGTTCATTTGTTGATGTTCGTGCTATAATTCTAAACTGTATTTGAAAGGCCACAAGCATGTACGTATCCAGTACATTGCATATAGTCTCGCTTCTAGCCCCTAATTCTTAGTTTTTTTACAGAATAAATAATACCAAACAATCAAATGTTCAAATTCCAAATGCAAGTCAATCCCCATCCCCTCCCGAGTCCGAGATTCTTGGCTTACGAATTATTTCACAATCATACATGATTGCACAATGACTGGGGCTGGATGCAAGATTTAATTGCATACTGTGGCTCTGATGATTGTGTAAGAGATCACTACACAATCCAAGTTCGTTCGCACTAGCCAAACACATTGAAATCTGTGAAAATGGCAAATTAGCAAATTGTAAACCTGCTAAAATTAAGGCACATACAGTATGCCTCCCTTACCAGTGGGCTGTGTTTTGTACGTATGTGTTCTTTCCACTTGATTGACTATGAGCACCTTGCCATGTTGATGGAATGGTTGGAAAGTTCAGTGTCATCCATAACAAACCATCATTTAGTTGATGCTGGTGGCAATTATGTTGTATGGAGCAGCAGTCCTAACTGGCCACATTATAGTATGCAGCAGGCTTGCTAGGGGATTTAGGCCCTGAGCGCACACCCCTTTGAGGCCTGGTCAATGGTAGCCCTTGACCATTGATCCAATCCATTACCAAACAGTCTAATGTGCACACTTGTGCAATATCTCTGTGCTGTCCAGTTGTAGTCCACACTACTAAACATACATATATGTACTATAATAGAAACAGTATATGAAGGGATGTCAGGAGATGTGTGTGCCCTGTGTATGTCCTATGCGAAATAGGGAGAACACTGCCAGACAGTGTGTTGCACTACACGTACCGTGCTAAGTGACATCGTCATAAGTAGGTAATCAGGAGTTTTGTGGTTTAGTACATTCCTAAGCTGTACTGTGTACATGACGTAAGTACCTCCTTGTGCAAGGCACTTCTATCAATAGTGCTAAGTGTGGAGGAAAAGACTGACTGTTTACATTTTGTTGCCATTTCCCTTTACTTATGTACGTACCAACATGCGCTTCTAAGCTCATTCAAGTGTTGTGTCCTGTGCCAGCTAGGAGTGCGCCTGTCAAAGAGTCAGTGCCAACATATTTACTGCTCCTCTCCAAGCTCAGACTACTCTGTCCTCTCTCTCTTATCACAGACAAGTTTCATAGTGGTTGCTATGTGTGTCAGGTATGGTAACTGCTGTCGTGGGGTCATCAAGAAGTTGAAGTGTCCCAGCCTGGGCTGGATTGTAGTGTTTGGAGGTGTTCTGATCAATTTCACCCTTGGAATTGATAATACCATTGGTAACATGGTGCCATACATCATCTCCTACACCCGTCAGCGCTCCCTGGACCCATACAGGGAAGTGGTCTCTCTCAACTATGCTCCATGGCTGGTGGGTATGCTGCAAATAGCCCAAGCGGTATTCATGTTAGTTGGGGGATTACTGGTGAAGAAAATTGGTTGCCGTGCTACAGTTCTGATCGGGTGCCTATTCCACAGTGGGGCTATATTATTGAGTGCAGGAGGTGTGGTGCTGTCTTACTGGGTGGTGGTGCTACTGTTTGGTGCACTGAGTGGAGTTGGTACTGGGATCGCACAGATTGCCACACTAGATGCAGTTGTCCAGTGGCTGCCAGGCAGTAAAGGTCTTGCTATGGGCGTTGTGTTGGCAGCCTTTCAACTCACGTCCATTGTCTTTATTCCACTTCAGACAGTGTTTGTCAACTCGCACAATCTCATTCCAGATTACTACCCCCCTGGCCCAGTCAGTTTTGGCTATTTCTCTCAGCCAGAAGTGCTAGACCTAGTGCCGTACCTTTTTGTTTTCATGGGAGGCATACTGTTTGTGATTCAGATATTGGGCACAGTACTTGTGGTGGACAATAGTAACATTGAAATGCCTGCTGGCCCATTGAGCTGTAAAGCAGTGTTGAAGTACCTGTGGGCATCCTTTAAGCCCACATCAAGTTGTTCCTGCTGCAATGGTACAAAGTTGCCTCACAACCATACCATGGAAATGTCATCTTTGGATGAAGTGAACATTCATGGTCAAAACAAGTCAAGTGCGTTATCCACTGCAGTGATGAGTACTGGGAAGAAAGATCAACATGCCTATTGGACTGAAGAGGTGAATCCAAAAGAACTGATCAAGCGATGGGACTTTTATCTTTTGTGGTTAAGTTTTGCTGCAGCGACAACTAGTATGATCTATATAATTTCCATGTACAAGGCATTTGGTGAAGAATTCATATTTGATGACCACCTGCTAGCTGTGATTGGCTCACTTATGGCTGTTATGAACCTCATAGCCAGAACTATATTTGGTTTTGTAGCAGATCGATTCAGTGCGAAGACAGCCCTAGTCATAATTGTTGGTGTGATAGCAGTTTTGACTCTCAATCTCTATAGTTCAGAATTTGGAGGTGGAGTAGCCTATGCAGTTGTGCTTTTGCTTGTTTCTGCTGCTGTTGGTGGATTTTACACTCTTTTCCCGATCTGCATTGCGGAATGGTATGGCCACAATAACTTTGCAGCAAACTATGGAATGCTTTACACGGCACAAGTCCTATCTGCAGTACTTGCAATTTTGGTTCCAACACTGTTACACCAATACATTGGATGGGCAGGAGAGATGCTGACCTTTGGAGCACTTTGTGGACTTTCACTTCTACTGTTAATTGTTGCAGGTGGGCGACAAATTAAGAAGAAACACTGATTTGTAATGTATCCAATTGCAGTCTTCATTACAGCTTTTTAACAATTTGACTTGTTTTGGGGGTGCTGTTGGTGTTTGGCTTTAACATGGTTCATGTTTGTAGTTATATGTATGAATTCTGTATTTTTCAAATTTTGTGCACATTGTTTTAGATGTTGAAGTTGACATCTTCCTGCAAACAAATTACATCATCCTCTTTAGCAGTCAGTTATTGTTTGAGTGTATTGTATGCATGGGAATGTTCGGAGACAATTTTTTTTGCGAATTTTGCAAATGACGTCACATTTGCGAACATTTATTTCGCGAACATTTCCCATCTCTGCATATCTTATAGTACAGAAATCCATAGTATTATACCACTTGTCTCCCGTTGTACTTTTGGAGAGTCAGGTCAAAGACAATAGAGCACTTTTTCAAGCCCATCCTCAGCGATTGCTCAACTGCAGTACCAGCAATGGCCATCCTAGCAGTCAAGAAGGAAGTGGCTAAGGAAATGGGAAAGTGTGAGAAAGCTTGACAGAAGCACAGAGCGTACGCTATGATTTTGGAGGAACTCCAGTGCTTGGATTTACGGAGAAAATATATGGTTTTCCGGGCACACTTCTTTGCTGCCAATACAGAAGAGTAGCCAGCCGTTGTCCGCGAACTCCCGTGAGCGTCGATGTAAAGCGCCCAAACAACCCCATCCATCGCAAGCTATACCCCATCTCAATATAAAGTGGTAGACGTGCTAAAAAGAGCTGCTGCTGAGGAGCGCACACTGAAAAACCTATGATGAACCGCCCATCGGCCATCTTGGATCTTCGAAAACGTAGAGGACCCCTCTACAGGACGCACTAGACTCCCCTACAGGAAGCACTTGACCACTTTACAGTATACACTGTATCCTCATACAGGGCTTGCCGAAGGCGGGGGGCTTGCAGCTGGTAGTATAAATAATCAAGCACACATTTGTGAAAATAAAAATGCAAATTTATAGTTCAGCTGGCAATTCACGAAAATGTTGTTCTGCCAACATTTCCATGCTTACGGTATGTGAATGCAATAAAATGGCAACATTGAGGTATGGTTGGGGATATTACATAGAGCATAAAACTTGTACTCACTCCAGTGCTTTACTGGTTAGATTGCCCCCTGTGTTCAGATCCTTCCCTTCTCATCTGTATGTGAGTCCCTGTAGATGGCTTGGGTCCATAGGTGTCCTGCGTTGTGCACTAGGAGCGTGTGAAATATTTGGTTAGAAGGCTAATAATATGAAAAGGCAGTATGGGTAACTATTAGTTGCTACACACTCTCAAAGGTGAATTGCGTTTCCTGCACTGGTAACATTGAAATGCCTGCTGGCCCCATTTAGCTGTAAAGTACTTGTGGGTGTCCTTTAAGCCCACATCAACTTGTTCCTGCTGCAATGGTACAAAATTGCCTATATGGGTAACTATTAGTTGCTGAACACTCTCAAAGGTGAATTGCGTTTCCTGCACTTGCTATTGTGCAGTAACTTATGCAATATATGCCAGTAAAAGCATGTAGTGGGTAGCTTACTACAAAATGTACGCCTGCTCAAAAAGCACAGCTTCTGAGCAAGTATAAGTACATCCAGTACACATAGCGAATCGGTGTTTGCAGCTTTCCATTATTATAATGAAGTCTTTAAAACAATGGCGCCTTGCTTACACAGATCTGGAGAACAGACTTCCTCTGAGCAAGCAATTCATTTTTCCCTGGTGCGATAACTTCTTGGAATTGAGTCAGGGATTAATGCCCAAAACTGCCAGTGATATGAAACACCCTCAGCCGCTCTGCTAACAGTGTTTCCAGTGGCATTCTTCTCAGTGATGACCATCAGTAACTTTCCAAATAGTCTGTAAATGTTTTGAAGGTGAAGTAGGAGGTTTCCAGGCAAGATGGGGTTGCTGAACATGGTGCCTGCATATCAAGGAACCGCTTCTCACTATGTCAGTCATCACATTGACTCCTGCCCTACCTGCATTCGATATGCCTGCCCATCCTAGATACATTGGCTGGGACGGAGACATGCTAACCTTGAAGGATTTTATGGACTTTCATTTATGTTAATAATCATTGCAAGTGGTCTACGGATTAAGAAGAAATACTTAAATTTGAAATATGCCACTGCAGTCTTCATTATGGTTTTCAGCTATTGCAGAGTGCACTTCGTGAGAAACTAGGGATATAAAATTGTCAAGAAAAACAGATGAAGATGTAGGGATGGCACTGTGTCTCTAAAAGTACATTCCGCTATGCAGAAACAGTTTGGACACAGGGAGGAGCAGAGCAGTGCTACACAGACTGAGTGCTAAATGGAAAATACTACATTAGCCTGTTGGAAGAAATCCTGGAGACGTTTTTGAACTATCCCTATGCCTGTTCTTGCTTCTTTTGCTGAAACCTCATGCTAACCATTTTACTGTTCTTTTCATTAGCAAGTTTGCTTGTACTTGTATCAACTTGTTGTGGTTTCAGTATCTATTAGGAATAGGAGTCTTAGAGTTAAGGTTAGACATTTAGCTAGGACGCTAGCTTTCAATGCATGAACATAATAATGAGCAGGTTAGCAAATTAGGTCCCTTTCTTTATGACATGTGAGAGTTCACATGTGCACTCTTTATGTGAGATTCCCATGCCAAGATAGGCAATTTCTGAATGCAGTTTCACCACATTATAGCAGCACTGCATGGCCTGCTCTAGGTGACATCATGGCCTGAAGGAATTCGAATGGTTTTTATACACTGTGTGTCTGTACAATACATACATATACTTACAGCATTTATACAAGTGGCTCCTAGTGCTAGGTACAGTATCACTTAGTGTAGGAAAAAGGGCTGCTGCCTAGTATCACGTACCAGTCTGTCTACCCTGCACCAATGCTTGTTTCCAAGTGTCTGGTGCTGTACCAGTATTCCTAGTCACTATCCTGGGTTCTCCAGTGCACTGACTTTCTGAGGCAAGTTGGCTTTCAAAGGTTCCTCTCCCAACCCAGCACCTGTTTTCCTTACCTCACAGACGTGCTCCCAGCAGTCACTATGTGTGTTAGATGTGGTGGCTGCATTCGAGGGGCCTTCAAGAAGTTGACTTTTCCCAGTTTAGGCTGGATTGTGGTGCTTGGAGGAATAATGATCAATTTCACTGTTGGAATTGACTTCACTGATGGTAACATGGCACCATACATCATCTCCTACACCCGTCAGCGCTCCCTGGACCCATACAGGGAAGTTGTGTCTCTCAACTTCTCTCCATGGCTGGAGGGTGCAGTGCAGTTAACCCAAGCTGTGTTCATGGTAGTAGGAGGCTTACTGGTGAAGAAAATTGGTTGCCGTGCTACAGTTCTGATCGGATGCCTATTCCACAGTGGGGCAATATTATTGAGTGCAGGAGGTGTGGTGCTGTCTTACTGGGTGGTGGTGCTACTATTTGGTGCACTGAGTGGAGTTGGTACTGGGATTGCACAAATTGCCACACTAGATGCAGTTGTCCAGTGGTTGCCGAACAAAAAAGGTCTTGCTTTGGGCATAGTGTTGGCAGCCTTTGATCTAACCCCAATCGTCTTTATTCCACTTCAGACAGTGTTTGTCAACTCACACAATCTCATTCCAGATTACTACCCCCCTGGCCCAGTCAGTTTTGGCTATTTCACTCAGCCAGAAGTGCTAGACCTAGTGCCATACCTGTTTGTTTTCATGGGAGGCATACTGTTTGTGATTCAGATATTGGGCACAGTACTTGTGGTAGACAATGGTAACATTGAAATGCCTGCTAGCCCATTGAGCTGTAAAGCAGTGTTGAAGTATGTGTGGGCATCCTTTAAGCCCACATCAAGTTGTTCCTGCTGCAATGGTACGAAGTTGCCTCACAACCATACCATGGAAATGAAACCTTTGGATGAAGTGAGCAGTAATGGTCCAAGCAAGCCAAGTGTGTCATCCAGTGCAGGGATGAGTATGGAGAGTAATGGGAAGAAAGATGAACAGACCTGTTGGGTGAAAGAAGTAACGCCAAAGGAACTGATCAAGCGGTGGGACTTCCATCTTTTGTGGCTAAGCTTAGCAGCAATTGGCACAGTCGATATCTATGTAATTGCCATGTACAAGGCATTTGGAGAAGATTTTATTTTTGATGACCACCTGCTAGCTTTGATTGGCTCTCTATTGTCTGTTTCAAACCTCATAACCAGAATTGTATTTGGTCTAATAGCGGATCGTTTCCATGTAAAGACAACCCTAATCATAGTTGTTGGTGTGGAAGCAGTTTTGACTCTCTTCCTCTATGACTCACAATTTGGAGGTGGAGCAGTCTATGGAGTTGTGGTTGTAACACTCTCTGCAGCTGCTGGTGCACTTTACACTGTTTTCCCAGTCTGTATTGCAGAATGGTATGGCCACGACAATTTTGCAGCAAACTATGGGGTGTTGTACACGGCACATGTCATATCTTCAGCAAGTGTAATATTAATTCCGACACTGCTCCACCAATACATTGGATGGGAAGGAGAAATGCTGATCTTTGGAGGACTGTGTGCAATTTCACTTCTTCCAATAATCATTGCAGGTGGTCGACAAGTTAAGGCCAAACACTGAGTGCAATATTGATATTACTCTGGTTCAACTGAGAATGACAGTGATCTAATTCACATCTAGTCTGTGCTCTAATTTGCTATTTATGATATTGTGTAATCACATTTGATGGATTGTTGCTTTATGTAGTAACTGTTGAAGGCAAATCAAAGTTATTTTTTTTGTGTCCATTAATATGCATATTCATGAAGCATTCTTTTCACTCCAGTGAAAACACAATGCAGATTGATTGATTGATTGGTTAAATATGTTATCATTAAATCGTATACTGATGCATAATTTTCACGATCAATAGTGTTCAAAACATTCACAATTATTTTTATAGCGAACATTCATGTTTTTTAATACCATGTAATAGTTTTTACAGGCTGTGCATGCTGTCATAGTAAGATGGCCGACAGTAGATGGTCCCCTAGTCTGGGGGCCAGCCCCTCCACCTTGCAGAAGGGCGGTCTGGCTTTACTTGTGTAATGTTTTGTGCATAGTGGGTGGAGTGAACACATAAATACGTTAGTTAGCGCACTCTACTCACGCCAGGTAATGCGATACCGAGCAGCCTTCTCTGCTTCACAGCGATTGATTTTCTGCAAAGTCGGCTCCATATCCCTCTGTCGTAGCCATCAGTTGTACACTCCGTCAGACTTGTATAATTTATTCAGAGTCATGGCGTAATGCGTTTATGTTCATAATTATGTTTACAGTTTACGCTTGTTCCGCAATCCAATTGGACCAACTGGTGGATTGTGAAGCCAGATCCTGCACAAAAAACATTGTACAAATGAAGCCAGTCCCTCCTTCCGCGAGGTGGAGGGGCTGGCCCCCGGCCAGACTAATCATCAACAGGTGCTTCTTATTTGGGTGCAGAAGGAGTCTATACAGAACAGCACAGTAGATTGTGAAGCCTACAAATTACCATAAACATTTGCAATTTTCACGGATCAGCAACTCGTGAAAGTTTCACCCCACAAACGCTTACACAAGGCTTTGGCTATCCTGCCTGCGACTCTACAACTGCGAAAGTCAAATGAGAAAATTGCAAAAACTCACAAACTGCAAAAGTTTAACCCCGTGAAAGTTAAAGTGTATCACAGTAATGGGTACGTACAGTAGATTGAAGTGCAGCTAAGTAATACTTTCAGTGAATTAATTCATAGATTGCACATTTTAGCCTTAGCTGCTGCCAGGACCAGCTCCTGTAGAACAATTGTGCAGTCCACCATCCGCCCAATCAGATGCCTGCTTTATGCAAGCAATGGTCTAGCTGGCTCAACCGTTCCTCAGTCTAAAGATCCAATGAGCTATGGCCAGTATTGCACAATGTACCAGAGCCTCCTTGGCAAAGTTTATTCTCAAATATTTCTGATCCCCTTTATAGACAGAGGTTGATGAAATTCTTAGGTTGCAAACATTTTTGCAATATATGTGTACAGTATCTGCTGACATGAAAGTGCACCTGATCATGCAGTGTATGGTCAAGACTTACGTAGTGACTGCCTGTATTGAAACTTGGCATCAGTTCCCAGGTATGAGTCAATACCCTGGCTGTCTGTGCCGGTCACTACTACATGGCTACTGCTTTTACATAGCAGCTGCACAGCATGTGTGAGTTAATTGTTGATGGGTGTGATCTGTCATTTGCCCTGTAGGTTGGCCAGATCCTTCGCCGTGCTTCTGCTGGCACTGGCAAGCGCATCTCATTGGAGCTGGGAGGAAAGAGCCCCTTTGTGGTGTTTGACTCAGCTGACATTGACAGTGCTGTGGAGGGTGTTGTGGATGCCATTTGGTTCAATCAAGGACAGGTGAGAGAGAGGAGGGAGGGGGAGGAGGGGGAGGAAGACATGTGAAGTGCAAGCAGGCAGAGGTGTGGATGGGAGGGAGAGTGAAATGGATTTAGGTGATGGCAGAGGTGGTGTGACGGTAGAAAAAAGGGAGAAGGAGAGGAGTGAGGGATGGTAGTGAAGGAACGTGGCTTTGGAGGAAAGGAACAATGGGAGTAATACATGCTAGGAGGGTCTGAGCATCTAGTAGTATGTACACACCATTTTGTTCTGCCCCTTGGTCCACCCCTGTCCCGGCCCAAAGGTGTGCAGTGCTGGATCACGTCTCATTGTCCAAGAGTCAGTTGCCAAGACGATGGTAGATAAGCTCAAAGAAAGAATGTCCCATCTTCGTGTAGGTACGTGTTGAATACATACAGGTATAGCACATTGCCATGGCAACCAAGGGATATCTAGAGGGTGAGACATGTTGTATCTCACTTGAGCCATAGATGCTCATCTATGCTTGAACTTAGTGTGGTACATATATTTTGTACCACAGTCAAATGTGATGTGCTGAGTGATATCTTCCCTCGGCCCCCATTCAGCCTTGGGTAGATATCAACTATGCATTACACTTGAGTGCATAGTAATGAAATGTAAAGTGTGTGTACATCCTGATAACTCTGATCCTTGTAAAGTCAGATCTGTTTATTGCTCTCCCTGCATTCATTGCCTCCCCTTTTCTACTTACTTCAGGCAACTCCCTGGACAAGGGCATTGACATGGGAGCCATAGTGGATCCCTCCCAGCGAAAGTCAGTAGATGCACTTGTGAAGAAGGCACGGGAGGAAGGAGCCAATGTCTTCCAGAGCTGCGCTTGTATCCCAGAGACAGGCTGCTACTACCCACCCACGCTCATCACTAACGTGCAACCTGTGTCAACTGTGGTGCAGGAAGAGGTGGGTGTGGCATGTGTCATAAGACAGTGACATGAGGTGCTGCAATGCAATCTGCTATGGTGGCGGCTATGCTATTGTGTATCAAGTAAATCATATATACGTAGTAACTGTATACCCATAGGCTAGCATGTCCATGTACTTGAAGATATGCGAATACAGGCAGGAACTGGTTGAAGGCCCATATGAGCACTTCCTGTCACATGATAGGCACATGATGTAAGAATATAGAGACCTTTTGGTATGAAGTCCAATTTTGCTATTCCTTGCTTGTATATGTGGTGTTGAAACCAGAACCCATTTTGTTGTTTCTGTTGACTCAGGTATTTGGTCCTGTGTTGACAGTGCTGACCTTCCGCACTCCAAAGGAAGCCATAGCACTTGCCAACAATACCCGCTATGGACTGGGATCCAGTGTCTGGACGGAAAACATGACTTTGGGAATGGAAGTGGCACTCAGGTAGGAAACTGTTGACTTTTTTCATTGAAATGCAAGAGCTACATACTGTATATGTCCAAATACAGGCCTGGGCCTCTATTAAAAATCTGTACAAAAAGAACTAATTCCTACCTATGCTTCCTATATAAAATTTCTGATAACACATGGCCACTGTCAAGATTTACACGTGCTGAGAAGGCGCAAATTCTCAGAAGTCACCAAGCTCACAATTCGGTCTCGTCCAGCAACTCCCATCTCCCTGACAGCGGCTTCTTTCACGGCTCCACTATGTTCACTCCATACCTTTAGCTGCAGGAAGAAGTAACTATGCGGTATGCTTCTCTTTGGACTTGGACATTGCTGCTGCAGTGGGAACTCCAGTAAGTCACCACGTGTCGCACTGTGTTCGATTCGTACCTAAAGCATGCACTTCAGATGCTGCAGAGCGCCAGTGTGTGGATTCCAGACCTGGCTTCAATTCGAACCTGACCTCTATTCGAGATCCAGCCTCTATTAAAGATTCACTGCTCGGACCCCTAGCTTCTATTCGAGCCCCGGCCCCTATACGGTCATATATACAAGTGTTGGTTATGATCATTACTGAGAAACTAGAGCTCCATTAGCTCTATTAGCCGAATCAGTTTACAATCATGACTATGCACTCAGAAAGCCAAAGGCAACGATAGTTTCATGTATTGTGCAGACATGAATGAGAGCGTGTATTGAGTAAAAGTGTGTATGTACATATGTAATTGCAACCATGCACTTTTGGTGGGTCTGTCCCATTCATGAAATCCACACAAGTAGGTAGCGGCTGAGCTGTATTTTGAGCCATATTGTATGTCTGTAATTGTGATGAATAGGAAGAGGTGGAGCTGCTAAGAGGTTCCATTTGATCTTTGAATTACATGGTGTGAAGTGTTGCATTGTTTAAGTAGTTTCCCTAACCACATTCTATTGTTAAACTCTATTGCATTGTGTGCATTAGACCACCCCATCTTGCACTGTATAAAGTGATACAGTTCGTATTACGCACATACTGTACATATATAGCTATACTTAAAGTTGTAATGACATCTGGCATGTACTAGATGCTCTAGGATACCAGGTGTACCAGGCACAAGCTGTGTCGCTTGTATTTCTGTGTGAGCAACACCATGTTTCCCTTCCATTACCTTAAGAGGTGATGAATGTTGTGTGAACAGCTGCTTGGCTTTCTTTATGCCCACCTTCTTCAGTTCTCTGTCCCTCTCCCGGTAGCCTAAAGGGCCAGTGTGCTTGGTAGAATAACATAGTTACATGATATTCTTAATACAGCTATGCAATCTCTCTCTGTGTGTCTTCATGTTAGCTTAAAGGCTGGTGCTTGTTGGGTGAACTGCCATAACTTGTTTGATGCTGCCGCTGGGTTTGGTGGATACAGAGAGAGTGGATTTGGCAGGGATGGAGGGAAGGAGGTAAGCACTCTTCACACATATGCTAACTACATGGTGCACGCAGCACTGTAGAGCAGACGCCAAGGGGTCCGATTTGCCATTGCCGTGGGTATCCTTATAAACATACATACGCAGCAGTATTAGTTGAGCTTCGTGGTATTGTATTTTGTGAGTTAGCTGAGACAAGTAATTATGTAGGTACATATTGTCAGTGTGCATCTATGTCTCACACCACCCACACATGCCACTAGTAACTTGCTAGGTCACTTGTACAACCCCAACTGAGACCCTACTGTATGCAGATCCAACTGAAGTCACAACGTTGTGGACAACTATCCACACACTGAACAAACAGTATTAAAGTGAACTGGAGTCCACTTTGTCCCCTTTAGGGCTTGTATGAATACATCCGCCCAAAATGGCAGGCTAGGCCTTGCCCCCAAGTGGACGAGGAAAAGGTGAAGTCGTTTGGGTCGACTGTGCCTTCCCGCCCCCTCAATCCCTTGAAGGGTGAGCAGCAGAGCTATGCCGTAACAGGAAAGCTTGGAGAGGCGGAGCTGCCAAGGTGTGTGCATGTGTGTGTGTGTGTTAGGTGAGGTGATGTACTCGTCCTACATGGCCCATTTCCCTCACTTCCACCTCTCCTACCTTACAGCATTGATCGTACCCTCAAGATGTATGTGGGTGGGGCACAGAAGAGGCCCGATGCCCCGTATGCTCGACCCGTGGTTACTCCAAGTGGAAAGGTAGTAGGTCAAGTGGGGGAAGGCAATCGGAAGGACATCCGTGATGCGGTTGAGGCAGCCCACAAAGCAGCACCAGGGTAAGGGAGTGGGAGGCATCCAGTAGCTCCATGAAAGTGTTTGTATTCAGCAACACGGCAGAGATGTTGAATCCTATGTACATCTTTTAGTGTGCCATGGAGTAAGTTGTAGTGTAGGCAATGAATAGTACCTAGAGGAAAGAGATGTGGTGGAGAAATGTAGAGGGGTGACAAGAAGTACCTTGGGAGGTGAGAGGTTGGAAGGTAACCAGTAGTACCTAGAGGAATGAGACGTGGCAGAGGGTAGAGAGGTAAAAAGTACGTAGTAACCTTGGAGTGAGAGCCTGCAAAGTTTGAAAGTGAAGTGGGACCTAGGGCCTAGGGGAGTGAAAGGTGGAAGTGAGAGGTAGCGTGTAGTACCTATAGGGGAGTGCATGAGAGCTACGTAAAAGTGAATGGTTGACAGGTGACAATATGTAATTGGCCCTGAAGGAGTGATAAGTGGAAAGGTGGCAAGTAGAGGATACTTGTACGTAATGGCTCCTTCTGAGGAACTCTTACTATAGTAGAGATTCATGACTACTCTTCTCTCCCTCCTTCTCCTTGAACTCCATACCAGTTGGGGGAAGCGTGCTGCCCACAACAGAGCCCAAATAGTGTACTATATTGCGGAGAACCTGGAGCTAAGGAGAGATGAAGTGGCACAGAGGATCAACACCATGACAGGTATTGTACGTACTTTCTGTAGGCTGCTTCATGTTTACGACTAGCTAGGATCATGTAAGTACTGATCATGAGGCATGTTCTATTCACAAGTTTTAATACAGTATACACATATTTTGGCTTTCAAAAGGGCACATCTTTGGATATGATTAGCTAGAATTGATGGTTAAATGTAATAGTTGATAGAAACTCTCAAACAGGGACACATTTACACCATTAGTTTATTGATGCTGCAAACTATGCTTGATAGTATTTCACCGACACGTACTTAAGTTGGATATAGTATAGTGTGTGCGTGAGTGTGTGAACCATATGTGTGGTGTGTGTATGAGGGTGAATCCTGTGCACATGAACTCCCTCCCTCCCTCCCTCCCTCCACACACACATACACACAGAGTGTGGCATGGATGCTGCACTGAAAGAAGTGGACAGTTCCATTCAGAGGCTTTTCTTCTACGGTGCCTATGCTGACAAATACGGTGGCTCTGTGCAGGAGACAACTTTGTATGGTGCTACCGTGCGAATCCATGAGCCAGTGGGAACACTTGGCATAGCTTGCCCAGATGAGTACCCTCTCCTTGGTTTTGTCTCCCTATTTGCTCCAGCTGTCATCAGAGGAAACACAATTGTCATTGTTCCTAGTGAGACCTATCCACTGTCTGCCACTGACCTGTATCAGGTGTTTGACACCTCCGATCTACCAGGAGGTGTGGTCAACATTGTCACTGGCAGCAAGGACCACCTCACAAAATACCTAGTTGAGCATCAGGTGAGTTGATGTGACATGATGTCACCATTTATGTGATCTGAAAGGAGAGAGCCAGTGTGACTGCATGTGACTTGCATGTGATGTGTAGGCTATGGAGTACATTAAGTACTTACGTATGTGCTTGCTTGCAACTCCAATTATGACACTTGTTCATGACCTGCAGGATGTGGAGAGCATGTGGTACTTTGGTAGTGCTGAAGGCAGCAAGTTTGTGGAGATGGGGAGTGCCTCCAACGTCAAGCGGACATGGGTAAACTACGGAGAGAAGCGGGACTGGTTATCAGATCAGCAGGGTCAGGGGGAGGAGTTTCTTGTTCAGGTGAGGGGAATAAACAGCATGTTCTACGTAAATATATGCAATGTAAATTTCATTATGTATAGACAGCTAGTTGCCATTTTCTATTGCACCTTACAAGAAAAAATATTGAGCACATACATACATACATGGCTGGCCAGCTGTGTGTATGTACGTATATTGACTGTAGGTGTTTAGTAACCTTCACATGGACAAGAATGAGTCGTTTTACATCTAGCTACATGCAGTATATGTGTAGGGACAATACAGAGAAGTTTAGTTACTGTAGGTAGATAGCATCCAGACAAATGATTATCTCTAGCTGTAGCTCCCCCCCCCCCCTCCCCCCCCCTCCCCCCAATCCTTCTCCATGCCTCTGCCACCTGATCTCTCCCTCCTTCCCATCCCTCTCTGCTACCTGTGTTCTTATCTTCTACCCGTCCCTGCTTCTCCTTGTTCTTTGCTGTCTATGCCCACCCTCTGTCCTTGTCTTGCACAGGCAACCGAGTGCAAGAACATCTGGCTGCCAATGGGAGAAGTGTTTGCTAATTGACCTAATACATGATTCATTAACTTTTGTACTAGATGAAAACGTGTAGTTGAATGTAACTACACCTGTAGCACTGGTTGTGATTACTATACCATATCCCGTATTAATTTTGTGTGATACAACTGTCCAGTACATGGACAGCAATATTGCATCATCCATATATTATGTAACTATATACATACTGTACCTAGTCAGCTATAATAATAGAGTGCAATTGAAGCACATTGCCAAACATGGTAATGATTATTATAATAGACAGTGAAAATAGTGCAGTATATTATATACAGCTTTTTATATAGGGGGATCTTACAGTACTGGTAAGTTAACACATATAACAAATTTGCATGCATGCAGTTGCAAGTCAATCATTACTGGTCTCGAGTACTGTACATACATGTACATATGGAGGTATATTATATGATTGAAGCATATACACAGCCAATTAATAACTGGTCAGAGGATATTATACTGTATATATAAGTATATGACCTATTGTAAAAGCTGTCATGTGGTACATATGGTACGTACAAATATAAATTGCTTGTACTGTAAATCTCTAACTCTGACATCTACACTCGCCAATAATGCCCAAAGACTGGACTTCTCCATTTCCATCAGTAAACTCTTCCTCAGTCAATGATACTTGGTCAGGTATGCATGATCGGTCCTGAAACTTGATACAATGACCACCTGGAACCCTGTTAATTGAAGGATCAATGAGGGCAAGGTGATCGAGTAGTATGATACACTGCAGCTGCAGACAATGGCATTCTTTCAAGCACAAATAATCATATGCGCACATGCACATTTCCAAAATAACCATGAAAAATTGTAACAATGCATGCTATATAAAATATAACCCTTGAATGCATGCCCTAGTGCCAATGATCATAAACACGTACAGTCATGCATGTATAAACTATATGTGACAGTGAACAATAATGTGCTCACGGGAAAAGGCAGACAGCATCAGGGGCTTGATCACAGTCGCCAACACATCTTCCTACATCAACCAGCTGGGATGTATGGCATGAGGTGAGTAAATCATAGTATCACATGTACTGTACATGCAACACTCAACATGTATACTGATGGTTCGGCATTACGTACAACATGCATGCAAGTGCACACACGGTGCATTGCTGCATACATGTACGTGTGTAGATACATGCATGCATTTGCATGTGCTACACCAAGACATGGGACCTACATACGGTACGCTCTCTGATCATGGAGTTTCAGCCATGCATGCACCAAGCCGTCAATCCTGGCAATCAGCATTTCACTTCCCTCGTGCACCTTGTATATGCATCATTATACCAGCTGCTGGCTGGCAGCAAAGTTGGGTTAGCTAGCTAATGGACGTCACAGCTAGCACATAAGGCAATTAGAAGCAAGTGTTGTTAATATAGATATGGTTTAGTCGCTGAGTGTTAGAGTGCAGGCTCCAGGTTAATTCGAGCTAGCCTCAGCTGTGGCTGATTTTCTTCCTCATGCCGCATCATTTTGTGCAGTGTATTGGATGCCTTTGCCATAGGCCTATAGCCAGCTCACAAAACACTAAGATACGAACCTTCTCCTCATTCTTGGTGTCCCCACTGTCATCTGTTGTACTCTGGTAGTAAGACTCCCAGTATGACATGCGGTAACAGACGTTTTGGCAACTACATGTCTCAATAACTTCCACAAGCTCATCACCTAGACAATGGAAATACGGACAAAAAACACTTTAACAGCACATCACAGGCTTACCCTGCCGTAATGCTCCTGTCACCCTCCCCCATGCACTCCTTGCACTTAACAACCTCTCTCACCTCAGAGTGAATCACAAACAACAAGCTCCCTCACACTTCACACCTACTCCCTAGCTCTCTACACGTTCACATCCTCTAACTCACACTGTTACAGTATTTGTAAACTTGCACAAGCACCCCTCTCCTCTGTTGTATATACAACAGATATGACACTCTCTCACCTGATACACTGCTTCTGCTAACTCATTACCCTCTCACCCTTACACCATATAATCTCACATCTCACCCATTCTTGCAACTAATAGTCTCACACCTCACACCTCACACATACACAACTACTACCCTTGATCACATGATCGCGCATCACACCTTGTACTCAACTACGTCTAGTCTAGATCTCATGCTTCACATGATAACACTATCTCATTCCTGATTCATCACACAACATGCCTAGTTCACACCTAACATGAGACATAGCATGCAGTGTCACAATCTGCTATGATCACACACCATTGGGTCCATTCACTGCCTTCCTTCTCACTGCAGTTGCTTTGCATGACAGACCTGTAGTAACAAAGTGTACAATGCTGGTTGCTGTAGCAGCACCAAACACAATGTAATGCGTTGTGGTAATGTCCACAATGCCCTCATACCACCCATATGCTATGGTCAGCCTTGACAATAGTGCCGGCAAGCATCATTGATAAGGTATACATAGTTTACCAAATGGGACAACACCTACATGACCACACTATCATGCCAATCATTTGGCAAATAACCTAGCAATGTCACGAATTTCCTGTGATGATGGCATGCTATCAAACAAATATGTTAACAATGTCGTCATGCCAACGATGTCATATCAGTTGTAGCTACTAACACCACTATATGTCGCTAATCTTCACTGTTGTCATGGCATCTCCATAGCCAAAACTAATGACAATTCCCAAACAATGATGCCATGTCAACATTCATGCATGCTGCTTCAATGACAAGGAAATATAGCCAGGCATTCCAGGATAGTTCCACTAGCACCTCAATCCCTATACCACATCTCCCATCACCTCACCATCTGGGCTGCACTGCCCCCCACACCTCCCTGTGTCCACCACCTGCTCATGAGGAGTATCAGCAAACAGTTTAATATAGTGAGGCTCTCTCTTGCAGCTGCTGCAATTTGACAAGTCCAATCCACACTCTTTAGTCACCAGATAGTTGTCAACGCTGTTCAGCAAATTGAGAGTCACATATTCAGTGGTAGTTGGGATGCACTGTGCACCGGTACAAACGTCCTGCATGGCATGGGAATAGGCGTATGTTGGGGTGGGAAGGATTAGGAGATGTTACATTGGGAATACTCTTCGCTCTTCCCTCCCCAATTCATTCAACAGGTTACCTGCAAGCCTCTTCACTGCCCACATGCCTAACTTATCAACATGCTTCCTCTATGTCATACCATACACCATTCACATAATTCTTCTCAATGTTTCAACCCCTTCCCTCCCTTCCCTCCCTTCCCAGAACCACACCCACTGAATCGTTCACTCTCCTCTCCTCAGGCACAGGGACACTCGAACACCTCCCAATGTCAAGGTAGATGGTATTCTGCAGGTTATCTACAGATGTAGGTGGCCATGTAGGGTAGAAGGGAGGGAGCACAGCAACAACCAATTCATCAGCCATGCAGCTACTCCATGCACTTGATTGCACTCACACATCATATGCACACTGGACCCCATCCTCACATGCACACTTGATTGCACCATCCCACTTACATCCACAACATTGCTACAATAGCACTAGTGAAATCTGCTTATGCAACAGAAAATGTCATATTAATATCCCTCCTTGCTCCCACAAATCATCCCTCACTCTTACACCCTCACTATCACATAGCCCACTCTCATTCTCACACCTGAAAACCTAACATGCATCAATTGCATCACTCCTCACTCCTCCCACATTCGGTACATCTATTGCACATACCAAGTCCGATGTACTCGTTCAAGGGCACCCTTCTGCATTCCATTGTCATGGGAACACATTGACAAAAGCCTTCCAAGGCAACAGAGGGGTGAAGATGTAAATATGGTGTCAGGTGCTATATGTATGCTGCACTCTCATTGGAAATGAAGCACACTATTCATGACATGCTAGAGGTCCAGGTGCTACAGCCTGTCTACTGAAACAATGACATACAACTCAACCAAACATAGTTAATACAGCAATATTCCATGTGGCCCAGTGAGCACACAATACACTGAACAGTAGTGGGAACAGAACTGTATAGAACAATTTGATTCCAACCTCAAAATAGTAGACACATGCCAAACAACATTAGCACAAATCAAATGACAGAGAGAAATGAAATTCAACAGAGCAGCACACACATGCAAGTAAGGCATGCAGGGCACTAGTAAAGTACAGTTGTTCACAGATTGCAGTCTAATTTACAATGGAAAGTAGTAAAACTAACAAGTGAATACAATTAAGGCAAATTAAAAGACTCACTTGCAAGAGTGGACACAATTACAGCAGTGAAATGCACCCTGATCTCCTTCATTGCTGCAGTGGGTAGTTGAGGGAACAGCATTGCATTGTACATCATTTGAATAGCAATGAATATATAGTAGATTAGTGATGTTTCAGAGCAGTGTGAGCAAAAATTGTTATATATGAGCAGATCAGTAGCAGCACTGCAACATAGAGCTGCAAGGTTAATTACAGAAGTAGTGCTGCACGACTCGCTTATGATACGGTAAGCTCAATGCAGCACATTTAGCGATATAGGGCTCCTGTCTGCTTACACACAGTACGTACTTGAGATGTGATAGAAGACTACACAGAAGACAGGACTTGTTCTTCCACAGAGTTGTTGCTCAACTGGTGGACTGAATTCTCACTGGACTAGTTGCACTCCTTTCTATCCCAGTAGCCAGTGGCTGCAGTGTGCTGGAGTTCTGGGGTGTGAGGGGTCTATTTATACCAATCTCTCAGTCCTTGTCCTGTACAAATCAAGCATGACACTGGAGCCAGACAGTCTATGCCCAAACATGTCATCAAAATTATGGGGGAGGTAAAGGGAGGTCAATTATCACTTAAGAGTAGCTCCATTTATGGACACTGACAACAGTGTCACTACATGAACACTCAGTATAGTACAGCATAATTATAGCTAGGTATAAGTCACTAAGTAGTATTATATAGGCAATACCTATAGAGTGGTGTGTGAGGACATTATGTAGTCTCTCTACATAATTGTACATAGCTGGTTTCATGTGCAGTTTCTCAGGTTAGCTATGTGAAGCCAGTAATTTTAGTAATTCTGCAATCATACAGGAATGAAGAACAAAGCACAAAAGATATATATGTTGACTATAATACATGTACAGAATATATAATATTATATTGTACACACACCTGCAATACATAATGCAGCTATAGATTTTACACGTTACGGACTTTATACAGAAATCATGATATACAGATAGTATTAAATATAATAGTAAGTAATTCATACTACCTCAAACATAACATTATACCTGCATCTACTCTACGTATACATTTTGTACAAACTGGAGAGATAGTTGGCCCAGGCCATGCAGCCATACCTAGAAAGACTACAAAACAACATGCAATGTACGTATGGTGGTAAAGTCCTGTTCATTCTTACTGTGCGTATTATTTAATTGCAACTACATTTGTATATACTGCACGTAATGTAATAGGCCATGCTGGTCTGATCTGGTTGTGTTGTATTGTGAAATGCTATAAACACAAGCATGTTTGGCTGTTTTCAATAGACTAGCTGTCTAGTGTGCATTCATGCCCTGAACCGAATTTTAGAGAGTATATGGGATAATCATGCACATGACCAATAGGTGTGCCCATGAATGCAAAAGTAGAATGATCCTGTTTCCCAGCTTGTCACCAAATCTCAGACCCCCACCAGTGCCCATTTTGTTGCATGCAGTGTATATATGTACGTGACAGGAGGGATGATGTGGGGGCGTTTGGAGAAGAGACGCTCTGCTTACACTTTCCTCCACTTAGATGCCTGGTTTGGACATAGCAAGTGCCAATCGACCCTGTAATGGCAATAGCTTCAGATTACTGGTAACAATTACTGCTTGCAACATCTGATCCTGAAAACCATCCAGAGAGAATGATGCTTGCCTTACCAAATGGATTCTCTCCACAGCCCACATTGCCACTGCCAAACGTGGCATGGTGTCAGGTGGGCATATACTATCTAATTACTGTAGCCAGTTTGTGCCCCAGGGTCAGTAGGCAGACCAGACGTCTCCATGCCTCAGACACATACCTTGGGAGCCACAAACAGCACATGTACTTCAAACCACATGACATCCAACCCAACCAAATTATAGCCACCAACACGCCCCCACATAATAAAGACACACACGTGTACACATGTACAGTATAACTGTAAGTACATTTATACGTATGTGAGCGTATTTGACAAAAGGGCCCACTTGTTGCTATGTATGAAGTGTCACTACAAACAAAAACATGCAACCGAGTGATGTTTTCAATAAATTCGGATTTTTGCATCTTTCGTACCTGTGATATTGGCCCAAAACCCTGGCCAAGTTTGAAACCCACAGTCCTTTCTTGCGCTTCAAACCAGGAAGAATAGTTACATTGTCGCCATGTTTACGGATATAATAATGGAAGGGTTACAGGCCATTTTCTCATAATTGCACCGAGCGTATTTTCATACTTTGAGCGAGTGTATCTTGGGAATGGGAGCAGCAGTTGAAGCGCAAGAAAGTGCAACGAAGAGCTCTTCTACTGCTAGCTCAAAATCGACAGATAGTGACAAGTGGGCTGTTTTGTCAAAATCGCTCACATAATACAGTGCAATAAGTAGTGTGTGCAGTCAAAGGCAGTACAATGTCAGCTCTTACATGTACTATTTTTAATTGCAACCAACAGGAATAATACATAGCAGTCAGGAAAAAAACATACTATAATAGTAGCTCTGGACAATGTGTACTGAAGGAGCAGAGTTTCAATTCAGAAACATCTTATTGAAGGCTCGACCGATGACAATCCTTCGTATCTCTGATGTCCCCGCCCCAATCTCATACAACTTAGCATCACGGAGAATCCGCCCAAGAGGGTAGTCATTGATGTAGCCATTGCCACCTGATTGACAGTACCGGAGGACAGAAGGTTGCATATACATAAACAATACTTGCATACACTTATCCCATCCTAAACCATAAAAATAGTACAGATACACTGTCCTACCAGTCCAAGATTACATGGGGGGTTTCAGCAAATACAATTACTATATATAATACAATCAGGAAGCTTGTCATTCCATCAGAAAGGTAGACAGAAATATATGGCATATAGATAAGACATAGTTATTCCAATATCATGAAACTACTATGTCAACAGATAACACCCAACTGATTCCTTATGTCAGTACGTACCAAGTCTATCATACCAAACTAGATTGTTGAACCATATTGGAAAGGTGACGTCACTATCTAGATCTACAGTACATGTAGATCATCATGCCACCAGCAGTTGATCAAAAGTTCCGTTATGAGACTAAGAGGAGACATCTGAATTATGCACAGACGAGGTCGGTGCAGACAAAACACATGTAGACCAAGTCTGAGTAGACAGAACATACGTATGTACGTGAAACAAGGTAGGAGGTTATTTGTGTGAAAACAATGTACGACTAGACGAAACATATGTAGATAAAGAGTGAGCAGACATAAGATGTGTAAATTACATAAGAGTAGACTAAACATGTGTACTTGAGCAAGATGGTACAGGACTTGTGGGATGGCTATCCAAACTAGACGTTGCAATCAGTAGTTGGTATTCACTGCTAGTTGCGTCAATCTGGCGGTGGTACAGACAAATGGAGAGACTTAGGCGTATATATCTGATTGATAATGGTAAGCATGTGATTCAGATTAGCATCAAGAAGCAGCAAGTCTTTACGAACTGACATCTTTCTCAGTGAGTCAAAGTGCTGCTGTCTATAGGATGAACATCACCTGAACATAAGTACATGCCCATCTTTCAATGCATTATCTTGCTACTCAATTAAAGTACATGTACATAGATGCACTTTTGCATTGGTGTTATGAACCCCTCCAAATTTCTCCATCTTAAAGTTATCTCATGCCTCAAGACTCAGGCATACATCCAAATACACCTGTGGCATTCTTGCTTGACTCAACAATGCCTTGTTTGAACTGGTTATAGTCATGGTCAGATTGATGCCACCTGCAGCCATTATCTAATACTGATTAACAATTGATATGCCCAGTTTGGACAACCAGCCCAACAAGCGCTATAGATGAATAAGGAATAAATGTAGGCTCACACCTTTCACACATTACATCTCTCATACATCACACCTCATAACTCATACCTCACCCACTACTCTCTCAATATATCACACTTCACACCCTTCTTTATCAAATCTCTCACACATCACACAGGAAAGGTCATACCATACCTCTAACATCTCACAATTCTTTAGTGGGCTCATCTTATCTCCCACATCAAGCCCTAGATCAAACACCTCACACTTCACACCCTTTACAGTTTATTTCAGAGTACAGTCGATTTCAGAATGGTTGGCCAAAATGGCAAACGGCAGAACAATCAAATGGCGTGATGTCACTGGTAGTTTAACTGCTTGCCATTACGTCACTCCTATTGTATAGTATTGCCATTTGCTATGACGTCACGCCATTTGCCATTTGCCTTTTGACCAACCATTCTGAAATCGGCTGAAGTTGTCCAAAATGGCAAAATGGTGTGACGTAATTGCAAGAAGCAATACAGAAGCAGTAATAGCTTGATTCTTCTTTGGACAATCGAGCACACCATGAACACTTGTCAGATTCAATGCAACGTTTCGTCCATCACAGGCTTCGTCAGGCATACAAAACAGTTTTGTATGCCTGACGAAACATCAGAACATCGAACTGAAAACATCAGTTTTGTATGCCTGACGAAGCCTGTGATGGGCGAAACGTTGCATTGAATCTGACAAGTGTTCATGGTGTGCTCGATTGCCCAAAGAAGAATCAAGCTATTACCTACTCAGCATACCTAATAACTTTCACGAAAACAATACAGAAGCAGTTGGCATGAGGTAATGGGAGCACTCACATCAAGAGCAATGACACACCCTTTGGTGATTCAGCCATTTGCTTTTTAGGGACAACCATCCAACCTAACATCACCTCTCTCACACAGGGTGCCTCTAGTATCTCACCCCTACGCCTTCACATCTCACACCTTACCCAGCAGCTGGATTGCATCCAGAGCCACTTGAGTACCAGTCTCAGCACTGTACAAAATGGCTGCAGCACAGTCCTTGCTATAGTCCTTATGCCCTAGTCAGTTGGGAGGTGAATAAGGAGGGAAATGAAGGGAAGTGATCGGTCACCCACAACTACACTGTACTTGTACCCAAGAACAAATATGTAAGCCATGCACTGTGCACAACAAACACATCACACTCAAAATAGTCCTGGGCAATGCTATCAATACCACCAACACCATTGATACCTCAGGCAGCATGAACTAGTCAATCAAAACTACAACAGCACACAGAGAGGTGCCCTCCATGGCACACAGGGCTGCAGGTTAGTTTCACATGCCAACCTCCCCCCCCCCCCCCACGGAAGGGTCTGGTTACATTGCATAAACTGACTTGTGTCCAGGGCAAGACCCTGCCCTGGCCAATCGGATTCATCATTTACTTAATGACATCATCCTAATTTAGCAGTTAGACATGGCGTCAGCTCGCTTGAATATATCATTGGACACGCTGCAGCTTCATTTGGGTATGCTCAGTCTCCATTCCCACGAGCAAAACAATGCCAACTCAGGCACTCCATACTTCGTACGCCACACTACTGCACTACGATGACATTGCGTAAGAATTACACAATTACGCAATAGTCACATTCTTACTGCACAAGTTGGCTTACACAAAGCAACCAGACCATTCCACAAGGTGTCTGGTGCGCAAGAATGGTTGCAGGGCACTGATACATTATTTGGAAACAGTGCATCGTTGCTGCAGTGATTACAGCAAGCACGCCCAATACAAGACGATCAATCCAAAACAGTTGCAGCTGCTAATTAGCTCATTTGATTAAGTGCAATACGTCTGCTGATTAATGACATAGCACGATGAGACATAACACTGGTAAACACATCACATTCTGTGGGTTCCCCGACAAATGACCGAGACAGGATAAAAAAATCCTCGTGTTTCGGTACGTAAGTGAATACCAACAGAATTTCTGAGTCCATCCAATAGACATAAAACCCTGTACCAGCGACACTGAAACTGACATTCAATCCACCAGTAGATGTAGTTCCATCTATGAAATTAATAAAGATCTGACTTGTTACTTTGAAGATGATACTTGATCAACCACATGTGAAGTCAAACGTAGACACAAACGTAATAAGCAGTTCCTCCACCCCTTCACTCATGCCATGCTTTGGGAAGTACTGTAGAAGGTGACAGCTCAAGAAAGTAAAACAGCCTTGGCATAGCCTTGATTACTAAAGTACTTCTGATTGGATGATAACTAGCCTCATGCACAGGCCCAATAAGGTACGTGGGGTGAAGAAGAACCATCAGAGACGGGGAACCCAACTCATATCAGTTACTTGACAAAGGCCCAGGGCACTACTGGTGACACACAGTAGCATGCACAACATCCGCAACAGTAGATATTCATTGTAAGCAAAAGGCAAATGAATACATTGAATTCAAAATTCTATATAAGACGATATGAGATAAACTATACAGCACACATTGCACATTTATGCATTAAGTATGGAATAAAAAGCAGTATTATTCACTTTGGTATCATGTAGGTGACAAACAGGTGGCAGTGAAACAACAATACCAGTGCCAACAGCATCCGACCCACCTCTGTCCACAGCTCTGGCAACTGAGTACACATAACAACGACACGCGTTCATCTTTGTGTACATGTCAGCCATTTTTCCCTGCAACAGCTGTCGGCAAGAGGGAAACACACACCAATTGATGTTAACATAATAATGTGTCATGAAACAGGACTCTAGAAGCATATTACTTGTCACTTATAGACAACACTTAACACACTAGATAGATAACTGCCTAACAAAGCACAGCACTAAACTTGTATTGATAACACAATGCCAATCAAACGTGATTTAAAAGTATTGAACCAACAAGTTAGAGCCAGATTCCCATAATCAGGTCAATTAGATACTATTTGGTGGGCAAGCTATGCACACTCAAGTCCCCTTACTCCTGCACACACGTAATGGCATCACTCAAGACACCTGTCAGACGTACACACATTCAGCAATAGCCAATAGTGTGTGAAAGCACACAAACCATTGTACAATGCCCACATGTATGTGCAACCTACCATGACTAAACAATTAATAGCAAGACATTGCCAACAGTGGAATCCACAACAGCTGCAAAACATCCACTTGCTCATCATAGCTCACAAACCAATCATTACGATATACAAAATGTATCCAACAGCAACACACGTGCACAAACACTCTCAACACATTTCTTGTATGAACATACATACAAATGTACTTCTTGTATATTATACAAGTAAGATCACATCTCAAACAACATGCAACGGTACATATGTACTACCACTGTCAAGCATTGGCCATGTAGCTCCTTAGGGGTGAGCCAGCAGGAGACAATAAGGGTGACCCCATCAGCAGCGGGGACACCAGCCTCATCTTCCCAGCCACATGACCCCCTCAGTGCAGGAAGCGTACTAATCTATGGGCTTGCAAGACCAATTAAATGATAAAGCTGGGATACAGCCTGAGTCAGAGTATTTGTCCTGGACTCCTGACAGTAACGTCCCTACCTAAAAACTGTCAGGTGGCTAGCATATCTTACACAATGTGTGTGTTGCACAATAGGAAGTACATTCCCACCTAATACTAAAGAGAAATGATTACACAAGTTGCTATATTCACCCCATTGGTTTACAGATCACAAGTAAGTGAGACCTGTAACCAAGCAGGAACCACGTTTCTAGCTTCTGTGTTGGCTGCAGATCTGTCACTTCTGACCTACTCATACAGCTTCTGCTAAACACTGGTCAATGGTGAACATACACACACGCACGCACGCACACACGCACGCACGCACGCACGCACACACACTGGAATATCAGCTAGGTCTTTGTTCAGCAAGCCCACCCAAGTTACTCGTTGTAACTGTGTTCCACCTGGTGTCCTTCTCTTTCCTTCTGGCCTGCACCTCAGGATCTGTGTTTGAATGTGGCGGTCTGGCATTCTCTGCAAGTGGCCAAATCATTGTAGTCTCTTTGGCCTCAGTCGGTGCTCTACTGGATGTTGCCCAGTTTCTTTTAGGATGTCTGCTTGTGCTAGATGGCGACTCCTAGGATGCCTCGGAGACACCTCATCTAGAAAGTTGTCAGTTCTCAATGTTTTCTTGGTCACTGGCCAAGTCTCCACATCGTACAATAGAACTGACATCACCAGGGTTCGAAATACTCGCATTATGGTGTCTTTACGGAAGTTGTGGCTTTGAAAAACTATTTTCTCCATATCTGATACACTGTCCCAACCCCTCCCCCCACACACACGCACACACACATACACACACACACACGCGTGCACACACACACACACACACACACACACACACACACAACACACACACACACATACACATTTTCATACCAGTTTCTGCAGCAATAAATTTAAAGTCAGCCATACACATCTAGCTGAGCAGTCTGATAGCACAAATACACCTACCTGAAAAAAATTGAATGCCCAAATAGAATCAATAATGTGATTGAAATTTGCATGTGGTAGAGGGCACATAGCTGTGGTCAGGGTGACAGGTTAGTCCTCTCTAACTGTCCCACAATTACATATTAGTAGTCAATTGCACCCTGGACGGGGGTGAGATGGCATTGGCGTGGGGTGGGAGGTGAGTCGCACACCTTTGCAGCTGAAACAACAAATTAGAACCAATCAAGATGCCATTTGGCACAGGTGGTGAACAGGGTGTGCACGACAGTCATGGTATGAATGTGTCCTAATCATTTAGAGTACGATACAGCCACGATTGGGGGAGAACATGAAATGGTTGAAGGTTGTGTCATGACACATTGGCAGTGGTTGCTATATCCCACTCTAACATGTGCTTGCTGGTGAACTAGCACAATTACTCCACTTGCAACCGTAATGGTTCTCATCTTTTGCAAAATGCAATGATGGTAGTGTACCATATGCATACAAAATTTCGCAGGACTTATATCTGTGAATTTCTGAGTTAGGATGCTTGTGAATATAAAACACAGAAAGTCTTCACAGAAACAGTGTCTGAGAAATGTATGTCCCATGATAATTTGTGTGCATATGCTCTTCCCTTCAGCAAAGCTGCAGGTAGCACTATTCATGGCGCTGTGCTGAAGGAAATAAGCTACCACAAACCAGAAAGCAGCAACATGGATAACCTATAGGTTTCCGTCACTTCTGTGGGCACTATCTGTAGCTAGCTATATACAGTAAAAACATAGCTAGCTAAACTTTCATGTTGCCATCTGGTGTATGCACCTTCATTTATCGCTGCATGACAACATTATCAGGGGCGTAGCTACCATAGAGGTAACCGAGGCAGTTGCCTTGATTAAAGATATGAACTTGGCAAATATACTAATGGCCTAAAAGTGCACAAATTCCATTTTAGCACTAACAATCACAGCAGACCTGAGAAAGCATATTGATGATATGTCACTCTTAACTCAGATGGATAGATAATGATCTCTGCATTGTCAGGTTAGCTGCAAAAAGAGGGAGTCTGTTTGAAAATGTACTATAAATAGAACAGGCATCCATTTCTTCAGAAGAATATATAGGACTACTACATTTGCAGCAGTTTCTTGTGGGCACTGACATTTTATAGACACATAATTACTACTTTCCCCTGTATTCCTCATATGCACACAATATATCAGAAAGTAGTTGCATGTAAATGGTTCATATTTGAAGTTTCTACCTCAGTAAAAGAAAAATCCTGGCTATGTCCCTGATTATTATGTCATAGGACACGTACATAGGCATGGATATTCTCTCATGTGGTACTTGCTGCTGCCCTTACAGCTAGTATCCTTTGTTAATAGAACTGCATTTCCAGGGACCGACTGTGTCACAGTGTGTGCACTGCAGGCAATATTTCACAAATTCTTCCCTCCGTCCAATAATTCATTTCCAGTGGCACTCACCTGTGTGCATGCATGCATGCTGTGCAACTTCAAAATGACAGCACAACACAATGGCTGCTGTTTGACTTGCTGGCTTAAGATGCACCAGAGCAGGGAAGCCCACCACAGTACATAACTGTACATACGCAAATAAAGCATACATTTAAGGGAGACCACGAGGAACCAGAATCAGGCAAATCAACCATCTTTCATAGCTCCATAGCTGTACTGCAGTCAATGAACTCTCATCAGTCACACATGAATCTTATGGATAATGGTTGGCTTGATGGTGGAAGAGAATGGGAGCACATTGTTCCAGCAGGCCCTCCTTATGCAGTATCTACAGTATCCCTAGCAGGTAACTCTTACCGCTGGGGAGCTGCAGTATGATTAGCGAATGGATTAGAAGAGTAGGCACTACAGGAGGTAACTTTCTATGCAAAACCTCCCATTTAGCCAGACGGTTCAAGTGTGGAGCGTGACTACACTGCCATACCTGTAATCTCATCACACCAACACCCCCAAGGGCAAGTTTCAGAGCATGCCTCCATTCAATCATATCATTAATGCAGTCATTATACAACACCAGCTCAAGTTGCAGAGGGGATGACCACCCGCTGTGAGCGGGTCACAACAACCAACCACCACAACTACACATCAGAGCACAATCACAACGCGAAGCACAAGTGGTAAGTAAACTGGATAACAAAATAAGACAGAAAACAAAATCCTTACCAAAACATTACACTTGCACTTACACCACTTACCCACGTGACTTGACAGAGAACCAAAATGCAAAAGACTGCATGAGCAGTGCCCTCTAGAGTATTGCAGAGGCTTGTACAACATGCACGACACAGGCCTCATACCTGGACTATAGTACACTACAGTATACAAACTGTACATTGTTTCAGGAATTCGTGGGACCATTGTTAGTGCCGTGTTCCTGAGTCAACAGACACGTGTGCAAAGTGATTAACGTGTTAGCAGTGTTGCAGTGCACGCAGGTGGTGGTTGATAACCCCAAGGACAAATCAGAGACAAACAGTCCAGCCACACTGTCCTCTATGGCAACCCAATCAATGGCTACCAGGCTGGCTGTCCCCTCCCCCGATTTGTTTAGTTTTGTAGTAAGGTGCAGACGTCCAACGTGCACAGACAAGCACAATTTATCATACGAGGGCATGGACTATTACTTCCATTCCATAGCTGTGATACAATCTTACTGTCGTTGTTCACCACAGGGCGACCTCCGCGTTAAGCAATTACACCAAAACATAGATAATGTCCTGAGACCATACATGGAAGATATTCAGCCGTGTATGATTGCACACTAACGCACAATCATGGATCACTGAGCATTCGTAATGAAGTCAGTTAATAAAATAGCAAAGTGGAATGAATGAGGGCATGTTCACACACATGCAAACTCATCAACTGAGTTACAGTACATACATACATACTTGACCAGGTGACAGTAGTCAGAGGCAAAACGTCCCACTAGCAGGTCTCTTCTAAATGCAAATATGCATGAAGACACACCAAGCATGGTACGTACATAGAAAGTTGTGAAATAATATGAAAGTGCACACGCACGCACGCACACACGCATGCACGCACACACGCACACATACACGCACGCACGCACGCACACATACACACATGTACTGTACATGTACATGTATGTATGTCCAGTCACACAATGTGTATGCAGATACATGGACACATGCACACTGCTACTCACTTGAAAAGTCCCAATGGGCTGATCAAACTGCTGCCTCACATGAACATAAGGGAAGGCCACATCCACAGCAGCCTGCATCAGCCCCACTGGTCCAGCAGACAGCACCAGTCGCTCCAGATCCAAACCAGACATCAGCACATACACACCTTTGTTAAGACCACCAAGAATGTTCTCGGCTAAAGGAGAGAGGGAGAGGTACATGGCAGGGTTGGGTGGAAGTGGGAGAGGAGAAAAACAGATAATTATACAGTTAAACAGTACATTATGTAGCATATGAAAAGAAAACATCTTCGTATAGCACTTCTGCATACCATCAGTTCCCCCATCCACCCCACACCCCACACACATTCACACCCACATGCATCCCTCACACACCACACACCAGGCACTCGACAGTTGTCAAAGATGAGTTCAGAGGTGTTGGAGCCCCTCATGCCCAATTTGTCCAACTTCTGAGCTGTGGAGAAACCAGGGTAGCCCTGTTGAGGAAACAAGATAAGTGCAGACCAAACATGATACTATTTGGGAAGAATAACCTACGTATGTACTATGTGCAGTATGCTCATAGTACAGTTAGTCTGTGTGTATGAATGTATGTGCACATGTGCATGCATGTGCGTGTGTGTGTGTGTGCGTGCGTGCATGCATGTGTGTGTGTGTGTGTGTGTGTGTGTGTGTGTGTGTGTGTGTGTGTGTGTGTGTGTGTGTGTGTGTGTGTGTGTGTGTGTGTGTGCACGTGTGTGTGCATGTGTGTGTGTGTGTGCATGCATGTGTGCGCGTGTGCATTTGTGCATGCATGCATGAGTATGTGTGCACAGTATGTGACACACTATGCACACATAATTATACAACACTTGTATATACGTATTACTACAAGATATTATCTTGAATCATCCACAAACTTAAAAGCATAGCTTTGTACTTCATCATGTGCACATATTTGCACTGTCACTGTGTCACACTATGTACAGTGCAACCAGTTCCCTCCATTCCACACCATCCATGGCCTATAGCACTAAATCTGCTTCAAACAGTGCAAGATGTATGTTATACGGCACATAGAGAGTGTGCTCAAGGGATGCAGTGTCCCAGTAAGGAGTGATCTACATCAGGCACAGTCTAAGCTGTTAACAGACTACACAGTCAGCTCAGTTGCTCTCTCCACAGTGTCTTAGGCTACAGTACAAGAATGGCGAGAATAATTGCCAGCTTCCGTATCCAGAAGAGGTTTCCTCACAACTTCATCTCCACACGATTAACAGGTATGGGGCCAACAAGTGCATGTTGGCGGTGCATCTACAGCTGAAACCACATGCTGTTGACAACTCCTTGCATTCCAGAAAAAGGCCCACAGCCGAGATAACAACACATGCCTCCATGTAAGAGGGCATTGTGCCGGATAATTCAATCTCACACAAAATGCCTGGATGCGTCTGTAGACGCACTCGATAGATGTGAGCTACCATATCAATTAGGACAATAGCTTTGCAGCCTTATCAAGGATGTGCCACGTGTCGGAACAAAAGACTTACCCTAGTGAATGCAGTATTGCCAAGTGGCTTATTTGGCAATCAAAGAAATGTCGCCATGGCAACACAAGTCTCTTTTACTGGTAGCAGGGTTTGTACAAAAGCTAACCTTCTCAATAATAAATGTTGTAATACCATTGGCACCGGCGTCCATGTTTGTCTTGGCATACACAAGAAGCACATCTGCGTCTGGACCATTAGTGATCCAGAATTTGCTACCATTCAACACATAGTGGTCACCTAAGGGAGACAGGAAGGGGGTGAAGAGAGGTAACAAGTAATCACTGACAAAATGTGAGATGTGACACAGTCATCAACACTCTCACACTTTTATGTATGTACATACTACGTATATACTGTATATGAACACACAATTGAATGCACACACAAACACACGAACGCTCACACACACTCTTAGCAAATGCATTCATAAAGGTACTACAAACATGCAGACAAGCACACACCACAGACGATAGACAGGTAGACACACAGACAGACAGACAGACAAATAGAAGACAGACAGACAAACAGACAGACAGACAGACAGACAGACAAACACACCATCCTTGTCTGCCCTGCACTTCATAGACACCACATCAGATCCTGCTCCAGCCTCACTCATTGCCAGCGCTCCAATGTACTCGCCAGCAATCAGCTGCGACGGCAGACATACAATTACAAACAAAGCACACCTGCACCACAACACACTACACCAACACGTGTGTCTCATACTTGTATCGCCATCACGCACACGCACACACTACAATCGAAAGCAGGACTACACGCAGACATATCTCATTACTCTACACAACCACGACCTGCTACAAACCCACGCACACATGCACGCCTACAAAGTATTACAAACACGCACAAACATTTCACTGCATGACGCACACACACCTTGCACTACCCACCTCTCCTCTCACCACCCACCCCATTCCATTCCACCCCCTAATCATGGCCCACCTTGGGTAGGTACTTCCTTTTCTGCTCTTCACTGCCATTCCTCACTAACTGGTTGACACAGAGGTTAGAGTGGTCACCATAACTGAGGCCAACAGAGCCACTGGCTCGAGAGATCTCCTCCATTGCAATCACATTCTCAAGGTAGCCCAATGCTGACCCACCGTATTCCTCTACACAAGAAGGATGGCAAACCGTGACAGATACACTTCAAGACTACCTCAGACATGATGAAACAACACACACAGTGACCAGTACAGAACCAATACAGGAACTAGCCCTACATGAAGCATCCAATGCTGAGCACCTCCATGTAGCGCCAGGTTGAAATAGGAGACAAACTACGTGAAACTCAGTAACAAACTATAGGTATTCTCTAGCCTCTTGCTGTTCCCCATAATTATAGGCAACAGCAGCGTAAGAGTTAGATCGAAGAGTTGCTGTAAGGAGTTTAGTACAATAGCTGAGCACCACCAATTGGATTGGGCGGTCCTGCCAAGGCTCTCCATCAGTCCCCTCTCACTATTCCACCCTCCTCCCCCTTCTCCTGATCACCCCCTCCATCTTCTCAACACCTCCCTCCCTATAGTGGAAATTGTTAGGCATGCTGAATGGTCAATTATTACTAATCTTCTTCTTTGCACAATCTAGCACACCAATAAATTACTTCAATAACTTCACAATCAATCTTTAGTTACGACATTTTGCCCATCTAAGGCTTCATCAGGTAAAAATGTTCTACAACTGAAAATTGATAGGAGTGTCAATTTTCAAGTCAAGCATTTTTACCTGATGAAGCCTTAGATGGGCGAAATGTCGTAATGAAAGATTGATTGTGAAGTAATTGAAGTGATTTACTGGTGTGCTAGATTGTCCAAAGAAGAAGATTAGTAACCTCCCTCCCTCTCCCCTCCCACCTGGTGCTGTGATCCCCAATAGGCCCATATCTCCAAGCTTCTTCCACACTTCCTTCATCTGAGGTATCTCATTTTTGGCATCAATCTCAGCTGCAATGGGGGCCAGCTGCTCGTCAGCAAATCTCCGCACACTCTCCCTCAACTGAAGGAGAGGGAAAAGATATAGAAGCAATAATTGCAGTGAGTGTGCTTCTTGGAAACACATTGTTTGCTTGTGAGCAACTACTACTGACACAACTCACAGAGATACATTAAAGTCTGGAGTTCACTGAAGAAAAGAGTAGAAATGTCTGGAATGTAAATATGTGTGGATGCATCACTAGTAGATGTGCTATAAGGAGACCGTATGCCTTCCAGAGCAGGAAGACAATGTAAGAAATGTATACAAGAGTGTGGCCGTCTTGCACATTATATTGTTGGTGGTCGATGGGAGTACAATACAGTTCAGCTACATATCAGAGTATAGGGGTAACTTGAGTTCCTTGGAGCACTATGAAACATGGGAATTCAGTACAGTAATTACCCCACGTGTAGTAACGCAACGGGATATGTAATCGGCTGGGAATAGATTTTGTAGATATGTGTGCATATAACATGCCGTTTAGTGCCTTGCCACTCCGAACGACCCACAGAAAGCTTCCCGAAGCCAGCTTTTTGCATGTACATGCCATTAAATGAGCCCACTTCTTTTGTCTAGTCCTTCAATCATAATATTTGCAGGTCCGCTGCTTATGACAGGCTATGTTGACTTACATTTTAGTCCACAGGGCACAATGCTGCTCACGAGCGGCCATATTGTGCATTTTTAGCCAGCTGGGGTTGCTGCTGCTCACGAGCGGCCATGTTGTGCATTTTCAGCCCCCTGGGGTGGCTGCTGCACACAAGTGGCCATGTTGTCATACATTTCAGCCCGCTGGGGGTTTGGCTTGCCTTGCACATTGCACAAGTGCTTAGCTATGTTTTCCTTTTGGTTTGCCTGCTGGCCTATGCATTTTCTACTGACCTAGACTAGTAGCTATGTCCAGTGCAGGAAGGTCTTGGAAGGTCATTGCCTCCTTGGAAAGTTCAAACTGAAGATATCATAAGATAACTCACTCAGTGTACCTTCTCGTTATTACGTATCCATACACTTCCTGTGTCTCCAAGAAAACAATGCTATAGACATAGAGTAAAGTAACATACACCTTACAGCCAGTCTACTCTTACTAAATTACTGTAGGCTCAACTTTCACCGTTGTGTGTGCAGGTTTTGTGCTCCATGAACACTCTAGTTCAGCATAAAGGATTTATGGGAAGTATAGAGTAGGGAAATAATGTTGCAGGCTTGCTGCATTAGCACATGGGAATGCAGCGGTGAGCACAGTATCAATGAGCAAAGTTTCAAGTTTGGCGTGCTGCCAAAGGGTCCAGGAAGTCATGTTACTTGCTTCAAGTCCGATAATACCTGCTGACCGAAAATACCCCACACCTGTGCTGAATCCATACAAGCGAAGGGTGGTTTAAGTGCTTGCTTAGCCAATTATAAACACCTAAGAAATGGCCTAAAAGCGGAAGTAGCTAGCACAATGAGCAAGTGTTGCTGCTGCCCATTGAATGCAATAATTTACAATACCACTCTTGCCTAATACACCACCATAGCATGCACTTTCTGCAGCTTTGCCTTCCTGAAGAACCATCCACCTAAAGTCATGCACCATTGGAGGGTATTACCAGACACGCCATCATGGTTCTATGCTTTGAGCAGTTTCTCCTCCAACATGACCTGCTGGACAAGCCGAATTGCATCTGGAATTGCGATGAGAGTGGTTTCTCCCTCTGCCCCAGGAATGGTAAGGTTCTTGCACCCCTCTGCCCCAGGAGTGGTAAGGTTCTTGTACCCCTCTGCCCTAAGAGTGGTAAGGTTCTTGCACCCCTCTGCCCTAAGAGTGGTAAGGTTCTTGCACCCCTCTGCCCCAGGAGTGGTAAGGTTCTTGCACCCCTCTGCCCCAGGAGTGGTAAGGTTCTTGCACCCCTCTGCCCTAAGAGTGGTAAGGTTCTTGCACCACAGGAGGCTCAGAATGTCTACCTAGTCACAGGGAACAACAAGCAGCAAATAACCACCTTGTGCTGCATCAGTGCTGCTGGAGGAGTCATACCGCCAACGCACGTCTACCAAGGAGAAAGGTTTGCATACAACCCTCAGGCTCTATAGGGTGGAGTGGAGGGTGCTTACTTTGGGAAATCCCAAAATGGGTGGATGACGCAAGACCTGTTTCATGGGTGGATAAGCAAGCACTTCCCTAACTGTCTGCCTCCTGGCCGGCCAGTCTGTCTGCTTGTGAATGGCCACTCCTCCCACATCGACTCGGATACCTCCAAGTTGTGTGCAGTGAATCAGATCCTGCTGTACTGCTTGCCCCCTCACACATCACACGTCTTGCAGCCCTTAGATGTGTTCTTTTTCTCGCCACTTAAGCATGGCAAGATGCTATTGCCCAATATCAGCACGATGAAGCCAAGCCCATCAACAAGAGGCCTTGCCAGAGTGTTCTACTTAGCAAACAAGAATGTGGTCAAGCTGAGCACAGTGGTAAATGCTTTCAGGGCAAGTGGCATCTACCCTGTTAACCAGCAAGCAATCAATCCTAAGAAGATGGGACCATCCACGGCACACTCTTCAGAACCTGCCTCAAGCAGCAGTGATGCTTCATGCTCAATCAAACCTGGGGTGGGTGCATCCAAGCTTGCACTTCAGGCTCTAGAGGAAGAACTGGATGAAGCCACCACTCACCGGTTCAACAAGAGGTTTGAAGAGGGCTATGACCTCACGGGTGATGCCCTCTACACAGCATGGGCAAAGTTGAAGAGAGGCACCCAGCCACTAGATGACATACCTAACACCTGAGGTGTATCTACAAGCTCCAATCCAGCTTCAGCCAGTGATTCCAGCACTTTGAAAGCAACAACATCTCTTCCCAACTCCGACTGTGGTCGGCTACTAGACGATGTTCTGAAGATACCAGTGCAACAACAGGCAAAGAGGACATACAGAGGAACAGCACACTTGCCGAAACACTTATCAGGTGAAGAGATGGTAAAGATCCTTGAGGAGAGGAGATGCAGAAGATCAGAGAATTGCAGGAAAACGAGGATAGGAAAGCAGAAAGAGAAGTGAAGAAAGAACAGAAGGAAGAGGAGAGGAGACAAAAGAAAGAGAGAACAGCAGAAGGCGGCTAAGAAAGCCAATTAGAAGACTCAGAAAGTGAAGATTGCTAGTGGGCCCGGAACTGGCATCGCACACAAATGACAGCACTGTGTGTCCAGTGTGTGATGGGATATATGAGGAGGAAGGAGATGACAGTTCAGTATGGGTGGAGTGCATTGGATGCAAGGAATGGTTTCATTTGCACTGCACCAGTATCCCTCCAAGGCAGCACTCCAAACTTGAACAGGTAGGCTTTGTCTGCCAGCTGTGTGATTCTTGACAGCTGTCAGTCACAGTATGATACACTTTAGATATCTGTGTATGCTGTAGGAACTGTATTCTTGCCGCTTTGCCCTGCTCTTGAACAAACCTACACATTTCAGTTGCATGTCCGGAAACTCTCACTCATGACCGGTAATGCCCTCTGCGGTAGCCTTATGATTCTCTTATTGTTTCTTCGGGACGATAGCAGCCAGAACCTCATCCATCTGCTGACGCGAAGTGTGGTACTTTGCCCTCATCCAGGATAGGTTAGTGGCACGTCAAAGTTCCTTCTTGTACAAGGAGAACTGGCGGCATCTTAGGTGTCCGGTAATACCCCACACTGCTCTAGGGCATGAAGAAGCTGCAGGTTTGTGTGTGGGGGCGGGGGGGGGGCTTAGAATGGGGATACTAAGAAACTGGCTCGTTCTGGGGAATCAAGTTAGATTTATACCTGCAGTACCAGCTAGTACTGTTATCCTGAAGCGTGAACAACGTAATCGTAAGCCAATTAAAAAAGCTCAGCTGTCACCGTCAAAGGAGACCTAAACAATCGAAAGAAACTGTTCCCTACTACACCGCCTTAACTTAGCTAAAGATGAAAAAGGTGAACTTATACACACACAAATACAACTGTACTATGACTGCAACGGGTAGTGAGTGAGATACTACACGAGCTGTAGTAAATCAAGAAGTCATTATTCGCGTCTTAAACAACAAAGCGAGCGCTTGCCTGCATTTGCGTTTCCGTGAGCCCACTAATCATGTCATCCACTGGCACTATGGTAGAGCTATTCCTCCGCTGACACGTCAGCACCGGAGAACATCTGGAAAGGCGCGCAGCCAGTCGATGGAGTGAGCCTCTCGCCAACCTTCCTGCAACGGCCATTTTGATAGGTCACATGACATCAAAGATGGCTGCTTCTCAAGTTTGCAGTCCATGACTGTGGTCTATGCTAACATTCTGCCGAGCCTGTTGATAGTATGGTGTGGATCAAGCCTAGTATGATCAGAAAGTACAAGCGTCCTGTGGTCGTTACCCTGTGCATCGCCCTTTGCGGGTGTTTTCTGCTGTGTTTGTTCCAGATTGAATCTAACAGACCACACCATGCGCTGGATCAGGAGGGCGACTCTCCAATCTACAGCGAGGTGGCGCCGTCAGTGGGGTCTCGTGAGGGTACTCATACAGATACGTTAGCAGTAACAGAAGGCAGCTCAGCACAACACAGCAGTGTCTCATCACTTGAGAGGGATGACGTGGTGCACACTGCAGAACTGAAGAACTGGCCAAATGGTTCCTTTTGCGAGGACTTCTTGGAAAACACCTTTAGCCTCAAGATGCCTATATGTACTGATGGCTCTGATAGGATTGTCTGCTATGGGACACGTCATGACCCTTCAATGTCAACATGCACATTGCGAGGTGTGGCCTTGGTGCCCAAGAGTGCTTTTTATCTGGATGAGTTTGAAAGCATATGGCTGCAGAGAGAGACACTGGAAGAAGCACATCAGTGTGATTCCCTCAGCTACACAGAGTTTGACAGGCATGTTGACAGAGGTGACTACTTAGAGCGAGCCTCAAAGAATGCAGGAAGTACGGCTCCCAAGGGAAAGTGCGAGGTCACCATCCCAGGAACTTCGTTTGTGTATATTGGGTTTGCATCGCACATTTTCTTCAAATTTGTTGTTTGGTACAATTTGTTTAAGAGCATGAAAGAAAACAATGCCCCGGGAGATGCTTTTGTGATTCGACTCTCCAAAGGGAAAACCCCCTTCACCTTCCCTGAAATGGAACAGCAGCTGTTTCCAGGGTTAACTCCAGTTGAGCATATCCACAATCCCACTTCCATTCACTGCTTTGAAAAGTTAGTTTTGGTCCCATGGACATACACCAGTGCTCTCTTTCAATGCAAGAACAAGGCGTATTTAAGGGATTCGTGCTATCGGTGCAATGGAACGGGTTTGGAGGGCACTGCAATAGCTCATTTCCGGAGAAAGGTGCTCTCTGCATGTTCTCTAAGTGACCCCACTTCACCTGCTCATGTACCTCAAACTCCAAAGAAGATTGTACTTGTGTTGCGGAGACCATATCACCGATTTCTTGGAGACGATCCACAGCGATTTACAAGAATTATCACAAATTCTGATGCACTGGTAGAGGGACTGAAGCAGGAATTCCCCAACACTAATGTGACTGCTGTTCAGATGGAAGAACTTTCCCTGTGTGAACAGATTAAGCTAGCACATGAAACAGATGTGCTGATGGGTGTCCATGGGGCGGGACTGGTGCACCTGTGGTGGCTACAGAACCATGCCCTCATGTTTGAGCTGCTGCCACAAGCACAGACAACGAACCCCACGTTCAGGATGCTGTCCACATTGACTGGACGACGCTATCATGAGCACTTGATACCAGACAGTTACAGTGATGCCACGGTAACTATTGATGTAACAAAAGTCATAGAAGAAATGAAAGAGCTGTACCCTCAAATTGAGTAACTCCAACTATTCTCACTCTGATCAGTTTATTTTATTCTTTTCTATTCATTCTTATATTGCAGGTGTAATAGAGAAGGCTGTGAAGTTATCAATGCACTGTTAGAAACATGGAGTGAGGATCACAGTACTAATTGGTGTGAATTGATGACTACAGGCAGCACACCAGATTCCAGTGTGTCTGTCACACCATGTTACATGGTGTGACTGCCGCTACTAAACTTAATACAATGTAATATACATGCAATGTGGACGTGTTGTTTTGAGTGTGGAAACATGTATTCAGCAACTTGAATGAGAAGCCTGCGCTCACCCGCACTGATAAACAAAAGTGTTGACTGTCACTTTATGCTTCCTAAACAACAAACTGAGTTATTTCTCCAACTGCCCTTATCTAGGAAGCACTCAAATATGCATTCAGCCCACAGTTTAGGAAACACAGCCTATAACATATATACAGCAACATACCATTTCAGTTTCGACCAGGAGACCACCTACGTGCAGCTTTACTTGTGTATTACCGGTTTGTAACATAACATTTTTTACCATGCTATGAGTGTATGTTAATAATAAGAAAAGAACAAGTTACATAAATCGTTACAAGTCACTACACATATAGTTTAAAATACAGGTGATGAAAAAACAGTACATGATTAATTGTTGCATTGAAATAAGTCAATCAGTGGGTGGCACTAGCTCTCGGTTTGTAACCTGGTATACACTGCATTCATGTGAATAACAATGGGGGACTGTATATAGAATGCAGGAATAGTTATTCTGTACGTACACTAGCTGCAACTTTCCATTCTCCTCAACCTTTGTTAGCATGACAATCAGAACGGGTTTGTGGTCCCATATCATCTGACAAAGTCCAAAATGGTATCAGGGGAAGGACCTTGGGGTGAAAGTGTTGATGCATTTTGTAAACCTTGCTGTGAACATCACTTGTTGCAAGAACTCGCGGATCCAGTTTGTTCAAATGTGTGTGTGTGTGTGTGTGTGTGTGTGTGTGTGTGTGTGTGTGTGTGTGTGTGTGTGTGTGTGTGTGTGCGTGTGTGTGAATGCTTGTATATGCATATGCAGATTGATCAAGCATTTTTGTGACATAAGTATGGCAGTGTATGCTGTTAGCCAATGTACACATTGTGTGTTAGAGTGAATGTGTGTAATCCTATACATAGATATAGTACATGAATCTCTTCACATTTCTGTAAGTATACATTTGTACATATAAATAGTATAATTTTACAAGAAAATGGCAGCATACGGTTTTGCAATAGTGATAATGGCGGATGCGTTGTTTATCATCACAACCAAACGAATGGTGTGATCGAACATGTGAGCGCTAATGTGTGTGCTCATCACACTAAAGTGTGGCATTGCATCTATCTTGTAACTGTGGCTGGCCTGCATGTGAACATGCTCCATATTGATAACAGCAAACTGTTGAACACGTATCTATATATGTTTATGTAATTGCTCCCAACTCTTATGATATGTGACTTTAATGCAGGTGAATTTTCATATTAGTTGTGACTTAGTCAAGCTGTAGATGTCCCAGGCCTGTCACTGGAATATTAATATTGGTCCTGAAAATATTGGTCCAGAGGACAATATTTCAGCAAAATACTAGTCCCTAGGCCTTGTCCAGATTCAACTGAATGAAATGGTCCTATATAGCCTGAAAATTCTGGTCCCTTTAAGCTACAGTATGAACTACATGTATCCCAATGCAGCAAGAGATGCTATGCATCTATAATGCAGTTGTAGACATACCATTTGCACAACTGAATTAGTCTACTGGTATATCACCAATATCGATCTCTGTAAATGACAATGTCTTGTACTAATGTTTGCATGCAGGAGATTTTGTCACATACTATAGTATGTAACAATCCCCTGCAGGTCTTATATATATAGGCTTGGTTGTGCTAGCTAGGCTATCAGGAGATCAATCAATCAACCAATCAGTCCTTGTTTAACATGTCCCCAAACTGCGGATTCAATTTGTTCTTACAACAGAAACGGCTAGCTATGCTTGTGGCAGAAACTGTAAAAGTAGTTATGATATACAATGAATATATTGGTAGATTATGGTTATAAGGCACAATTATATAGCTACGTACATGCTTCAAAACCCGTCACTACATCTCTTAAGTCCTTGCTCTGCCTTTGGGTCTCTTTCCGTCAGACTCTGCTTGTCCTCTCATTACTTTCTCCCTTAGACTCCCATAGCTCTCCGCCACTACTCCGCCACCAGCTATCAGGAGATTCGTGCTACTATTCGTTGAACGCGAGCTATCATTACACGGAGTCCGTATATTTCAAATTAGCCCGCCCTACCTGTGCACTACGTCACAATTCGTACCATCATCAAGCGAACTCGTTCTCTTTGGGCACTCGCCAAAATCTGTGAGTGAATCCAACATGTGGTCATATCATGCGCTATTCTTCATTGAAACTGTGTTTCACTCTCTCATCAGTTGAAGTGGGAACGACTATAGCTAGCTATAGCTATGGCCGAGTCTATGGCGACAGAAGATCCTTATGAGCATGAACCAACAAAGGAGTTCGTCAGTCTGCAGGTTGGGAAGAGGCCAAAGACCCCGGAGCAGAGTGAGTCGACTGGATTTATCCCTATAGAAGGAACAAGAGTCAGCACTGTGACGTAGACAGAATTAGGGAGGTGCTAGCTATGCGTTACCTAGTTTGTGGGGGGAGGGGGATGCCTCAGGGGGGTAGCTAATACGTAGATATGTGAACAGAAGGCGTTAGCTAGCTAGCTAGGTACTATGTGAAACGAAAAATCGGTCGAAGATTTGGTTGGAATGTCATGTGAGGATTTGAATTTGGTGCTTTGGTGAGTGTATTTTATGGTTGGTAGCTTACCTCGCCAAAGCTTGCTGTGAATCATTTGCCAGCTCACCTATTCATGTACTATATATCAGTAATTGCAGTTCGCAGGTACCAGTGTCCATGTCTCAATGACCAGATTAGAATAGCACAAATCATCGGTGTGACTAGTGCAAGCTTCACAAGCCCACTTCACATGTGGGATGTGTCCAGTTTCATTTGCATAAGAAATATTTCACCTGAAGATGTGTTTTCCTGTATTACGGCTATGCGAGCATTGTCATGTAACTTGCACGTGATTTGACAGGAACTTGTCATTGAAATCATCTTAGAATGGTATTCGGCCACTATGTACCTACTTGAAGACAGATACAATCCTAACCATACTAGTTTGATCGAATCGTTTGAGCACAACCATCGTATTGTGGGAAGTAAAACAACGCTGTGAGCCATTTTCTGCAAATGTCACAAGAATATCACATGTTATTACATTAATAGGTGTTAGCATAGTGCTTTCTGGAAAACGTCAGATCGTAGTCATTGAGACAGTTTCTGTCCAAAAACAAGACTGGAATTTTGAGTACAGAAAATTTTCTAGCTTTTCCATGTGGGAAAATGCTGTACATGGTTCCAATCTCAGATTATTTCACCCAAATCTTTCACATTAACAATTAGTCATAGTTTTCTTCACAATGGATTTGCTAAACAACTTATCCCACAGGCAAAAGTTAGATAGTGCAGTTGCACATTGAATGATACCATTCTCTACTGTCTGAGGCTTTCTTTTCACTACAGCATCAGCATTTACTGCTATTTTAGCAACTTCGTAATTGTCGGCATATCTCGATGTCAATAAACTATTAACTGCAGACATTCACAGAGTTATATAGAGGGATACTTTGCCTTTTGTTTGCTGCTCGCTTTGCTCTGATCAAGCTGAGCCAGTACAAGAAACAAGCAAAAATACAAGGTGCAATTGGCTATGATGGAAGCCACCATCTTTATATATCTCACTTGTGTTGCCACACAATGATACACTGCTATCAGTAGTTGCAGCTTTGCTGGACAGCCATTGTCACTTGACATCCTAGTGACTTCCTGCTGAAACATCATAATATGTTAAATGTGGCTCTGGAAGTGGCAACTTAACTTTGCCACTCACTGATGTCTTGCTGAGAATATAGCCTGGTTCACAATATGACGCAGGAAACCATAGCATCATGTCACGTCAATGTTGTCTTTGTACTAACACGTGTGAATTCATGTGGCCTATTCCCATAATTTGATTGGCTGATAGCAACGTCGTCAAACGTCGCTGACTTACAGATAGAACATTTTCTATCCTTGTGTCAGGTGAGCATCGTTCGAGCGTCATGGAACGTTCCCAATGTTTGGTGTTCTCAAAGTGACGTGACGCAACGTTTGTGATGTGACACTACAGTTTCCTGCGTCATATTATGAACCAAGCTTAAGACTGCTTCATCATTGTGCAATTCAGTATTTAGATCACACACATCGATCATGTCAAGTCACACACATAGCCACAGTGATGCAGAAGAATATGATGCAGCTGCATGGATCACCCTATAATAACAGGCTTTCTGGCAGTAATTATAACTGACGTATACAAGCCACACACTGTTGTCTTGCTGCGAATAGGAATATATAATACTAGCTCCAAGGCCCCCGCCTTCGGCAAGCCATAAATTTGGCTCCGTTTGCCTGTTTCCCATCCCTTGCAATGCTCTATGTCATGGTGCTGTGTCCCTGGGCCTCTGAAAGTTGGATGGCAAACCGTTCCCGTGTGCAGGAGGTCGGTAGGTGAAATTTGGCCTAAACTCTTTCGTTGTACACATTCCTTCCTCGGCTGTAGGCTGTTGGAGAACGCCGACGATTCTGTGCACTCTGCAGCATGGTGCTGTAGTACTTTGAACGTTAGGTGGCAATCCGTTCTTAGGGCGTGTGAGAAACATTGGGGCAAATCCTGCTCAAGTTCTCTATGGCAACATGGCAACCGCCTCTGATAAAGATGGCCGCCGTGTGTGGTTAACGAAGAACCATTGTTGCTTGCTGCTCAGACTAGGCCTGCTTTTGAAAATAATGGCAATCTTGACACATAGCAGCAACAGATGAGATTATTGAGAAAGTTTCGTAACAATCTACTTGCCACCATCGGAGGAGTTTCGTGTACAAGTGCGCCCAAAACATTTCCCTCTTGTACACTGCAAGAGTAGCTTGCTTCCAAACACCTCTAAGGCATAGCTGGTGACGCTCTAAGGCATAGCGTGGTGCCTCTGAGAAAGTTTGGTAGCAAACCACTACTGGACACGGGAAGGGTCGGTGGACAAGTTTTCTCAAAAACTCGTTTGCTTCTCCCTCCTTGGTTGCAGGCCATTAAAGAACGAAAACTTTATTGTGCAGCCTACACCATGGCGTCGCAGAGCTGGGCAAGTTTGGTGGCAATTCATCGGCAGGCAGCCGAGAAAAATTAGGACAAAGTTGCGTCCGACTCCTCTTTATATAGATAGATATAATATATACTTTCCTTCATGGTTGCTGTATAGATTGCTAGTTGAGTACTGCATTATTAATTGTGCAATTCAGTGTTTCAGATCATGCGCACATCATGATCATGCGCAGTCATATGTATAGCTATGGTAATGTAGAATGCGAAAATGTATCCAGTTCACTCAATGGATTTGGATTTGGAGTCTTATTTAGCCTGGGGAGACCTTTAGCCAACATGGCTAGTTTCCAAGGTATCCAGAAATCATACTACAGCCATGTAATGGTGACAAAATAAGGAAAACGGCAAACAATAGAAAATGCACTGATGGATGACAGAATGAATGACACGCTAACACACAAATTAATTGCCATCAGTTAATCAGGCCTTGTTCCGACCACCTCTGGGATCAATTCAATGGTAGTCCAAAAGTGACAGCGTCCTCGGTGCACGGTGAGTCCTGGCTTCCCAACAACATGCACATACTCTACACTTTTGCAGGACTTTGCTTCTTTCTAGTGGCATCAGGGCAGTCTTCGCTGTCTTCACTCAGGCTTGGCATCCTGATTGGTGTCAGGGCAACACCTTTCTTGGTTGTGTATCTCAGTGCTGGGCCACTCTCCTCCGTCAGTTGAAACTCAGCAGGATCACAGACACATTCACCCATCTGGATCACTGTGTCCAGCACTGCCAGCTCCTCACTGTTGTCCATTTGCTTATCAGGTACACTGACACCAGCTCAGCTAGCGGATGGTGTATCAGGTGGAAGAACTGGCACAGAAGGAGCACGAACAGGAGTGGCAGTTCAATCTTTCCCCACAGAAGCATTCACCCCGTCATTCGTGGTCTGGTAGGGGAAAGTCTGGACAAGCCTTTGATGCGCTTACTGGTGCGTCTTCTCTTCTTTGGGTTCATGATGTTCTTCATGTTCACACCTTCAGACGGCCAGAACAGGGTCAATGATAGAATAGAGATTCATTACCACGTCCGAATATTCATTCATTAGGGAGGGATTAGTTGAGCGTTAAACACGTGGCACACTTTTTTACCAATAGGCAAAACGTTTTATTGGCGTGGAACAAGTCCAGAACAAGGCCTGGACACGATGCTGCTGTAAGAAATCCATACCAAGGATCACTGGGCTATAATCAGTGAGTGAACCACAATCAGTGGGTGTTCCACACTTAGTTGTCCTACTAGCATCACCGTATTGGCTGCCCCCATTACTGGCATGGGCTCACCCACAGCAGAAAACAGTTGCAAATCTCTTGCTTTGAGTTGTTTTGCACCCAATGTTCTGGGCAGGATATTGTTTTGAACCAAGGAAACGGTTGAACCTAGTAATATGCCCACCTCTATGTCACCTAGCCTCCCCACTGTGCTCGAACACACAGCAGCAACAATAACATTAGATACTCTATGTAGATGGGCTTATTTGTTCCTGGGGCATCCTTGGCCCTGGCAGAACATCCCTCTCCCATTTCCCGACTGACAATCTTTGGCTATGTGTCCAGGGTGACCAAACACGAAACATCCCATCAACATTGGGGACTGCCACTGAAGTTGTCCTGGCTGATGGCATTGATAGCACAGCTGGGGCCTGTTAGATCATGTTGCAGGGCATCGAGTGATAGGGCTGTGATCTGCTCTTTTATATAGAGCCTCACCTTCAGATGGTTCCTCCTTTGCCTTGATTGCTGCCAATTTTTTCTGCTTCTCAATTTTCAAGAGCTGTTGTGCCCTATTCAGCACCTTGTCCAGGTCGCTGACTTGGCCAGTAGTGCGTAGCTGTTTGCTGACGTATAGGCAAGTGTCAGCCTCTGTTCCGGGCATGGCCTGATTGAGCAGTCATTTCAACTTGCAGTAGGAATACCGATAGTGACTCCCTTGGGCACAACCGTCTGGCATGGAAGTCTCCTATGGAAGTCTCCTATAGAGACATAACCTTCATAGGGGTCATACATGCGATCAACTTCTCTTGAATCCTTGTAGCTTGCATTTTCCACCTCTGTCAACTCCAGCCAGATAGCAAGTGACTCACCCTCCAACAGGGTAGGTAGCTACTTTGCTTTCATATCATCATTCCAGTCATTTGCTCTGCAGCAGATGTCAAAACACTGAAACCACTCAGTTGAATCCCCTTCCACAAAGGTGCTTGGTAGACCGACATGCTTGATTGCCATCTCACCATCAACCACCCTCCAATATAGTATGTTTCGGCAGATTGTCATCTCGGCTTGCTGAGAATGTCTTCACTGTCTCAACCTTCTAACTCGCTTCCCACGTGATGATTCACTGAAACACTAGTTTTTGGCATCTAAAGCAGTCATCGTCATATGACAATCTTGTGACTTGCTGTAAACTATAAGTAAGTGGAATCATACATATATCATGATGTGGGCTCTTTCTCTCTGGCTTATGGGCCCAATCATGAGACTGAGAATTTAATTGTTGTCTGCTCATAGTTCAGGCCTACGAGACATGCACCATGTCACTGCCTGCAGTCAGCTATGTATCCTGATTGGGAAACAACATGTAAGGGTTGTCAGCTCGGACATGATTATGTTAAAGGTGTCCTCCTGTGCTGGGCCCACCACCATGCTGCTTGAGAGCTGAGGAGCTGGGAGAGTTCTGCCAACTTGGCAGAGACCTCCCCAGCTGGTTAGCCATGCCCATGAATCTCTCTAATTCGGTGATGATTTCAGGCTCTCTGTCATGGCTATTGCTTGAGTCTTGCTGGGGTCAGCAGAAAGGTCATTTTCATTGTTGACCTGGCCCGAATAGTGATGCATGTAACTCCTGTTGAACTTGCAAATCGTGAAGCTAAAACGTCTGTAGCTATAGGGCGGCATAGAGATGGGTATCATGCTCATCATAGTCCGACTGGAAATGAACACATTATCCTGATTATCCTACACTGTAGCTGGAGACCTCCAGAGTGCAAATCCTGATTGGTAGCCACTTGAAATAGTATCAGCCAAATAGGGATGATGGAAGTTGTGAGCTTCTGACATCTCTTACTAAGGGCTAACAGCCAGAAGCCACACTTTACACCCAGCTTGCTTAAACATTGGTTCCTGTAATTTGAGCCAGGGTTCCAGCCACTTCTAGGAAGTGGATGTACTCCGGTAGCACAATGTGTGCATCCAGTCACCACAAATACATACACAATTGGATTTCTTTGGTACCATGACCATGCCTGCTCACCAGAAAGTTGGCTCCTCTACTGGTGCAGTGATGCCTAATGCCTTTATCCAAACAAGCGTATTCTTGACTTTGTATCTCAGAGGCAAAGGTATACATTCTGAGAAATGAAGAGAGCACACATTTTGGAATCTGCATGGCCTTAGCTGTATATCTCATAGCTACTTGGAAGGTGCTCAGACTTGTAAATAGGAAGGAACTGCTCGTTAATGGGAGTTGAGAAGGCGTTGATCCTTGTGAGGATATCCAAAGCAAGATCACTGGTAGCCTACCAGGTTGTGCTGTTGGTTACATACCACAAAGACCGTCTGCATGGCTTGCTTCTACTTGTAGATAATTGTGACTTTCATTTCAACTATGACACTTAGATGGCCAGCTCTCCAGTCCATGAAGTCACTTGGAGGATGGTTTCACGTCTGGCGAGAGCAACTTGGTATGCTTCTCTGTAATGACTGTGACTTCTGCTCCAGTGTTAACCTTGAATGGTACGTATGTATATCCTGCCCATTTATTGTGCACATCCAGGGTGTGCCGTCCAAACCAACTATGTTCAGGAAGGCAAAGTCGTTCAACGACTGTAGCAGATCACGAAACCTGACTGACTGTGAGAGACAATAGTACCCTCACTTGTGGTACTTGTGACACTCAAAGTCCCTTGCAGGACGTCTATGATCACATCTGATACACTTGGTTGCTGGGCTCTTGGGGTTGAATGGCTTCTTCTGTACAGAGTCCTGCAACGTCTCCACCAGGACCATTCAGGGCGATTGAGTTGGTGCTCATGTGCCGCTTTTCTTTGTCTGATGAGGGTCTTAGCCTTCTCCAAGGCAAGGTCTGCCACCGTTTAGAGGCATTCATGATCAGATAAAGCCTGAATTCCGAATCCCAACAACAATTATGATAGATCATGAAAATAAGTACTGCAGCTTTAATAAACAATGGAGGAGCAGGACGTTTCGACCTGGGGGTCTTTGTCAACTGCTTACAGTGTGAGAAATGTATAGTGAGTGACTGGCTTAAATACAAAAGGGGGATGACAGTAGATGACAGGTGTTAATGTTTGAACATAAGGTGTTAAGGAAATTAATTGGATAAATATGGGGCACTTCAAAGGCATTAATTGAATAAACAGCACTTAATAATCAATCAAGGGAGGAGGGTGAAAGAACATCTAGGTGACACTGTCATGAGGTGGGTGTGGCAATGGGGGTGTGTTCAGTAAAATAGGGTTCCACACGCTGGGGAGTAGGAGGCCACTGTCCAAGTTCATTGACTCCTGACTCTTCTTGATCAGGATGGCTTCTGCGGTTCTTCCCTCCCAGTACCCTGGTACTGTCTTCACCACCTTTACATTAGCCCAGTCAATACTGTGGTTGGTGTTAGCAATCCTATTGTTTGCATCACTCTTCTGCACTGCTCTCTTGTGTTCAGCCAGTCTCACTTTGAGGGTCCTTTTGGATTCTCCCGTGCAGAGTTTGCCGCAGTCTTTACAGGGCACCTGATAGACTACAGCCTTCTTCTTCTCCTCTAGTACACAATTCTTTATGAGTGTCTGTTTCAGGGTACGTGCAGGTGTGAATACGGTACAGATGTTCAGTGGAGCACAGATTCTCTTCAATTTCTCACTCACTCCACGAACATATAGAGTACACAGGGTCTTCTGTGGTGGCTGGGTGGGTGAAGGTGATGGACACGGTTCTTCGGGTGGTGCTGACAGAGTCTTCTTCACAAGTCTGGCAGGAAAGCCATTTGCCAGGAACACATCCTCCAGATGATGCAGTTCTTGGATTCTTGGTGCCCGATTCTTCATTGTTGCAGCTAGACACGAACTGACGACCACAAACCACGGGTAACGAAACAAATGGACAACAAGATCAATAAGCCACTTGGCAAACTCAACTTACAACAAGGGCAAGCACTCTACAGCAACACGTGCACAACAACTCAGCATGCGTACAACATGATGTAAGTAACCAAAAGAAGATACAATCAGATACGCACAGTACAATAATAGCAACCATCAACATACAACACACAAGGTACTATTCTTAGCATCATGCACAGTAATCACAGGTTACAAGGTTACTACATTCATGCACCTCAATACTTCGGTGATAGTCTTTGGGTGGTGGTGTGAGTTGAATGTATCTTTCAGTGTGGGTCGGCTTACGATAGACTGATGTGAATAGGCTAGTACTGCTTCTGGTGATGAGGACATCTAGAAAAGGTAGTGTGCATTCATTTTCCTCCTCCATGGTGAAGTGAATGTGGGTGGGTGGAGATCATTCAGATGCTGATGAAATATGTGCAGCTCCTCCTGACCATGCGGCCAGATGACAAAGGTCAACATACCGGCGCCACAACTTGGGCTGGAGTGGGGCTGATCTGATGGCCTCCTCTTCCAAGCTTTCCATGTACAAGTTGGCGACAATGGGTGAGAGGGGGGAACCCATGGCTGCCCCCTCAATCTGCTCATAGTACTTGTCCTGGAACTGGAAGTATGAGGAGCGAAGGCACGGTTCTGTGAGCTCAACCAGCTGAGGGATGGGGATGGCAGTTCTGTCCAGTAGGGAGTGATCCTGGGATAGCTTCTGTTCAATTAGCAACAATTATGATCTGTCATCCTTGAGGTCTCTATAATCACAAACTTTCACTAGATAATAGAGACTAGTAGTGTATTGTTCCACTGACTCTCCCTTCTGCTGAACACAGTGGTTAAACCTGACCTACTCAAAGATGACGTTCCATTGGATGGAAAAATTCATCAAGCTTCGTGATTACAGTATGGTACTGCTTGCGCTCATCAGCGGTAATGTTTGTAGATGTGAGGGTATTGGCAGCATCTCACCCATACAGTATAGGAATGTAGAGTGTTGATTCTCTTCTGATTCACCAGACAGGCCTAAGGCAATTAAGGCGAAATAGTTCAAAATGCTTCTTCCAGCATTCATCTGGAGTGCAAAACCATGCAGAAAGCAGATAGAGGCTACACGCATAGGCTAACACAGCAAACTTCTGACTCCATGTATAGTGGGTCTTGGTCGTAAATGAGAACACCTCAGTCACTTTCACAGAATCATTGAATTCGTGGTCACGTACAAACTTATACACAAAAGGTATTGTGTCCAAAATTAGTACAAGGATCATTTCAGATAATAATAGCATACCCACATATGTAGAACCATAACCATGCATGCAATACAAGAGCATGCACTAACTGTGAGTCCACCACATGCATGCAAGGTGCATCTCTGTTGTGTGTTTCATCTGTGCACAAAAAGGCATGCGTGCATGCAGGCTGAGAACTGACGAAGTGCAATTAATTTGAGCCTCTTGAGTAATAAGTGGCCAAGGTGCTTACTAGCTATGAATTGTGACTCCTGCAACCACATAACTTTGTGCTGCATTAGTGTACATGCCAATCTATTTCTGTTTCCACTTGTTTTCTCACAGAGCTAACTCTAATGGTTGTGGGATGTACTGGCCGAGGGAAGACCACATTCTGCAACTTTCTCTTTCAAGACGTGCGATTTCAGACAGAGAAGGATGGGTGGGGGGCAGCGATGTCAGATGTGAATAGAACTGAAATGAGTCAACTTGTGGATAGAATCGGAGGGGTGACTCTAACAGTAATAGACACTCCTGGCTTCCTGGCTACTGAGCGTCGATGCTGCAATACTGAAGGAGTTGATGACTCTGGTGCTGATAAAGATGCCTTGCTGCAAGAGTTCTCTCGTGCACTAGTATATGCTAGGGATGGTATTGATGCTATCCTGGTCACGCTTAAATGTGCTGAACCAGCCAGTAAGGAAGAACAGATGTTGATGGAGTTCCTCACTGAAATGCAGGTATGGAAGCACTGTATCATTCTATTTACACATGGTGCCAAAGTAAGCAAAGGAAAGGATGAAGGGTACATGGAGCTCCATGGCATGCTTAAGTCGGGGAAACTAGCCGAGCGAAGCCCAGTTTTGCAGAAGATGGTTGAAAATTGTGGGAATCGTTTTCTGATTGTGGAATCAAAGAAGAAAGCTGATGATAAATCCTACCATAGGTCAAAGCTGGATGAGCTATACGGTGCTGTGAAGAGTGCTCGTAATAATGCTAAATGTGCTTTCAACCATCATTTGCTGGATGTAGCTAGCAAGTGTTTCAAAATGGTACAGGAACAGAAAATGAGTCAGACACAACTGGAGGCTGCAGCCAGGGATAGGGATATTGTCAAAGAGCGCCACGAGAAGTTGGAAGATGCTTTAAAGAAGCGCCCACAGAAAGCCAATACTAGTGAAAATATCCAACAAGATGTCGAGGATGCAGCCACTTTGCTGCTTCAGTATCTCCTTGCACCCAAAGAAGAAACAGATGCCAGTCCCAGAAATTTTGTTGCTGCCCTCAGCCAGTTGGAGGAAGACAAGATGAAGGGGCAGGAAACAGCAGCTAAATTGGGTGACCTTCTTGAGGATATCAAGGGTGGAAAGAAGAGACGAATACCAAGAGCAGAAGTGGAAAAACAGCTTGAGTCTATTATGATTTCAAACCAAGAGGAAGAGCAAGAAGCGGAGGCACCTGAAGGTGATCAAGCGGCAGGTGAAGAGAGCAAGTGGTACGAGAAGTGCACATATCTTTAGAGCCAGCCTCTCAGTTAGTAGGAGAATGTTACAGCCACATGGTAATGATTTGTAAAAAGCCACATGCAACACATATTACTTTTTGCTTACTTTTTGCACATATTACTTTTTGCTAGTCGTTGCTTGATACTTTACATTGTAATTTTGCCACCTAATGCTTAACTGACAGTAGGAATTTGTATCCACTTATTGTGTGTATGTGTGTACAACAACATGCTGCTATATAGTATGGTTTAACCTGTACTCATCGTTGCAAATGGTGAAATATATACAGGGCACATAATAATATTATGCAAAGCCATAATGTGAGAGTAGATGCGTGGGACGATGATCGAAGGGGCCAGGATTGCTGTGAGGGAGTGTGCATGCATGCAAAAGTCACAGGTGCTGGGCAACTGCACTGAGCACTAGCTGAAGCAACCGCAAACTGAGTACATGCTAGTTATGCAAGGATACAGACAAAGTAACAATGAGAGACAAAGTGGTGTTCACAGCCTGTGCTACTGAAAATACTTTCATAGTATAATAAACTAATTAACTACATGACCTAGAGTCAATACATACAAAGACAATTGTAAGTGACTAGTCATGTTACATGACGCCACACTCAGCTCTGTTATATACAGTGATATATTATAATGTTACACGCAAACCCTCGTATATACAATGTAGATACATAATAATACTGTGACACTGTGTGGACCCTTGTGTTAACTGTGTGTGGATGATTGTGTTGTGTACATGTGTATCTGTAATTTAAAAAGTTATGTATCCACACCTGATTAGAACTCTGTGATCATCCGGTTGTTGTTGTACCTTAGTCAGTCACGATCAGAGACCCTGTAGTGCTCACAGGTTTGGTTCACCTTGTTGCTTCATTGATTGTTGACTTGTGCCCGCGAAGTGTTCGTTGCATGCCTGTCCGTTTTCCAGCCCCAACGAGTTGTACAGCGTTCTACAATACTATAGAATTGGTATCAAAGGAGCTATAATTCCACCCCTGTATTACTAACAATACAATAGCTATAGGCGCACATGCGCGCTGCCTGTAGATAGAAATTTAACAGAATGTTAACATTGTCTGCTAATACTAATAATGATGTCATCTGTCAACATTTATGGTGATCATATGATAATTAATGAATGTTCAAGATCGAGGGATACGTCCCTCCATCACATATTGAGCGATTGACGCTGGACAGTCAATGTCACTGTGAGAGTGGGGAGATCAGCTTCCTCTCAGGCACATGATTTGTGCTCTGACTAGAGCAAAACCAAGTCAGCAACGGAGCCAGCATATGACATTGCTGTAGGACTCGTCCCTCTTTAATGAGAGTAGGTGAGCAAACCTCTTGTAGACAATAATTATTGATGTTGACTTGCCCATCCCTCCCGATGTTGAAAAGACGAGTCCTACAGCAATGATGAAGAAGGAAGCATGTTAAACCTCCCTTATGTGTTGCTCGTATTGGCGCCTCTTGTCTTGCTCGTGTCCTCTGAAACAGGCTTCGCGGGTTTGGTTGCGGTACGATTCGGCATTAGGATTGAAAATGTGCACATCTATGAAGATTTTCTCAAAGCGTGAACCCCAAAAACCACAGGCACTAATGTCAGATCTGGCCTCTGCATCCGTGTTCGCTGTTCTATATCTCATGGTCTCTCCAGTTAGTGGTTGGAGGTGGGGCTCAACCTGCACATCTAAGTACATCTAATCACATCATTGTAAGCCAGATGCATGGGCACATCATCCACAAGAGCTATAATTACAGTGTTAATGCATAGATATGATATTATACTGTCATGTTCTATAGAATGTACTGAGTACGCGTAGTGAAAATTATGACCTGTTGTATAGGCTATAATTATATGTGTGCAATCTCTGATGTATTCTCACTGCCTGCTCAGTGCATATGATTATACCAATTAGTAAAGCAATATCATAGCAAGAAAATGGGTATAATGTGCGCATTCTTTGTTTAACATTTCTGCGTACGCCGTGGCTACATATCTGGTTGTGAACACAGGCCCATTTTCCTGGGCTACCCATCAGGACATCAGTCATGACATTTGGAGTGGTGTCAGTAGTCATGAAGCACTTGGTATGAAGGTGTCATGAATACTGGTCATGCCCAGCAGAAGTAGCTATTATAGCTAATGCTACTGCAAGTCGAGGAGGCTTCCAGAGAGGGGGTTGCAGAGGAGATGGGAAGGTTTCACGGTCCTGATGTGCCACTGAATAGCCATAAGTAGGACTTGAAACATCATCGAGACTCATACAATAATTATAAATTGAGTTGATGATGAAACTGAGGGGAGGCACGGCAGGTTTTCAAATTGAGACGGGAAGATGGAGGGGGGTGACCAGACAGGAGAGAGTGTGTAAGGAATGTGACAGTTGTGAAGTGGAAGATGTAGATCATTGGTTGATGAGGTGCGAAGCTTGGAAATCCCAACGAGGACTATTGGAAGCCTGGTTGAGATGACACAGTGACAAGGGCAGTACCCAGGACCTTTATCGGCACGACACGGCGAACCCGGCCACTATTCAGAACCCGGCCACTATTCGGACCCGGCCTCTATACGGACAAAAATACGGTATCCACAGTATCACATAAAGCAATAAGGTGTGTAAAAATGTTTCCTCCAAAAACAAGGGCAGATGTAGGGATGGTGCAGTGCGTCTCTGAAGGGCATGGCAAACCACCTGGCAGAAACACCGTAGGAACAAGGAGGGCCGGTCCATGCAAAGAGAAGGGCCTGCCTGTCCATGCAAAGAGAAGGGCCTGCCTGTCCATGCAAAACCCAGATCATTAACATTCACTGACTGAATACATGTGCACCATCCCTACATCTGGCAACATTTTGCCACGCCTCCTACTTGTTACTGTGTAACCCTTCCGACTATTCAGCTTCCTTTATGCCTATACAGGTACAGCCTTACAATTTGCCCATCTCTCTGCTTTGCTGTGCACTATCTTCTCTTTTCACCACGTGGTCCCTGCAAATTGCTTGCTACTCATTCTACTTTGCTGTGCGTGCTCTAGAATCTAGGACCTCCTACTCTTCCAATTCTTTCCATGTATCAGTTGCAGGCTCCATATTCTTTGGATTAATTCATCTCTTATGTAGCCATCTTGCTCTGCCATGAGACCCAGCAAACCACTAAGCTCAACTGCAGTGGCACTACTTACCATAGCTGTTCACTACATCACTGTCTGCAAACCACCACACCCACTCTCATGCCCATACTGTTTAGCTCTAGGCCAGCGCAAACATTGTACACTTCACTGCCAACGTTTGTAAAGTTGACCATAATACATATACAGGTAGTTAGTGTCTTACAGTATATCAAAACACACCTGTACATATGTATGTGCCACTGTGTACCAGATTCTGCAATTGCTATATAGCTGTATAGCCTTTTCTCATCAGCGCTTTATTCATGCACATGGGTGTATGCATGCAGCTTGCAATTGGTGATGTGTACATGGGGAGATGCATAGCTGGAATAGGCATGCAATTTTAGTCGCAGTAGTAGCTCTTTAGTTTGTTATTGCACACTCATAATTGCATTACAATATGCAGGTGGAGAAAAAGAGGATGGTAGCAAGACCACAAGCACTGCAAAATGCTGCCATGCAGATGTAGGGTCTGGGTTTTGCATGGACAGGCTGGCCCTACTCTTTGCATGGACCGGTCCTCCTTGTTCCTATATACAGTTTTTCTGCCAGGTGGTTTGCCATGTCCTTCAGAGACGCACTGCACCATCCCTACATCTGCCCCTGTTTTTGGAGGAATCATTTTTACACACCCTTGTTTCTTGACTTATGGAATGCAAATTTCAGATGGCCAACGGCTGGTCTACTTGAAAGGCTTCCAAACAACAGTGGCAACAAAAATCAATGTGCCCCGAATGCATGGGAGGCCTAGGGTGTGTAGCACATTGTGGGATGTGGCTGGGTGGGCAACCTAGGGTAGTCTGTGATGGGTGGGTGCAGGATGTATTACTTCTGTTTAGATAGGCTATCATGCTGCCGAGTTAGCTGTGATAAGGCTAGAACAGAAGAACAAGGGGGGGGGGGGGGGGGGCTAGGGGGCTGTAGCCCCCAAAAATTACTTGCTTCAGGAAATCGTGGTGATAGTCAAGACTGGCTTGGTCATGATCACAGAGTAACACCCACAATCCCAATCATATTTCGCTGTCACTCTGACTCATTGTCTGGAGGGATATTGGTTGTAGCTACGTATATACCCACACCACAGGCAGCCCCTACATGCATACAGCAGAGCTGCACTATATCTACATCCTTAAATGCAGGATGCTTGTGGAGTGGAACCGGAAGTGACAGCTAGCTCTGCACCGCCAAACAAACGCGAAAATGGCGGCCGGAAGCAATTGCGCAATAAGTGAAAATGGCTGCCAAATTTTTTCTATTATAATTATACAAGAAGTACTGACCAGAATAATTAATAAGATAGTTAATGAGATAGTTAATGAAATTAGTTAATGAAATTGACCCTCAGCAAGCTGAAGGTCAATGGACTCCATCGCTGGGTGGTGGTGGGACGATCTGGATCCTCTGATGCACATGATGGAGCATCGGAGAAAGGCAAAACTCAAACGGCAACGAAGCCATCCCATAGTCTTACTGTAGGGGACATCCCTCTTCTCGCTGAGCATTGAGCCCAGTCGTTTGTAGAACACTGTTGCTGCTTTGCCCATTCCTCCTGTGGATGACAACACCAGTGGGGTGAAAGTTGCATGTTCTACTTCTCTTATCCGTTGTTCATACTGGCGTTTCTTCTCCAGTTCATGTCGCCTGTAGACAGACTGCAAGGGGGCTTGCCGGTTTGATCGGGCGCTCGGGTTGAATACCCTTATGTCGAGAAATGCCTTCTCAAATCTGCCTCCCCCAAAAAAACTGTACTGCAACATCCAGTCTTGCGCCATCCTCCACATTAGCTGATCGATGGGGCATTGCCTCTCCAGTCAAAGGTTGCAGGTGTGGTTCAGTGGACACCCCATGACAAACCTCTGTTAGTAGGGATGCCGTCATGTCTCTCACCTCATTATGCCAGGAAAATGGCTGCCAAATGGCACGACTGCGGAGAACCTTCGAAATTGTGCGCGGGCGAATGGTGGTCGAGCATGTCCCGTATGCACCCTGGAACGTGTGACCGCGTTGTGGAACTAATGATTGTGACGCAATTGAAAGGATTAGGCGGCCGGAAAAGCAAACAATGCAGGCTGGTTGCAACCGGTTGCCAATTACGTCATGGAAAATGGCGACCCGTAGCAATGGGCACCTTAGACCGGAGAATCGCCACATGCCATACTACATCGCAGCATTCCCTAACCTACAAAAGGCACTAGCCAGGAAGGGGGCGAGAAGAACTGCGATTTAATTGTCGTCTTACCTCTTGTCGTTCGTGTGCTACAGCTGACGGAGAAGAAGAAAAGCACGGAAACACGGAAAATGACGACGACGATTTCTACCCGACGGCGCGCTTGCGCTTGGAAATAAGGTTAATTCTGAATACTGTACAGCCTCCCTTCTTCATAGACGGCTTCTTTCGCCGGCTCTTACTTCTGTTCAGGAGTAGCGCGACCTTTCGTTTGTATTACAGCATACAAACAACCACCACCATCCCTACATAGACAGCACTACCGTGCTGTCTGATAATCGCTGAACATGCAGCATAATAGCATCATGTACCACCAAACAGCATATAATTATACAGTTTAATTGTCAAGGCGCATAAACACATACAAAACCTTGTTGTTATTCTTGACTGTATAGGTTTCTTTGTATTCCTCCTACTGGCACTTCCCATGCCAGTGTCCCTCTCAGCCCCACCACCTCCCCTCTCACGCAGTCCTACCCCTTCTCCCTCTTGATCCCACCTTGTTTACCCTTGAGCCTCAGTCCATCACTCTTCAGTCACTAGCTTCTAGCTAGCTAACATTATTCTCAGTCAATTGATCCCTCCTCTCAATTTCCCAATTGATCCCTCTCAATGTCCCAACTCCGTAGCCTCTCCCTCCCATAGCTAGCCATCCTCCTCTACAGTTTTCTGAGTGACTCTGGTGTCACAGGGAATCGGGAAAGCTCGCAAAGCACTATATATACTTAACTAGAATTATTATAGTTCCTACTCTAGTCATCCATATTCATCCGTTTTGATCACGTGCTATCATCAACATGGACCAGTGGAAGGGCGTTTTGAGAAGGTACCAACAGGAGCTCCGAACTGGCCTCATTGTTGACAACTTCTTACCCGCACTTCGCCCACTGTTGACGGATGTCGAGTACTCTCGTGTTGTAGACAGAACGGGCAACATAGAAAAGGTGGATGCACTCATCGCCATTTTACTCACCAAAGATTACAAGCTCTTTGATGAATTGTGCAGGGCGTTGGAGGAAAATGGATATTCTTGCTGGGTAGAAAAACTAACCAAATCAATGGATGCGTACCAAGGTAAGCCAGACGCATGGGCGCAAAGTTGGCGAAGTTCGGTGTGCGCTCGCACAGTTTAGGCGCCATAAGGTAAACCGGGGTAATTTCGTCATTAGGGTAATTCCGTCACTAGGGTTTGTCTCGACTCTTGTTCCTTAGCTGTGGGCTTTAAGGTCACCACAACACCGCTGTTTTACAACCAATCCACCGCACTGTCTAAACTTAAACGGATGTGAGCGCGCTCCTCTTCGATAAGTAGTGGTAGACTCCCACGACGGAATTACCCCGCCCTGAAATAGTGACGGAATTACCCCGGTTTACCTTAAACGTAATAGTTAGATTCTCATCCTCCTGGCTTCAAATTCTTGGTGAGGTCGGAGTCTATACCCTATACGTACAAATTTTCGCTGTACGTTATTTTCGCGAATTTCGCGAATCCGTGGAGGTTCGCGAAATTAAGTGTGTAGCAAATAAACGTTTCTCTTGTGCGGAATGGCCAAGAAGACGATCAAAGATTACTTTTAAGACCATAGACATCTTTACCAAGGACTTGCCAGCTCGAGTAATCGACGCTCCAGTAATTGTGCATACTATTGAGCCACTGCCGAACAAACACGGAGCAAAGGCAGGGATATGGTGTGCAGAACATGTCCCACAGTCAGGCCATCTTTCTGGACTGCCACCGCGTAAAGATCTTTGCTGTTTCGTTTTCCCGTTCACGCTGGAGAACTGCTCCTGCCGATGAAGACTAGACATCCTTGGAAACGTTATACCCATGAACACAACTACTTAGATGGAACGAAGACATCCGTAAATGGTCAGAAATGATCCTTAAAGCGCCAGTAGAACAAACAAAGGCGTACATCAATGCCTGAGCCACTCTAGGTGTTGATATCTTCCATAGAAAGGGAGCCATTCGTGAAATTTCAGGGCTTCGCAAATTAAAATCGCAAAAATTGTCAGGAAACAGGCATTCATGAAATATACATCCCCCGAAAATTTGTACGTATACGGTATATAATATACAATTTATTTTGAGTAAACCATGGTCACCTTGTCTCATAGCGTTAACATTATAATTCTATAATATACATACTGAACCAATTAGTAGCTACAGTAGTGAATACTATACCAAGTGTGAGCAAGTATAGGTTATTGAATGAGGAAGAGGTTGAGATGCGATAAATCGCATCTCAACCAATACCAAATTCAATAACCATCTTACACAATGTGGGCGTGGGCATTTACTTTGAATGGAATGCACATGCTCGCAAGGCCATGACTGACCGGCTGCTGGAAGAACTGCTTGGCACTACTGCTTCGGACACCCCTGTAGAATGTGGGAGCAACATTTTTGACCTCCTCTCGCAGCCACTGTCAATTTGAGGGGACATAGACGATCACAGTAAGTTTTGCATTCCTGCTGCTCCTACAGAATGCGTTGGTCTGAAGGCTGAATCGCCAACCGATGATCTGCTGCTGCAGGCTGCACAGTTATTCGCGAAGGAAGCTAGAGGAGGAGGAGGAATATGCTCTGTTGTTAGCTGCTTCACAGCAGTATGATAAGAGAAGCAGTCCGCTAATGTCTAGTGAAGACTGACGTCCAGTTGGCAGTCCTCGGCCAAGTTCCTTTAAAATACGAAAGGAAGAAGTGTCGCTTCAGCAGCGCAAGGCTCTGGTAGATGTAATTCAAAGCCCCAGCAAGGAGATGAAGCAAGAAGAGGAGCCTCAAGACTCAAAGCCTGAAGCTACATCTTGGCAAGACATGCAAATTTTAAAGTCGTTTAGCTATATTAGCTTCATTGGAAGCATACAGAGTCTCATTAACTTTCAGGAAGAAATGTTGATATTGGGTGTTGCACTCCATGGTGCTGTTTCTTAGGAAGGCTATGGAATGTTCATGGTCCGGCTCTAGATTCTTCGCAAGCGTATGCAGCCGAAGAAGATGAGAATGGTAAGCGAACGCTTGTATTTCACTTGCTGGCACTTCTATGACCCAGAAAAGGACCTAGGAGCCACTCTAGCTGCTGGACTATTTGTTCAACAGCCAACTACATGCGTTCTTGTCGCTACGTGGTACGTGATAGCAAATTTCAGCTTGGTGAGGTTACTCACAGTACTTCCTGGTCGGTCCGGTGGTCCCGAACAACAAAGTTGTGTGTTATGTTTATTATAATAAGATAGTAAAAAGGAAGGGTTCAAATTTCCCTCATTTGTTTCGAATGGCACTCTATGAGGGGGGGGGGTGTGGGGTGTGGACAGTGTCACACTGTGAGGGATGTTTGGCTTCATAGTCTGACTGCATGGTTCTAAGGACCTAACCCTTGATCTTTGACCTCTAACCCTCTATGCTACCAAACAGTATCCTGCTTGGTGTCTTGTTGGGCCTGACACCTTGGGACAGGCCCAACAATCCTTTCACACCTTCCGAAGACAGGCAGATGAAAGAAATTATAGAAAATTTAGTAGCAGCACACTCATCATGCCATGTGGGCCAAACTGTGTATGCGTAGAGGTACTACGCTGCACATATGTGGAAGAATGTGGTTTCCGCTTTCCTCACTGTGACATATTATATGAAGTGAGGGCTTCTCAGCTGACTCAGGCATCAGAAAGGGTTAGTTCTCTAATACCAGCTTCACAACAGGGTTGAAAACCTTGCCGATGTTTCGACCAGATGCTCTGGTCTTCTTCAGGGCGAAGATAAGCTAGCGTGAGCACTGATCATATTTATAGCCTAGCATCACATTATGCGCTGTCACCGGAAGCCACATCAAGGGGTGTCACCGGAAGTTGCGGGATTGCCTTCCTCAAGGCAGCCATCCAACATCCAGGCAGCTCCAGCCCACCATCCCTGTTGAGGGAGGGGCGGTTCAGCCTGACGTGGATTGCCTCCTTGAGCATCAGTTCTTTGGGGGTCCTGGCTTGGTCAATCACCGTTGCCTCCTCCCATCTGATTGGATGGTGGTTCTCCCATGCATGTTCTGCAAGGGCTGACTTCTCCAGTGTCCCCTTCTGGCAGGCATCCCGGTGCTCCTTCATTCTCGTCTCGAGCCTCCTCAGTGTCTCCCCAATGTAGGTCTCGCCACAGCTGCATGGAACTTGGTACACCACCTTGGACCTCTTCTCCAGCGCCAGTGTGTCCTTCACCTTGGTTAGCATGGAACGTAGGGACAGTCCAGACCTGAAGACAACCTTCATGCCGAACTTCCTGCAGACCCGTCTGATGTCCTCACTGACTCCTTCCGTGTAGGGAAGCATCACCAGTGGGGGTCTGCGTCCCTCCTCCGGCAGTGGCGCCTCAGTGGTCTCCACATCTCGCCTGGAAGGAATGGATGAGGAGCGGATGAAGTTACTGGGGTAACCGTTCTGTCTCAGCACCTCAGTGAGGTGACACTCTTCCTTCTGTAAGTTCTCCTGCCTGGTGGTGATGCTCCTTGCTCTGTCATACAGACATCTGACCAGCCCTCTTTTGACGTGAGATGGGTGGTGGGACCGGAAGTCCAGGTACCGGTCCGTGTGCGTGGGCTTCCTGTAGACAGTGACATCCAAGTTGCCATCATCTTTCCTCTGGAGCAGGGCATCAAGAAAGGGGAGGCTCCCTTCCTTCTCCACTTCCACAGTGAACTTGATGGATGGCCGTACACTGTTGAGGTGCCTCAGGAGTCCTTCCATTGTGCCCTTCTTCACGATGCAGCAGGTGTCATCCACGTACCTCTTCCAGAGCCAGGGCTTGGTTGGGGCGGACCTGAGTGCCAGTTCGTCGAAGAACTCCATGTACAGGTTCGCCACAACTGCTGAGACAGGGGAACCCATTGCTGCACCTTCCTGTTGCTCGTAAAACTCTCCTCCGTAGCAGAAGTAGGTGGACTTCAAGCACATCTCAAGCAGTTCTGCAACCCTGTCAGGAGAGAGAGTGGTCCTGTTCACCAGCGTTTCATCCCTTCGCAGTCTGACACAAATGACTTGAACTGCCTCGTCGATGGGCACGTTGGTGAACAGGGAGGACACGTCAAAGCTGACCAGCATCTCATCCTCCTCAACCCTCAGGTCTGACATCACCTCCACCCTTTCTGACATTATATATAGGTATTTGCATTCATTGATGTGCCTTTCTGCCACTCTCAATAATGACATTATCTTCATTTAATACGGTGAACTCCAATTACTGAATGATGATCTCATACATCAAAGACACTGCCACCACAATAAATTAGATACTGTAGTGCAGTATGCAAGTAAGAGCGTCTAACACTTTGCTATCACCTCATATCAATTGTCACCTCATTACAGGTCACAAGAATCCATTACCAGATAGCAATGCAAAGCAGCAGCAAGAAAACTAGGCCTAAAAATACTTGTGCTTTTCTTTAGGCCTATCGGTCATGAAGTTGATCGTGTTGTTCGTTCTGACCACAGATATGCCACTGGATGCCGTTTAATTAGTATTGTATGGTCTTCAATGGGTACCGTTGATTTTGCGAACTTCAGTGGCAAAACAGCACAGCCACTTTGCTAGGAGGGGATGGTCGTCAGTCAGCAGAATATACTCTCCAGCACTTTATACTGTCTCGGGAATTTGACGTTTCTGGCATCCACTCAATTGCTGAAAGGTCAGACACACTTGTCCATGTCAGCTGTAGTTTTCGTGGGAATGAATCAGAGACAGATGTCCTCAAAACCGTTGTCATTGATGTCAAAATTGAATTTTTTACTCGAGCTAGGCTGCAAGTGGGCAGAGCGCTTGGCCATTACTGTCACCATAGCTGTTCCTTGTCCATTTACTGATTCAAACTGAAAAGTCCCACGCATTTTGAGAGCGTCTATTTTTTCAATTAGCTACTTACTACACGCTATCAATGCCATACCGCATTTACTGCACGAATCCCGAGGGCACTTCACGTGTAGTAACTATTATTTATTCATCCATATTACGGATATATATCGTCCGTATATTCTTCCTTTTGTGCACTCTGCATACTCTGCACCATCCACCCTCCTTTGGGGGGAAACCCCCTTACAGTCTTCTGAAGGAGTGCAGCAAGGGGACCCACTAGGCCCACTTTTGTTCTGTCTTGCTATCCATCCACTAATAGAAAAGCTCACTTCTGAGTTTGTTGTTTTCTATCTGGATGATGGCTCACTTGGTGGCAGAGTTGGGGAGGTCCTTCGGGATCTCCAGACGGTGGAGGGTGCAGCGGAGGAGCTGGGGCTCCAGTTGAACAGAGGAAAGTCAGAGGTCATTGGACACAACTCCGCCTTCCTGGAACCCTTACTGCTGTAGCCCCAGAGCTGAAAGTAACCAGCCCAGAGCAAGCTACCCTCCTCGGCTCTGCTGTGGGGAATGTGGAGTCTGTATCCAGAACCATACAGGAGAAGACTGAGATGCTTGGGGTCATGGGGAACAGACTGCAGTACCTCCATGCCCATGGCACCATTCTCCTCCTTCGTCACGCCTTAGCTATTCCTAAGCAGCTTTACACCCTTCGCACTTCTCCTTGTTTTGCCTCTCCGGAGCTTGTGGCCTATGACAACATGTTAAGGGCCATCACCAGCAGTGTCACCAACACCCACTTTGGAGAACAGGATTCATCCTGGACACAGGCCTCCCTCCGGTGAAGCACGGCGGCCTGGGCATCCGGAGCGCAGTGCAGCTTGCACCTTCCACCTTCTTGGCTTCTGCAGCTGCCTCCTCTAATCTTGTTTGCCAAATCCTTCCAGACCGCCTGGCAGGCACCCTGGACACTGCTAGGGAGGAGGCCCTGGCTGCCTGGAGACAGGGTTCAGACCTCACCCTGCCATCAGAACCTGCTTCCCATCATCAAAGGAACTGGGACCTCCCCAAAGTTCTAGAGACCTCTGCGTCTCTACTGGAGGCTGCACCCGACATCCAATCCCGAGCACGACTGTTAGCAGCTGCTAACAAAGAGTCCGGAGCATGGCTGAACACCCTTCCAGTCTCATCACTGGGACTGAGGATGGATGATGACACTGTCCAGGTGGCAGTGGGCCTCCGCCTTGGGATTCCCCTGTGCCGGCCGCATCAATGCAGCCTGTGTGGGGCTGAAGTTGACAACCTAGCCACCCACGGCCTCAGCTGCAGACGAAGTGAGGGACGCCACCCTCGACACGCAGCTCTGAATGAAATCATCCATCATTCACTGTCCTCAGCACACATCCCTTCTCGTCTTGAACCTTCTGGAGTCTATCGCACAGATGGGAAACGACCTGACAGCATTTCAATGGTGCCCTGGAGGCATGGGAGGGTCTTGGTCTGGGATGCAACATGCCCAGATACCTTTGCTCCCTCCCATGTCTCAAGTGCTGCAACATCCTCTGGTGCGGTAACAAAGCAGGCAGAACAGGCGAACAGGGCCAAGTATGCCCACCTGGATGCGAGCCACTACTTTGTCCCGTTGGCGGTCGAGACATCGGGAGTCCTAGGCCCGGAGGCTCTCCTATTTCTGCGGGACCTGAGACATCGGCTCAAGGAGGCAACAGGAGAGCCAAGATCCCATCAGTTTCTGCTGCAGCGATTGTCAGTGGCAGTGCAGCGGGGAAATGCCGCGGCGGTGCAGGGAACCCTGAAGGGATCCATGGACTCTGGGTGGGATGGGTATTGACTGTCCTTCTTTGTTTATTTGTTTGTTTGTTTGTCTGTACGCTGTTATTATTCAAAATGACTTCTTGATTTAATTGAATTGATTTGATTCATCCATATTGCATGAATACTTTCATCTTTAACCCATTAGGACCCAATTTCAAACTTCGCACTCGTGTACTGTGAGCCCAACTTAAAAATGGTGGCTACGTGCAAGCCCCGTACTTTTGCTTTTCCGTGGCTTTCCTGGCTTTCCTCACGCAAAATGTTGACATTGGGTGTTGTATTCCATGGTGCTGTTTCTTAGAAAGGCTATGGGGTGTTCGTGGCCCAGCTCTAGATTCTTCGCAAGCGTGTGCTGCCGAAGAAGATGAGAATGGTAAGCGAACGCTTGTATTTTACTTGCTGGCACTTCTGTGACCCAGAAAAGAACCTAGGAGCCACTCTAGCTGCTGGACTATTTGTTCAACAGCCGACTGCATTCATTCTTGTCACTACGTGGTACGTGGTAGCTTTCTGGTCACACACCAAAATGGTGTGTAACTTCGCAAAACGTTCGGCGCTTGATTGCGTGGCGCAAGAACGACCAGAAGAGACGGCGAGAGTCCAAAATGATGGCCAAATGACTACTTGGCATGCTGTGAAAGGTTCGTGCCATTCCTCCGTTCTTGGCAGCCAAACAAAAGGAAAGTTCGTCTTGCCGCAAATCTGCATCATTGGGCCTTAAGTGCATACAAATATTTGATGCAAATTTGCGTCTTTGGGCCCTAATGGGTTAAAATTATAAACTGTGACTATGGACAAATTCCAGAACAACAGTAAATTACGTTAGTAAGGCATGATTCTAGCAGCAGCATGGTCTACAATCCTGAATAGAATGTATAAATAGCCCACTATTATGAATTTGCCTGCTACTGTACTGCTGATGTAGCAGAGTATTGTATCCTTCTTGCTGCAGTTGACAATTATCAGGATCCTTTCCTCCAGTGTCAGATCGAGTTCCCTGTTCTTGATGACTTGGCTGATGAATTTGCATTACTGATTGCTGATGTCCGTGCTACAGTTCATGCACTCAGTCCTGGTAGACTTGAAGGCTTGAAGGGTGCCATTGGAGAAAAGCTCAAGTCAAAAGGTGCTAGGAGTATTCCCCTTCCAAGCTCTCCAGCAGAGCTAATGGATAGAATACACCAGTATTGGGACTTCCTCAACTTCGAGCTTGCCCGCGTAGTGTTGAAATATCTTGGCGTTGATGATCTGCAGCAGCGAATGCAGACGTATGAGGAGCATTTGAAGCAAGGAGCACAGAAGATTCTGACAGAGTGCAGAAGTAGGCAACTCAACCCAGCACCTCCAGGGGAATACATCATCATGTCGATGACTTTAGATGAAGACCCCTTCAGCTACTCATTGCATCGCATCCTAGAAATTAAGGGTTTTCTAAAGCGAATAGGTCTAGATGAAGCACTGTTCGCTGGTTGGAATAAACACTGCATTATCCTCCACTTCTATATCTTGGATAGTAATGTAGATGCTGCAGCTCTTTATCTGAAAGAACACCAGGAGGAGTTGCAAAAGATGCACGTGTTGAATGTGGATGCAAAGGGTTTCAGGATCTTTCAGCTGCAAATGCCCAATGATGAGGTGAGTATAAAAAATTGTTACTGCAAGTGAAGTGTGATAGATTCTGCGTAAAGCACTCCTAGCCCACTTTAAGTAACATGTACAGTGACTTTCATGGGCGAATCAAAAGAATGTTGAGTATTTTATAGCACATAATCCTATAGCATATGCCTTATTGACATTACCTTCCATAAAGCACCCTAACACAAGACACAATTCTACCATGCAGCCCTGAATTGCAAATTATAGGTTATGATGATAAGATCCCTCTGACATTGAAAAGTACGCTTCGACATGGCATAGCTGCAGCAGTAGGGAATTTCTTGTGATAGCTGAAGTGAACTGTACGAGAAACTACCATATGACTGTGTTGCGTCCTTCACTGCTGCAGCATACCTAGCATAAAACTTTGGTGTCTACAGGAACAACACCCTTGACAGCAGTGGCCTGCTCTTCTTAAGGTAGTAGGGAAGGCTAAAGTGACGAAATCAAACCTGCACAGTTTTTGGTACAGGTGTTGATTTAGACATTTATTATGCACATCCGAAATTTGAAGCAGATCACTTCTTCCCTGCTCGAGTTATTGGAGACTGAAAACGGCTTTAAGACAGTTACGCAGTCGTTTTCAAAAGCTCCACTCCAAGTGTTACAATATTTTAACAGGGTGTCACGGGAAAGTCACGTGACAATGGCTGCCCGTGAAGCTAGCAATGAGTCTTCTCAGCAAATCTTCATGTGGCAAGTGAGCTTGTGGTGCTGACACACGGTGAAAGTTGATTTCGAAAGGCAAGAAAAAGGTCTAACTTTTCCATGTGAGCTCTTATGATCAGCTGCTCCTGTGAAGAGTTATAAAGTGCGCAACGTTTTTGGGGCAGGAGAGAAGTTACATTTATCGATGTAACTTTGCAGCAGATTTAGTTAGGGAAAGTGCTCACATGGAAACGTTAGAGTGATGGATTGCATATTGGCCCATATCCTCAGTTTCTCATTCAGCCTCTTTCTCACTTGCCACAGTGATGATTTGTGCTATTTTACCATAGTCACTAATGGCGCTGTATCTCGGAATAGAGAACAATTATTCACTATTTGTGAGCGCACGTTTGTAGCACAAGGATAGGGGTTCAGATTGATACCAAGTTTTCACAATTCAGGCCCAATCTGATAGGGAAAGGGAAGGGAATACAGAAGGTCAAAATCGGCCGTATGGAAGCCACATTGTTTACATATGCCATGTCCCACATGCATCTGTGCCTGCATTTATTGCAGCCAAACATACTGAAAAGGTATTTTGGGACAATAATTCCATTATAGTACGCAATTGGAATAGGAACACTACATATTATTCAATTAGTAAGTGCCTCAGGAATGCAATTAAGCGCAGGAAATTATAATTAGTTACCATGGCAATGCCCACCAAAACCACAAAGAAGCAAACATTGAGATTTGCTTTTGTCATACATAAGCTGAGCAGTGCAGGGACACAAAAAACTAGATAATGCCCCAAGTAAGCTTTGGACATATATAACTTCTGCACTAAGTTGCACCCGCTTGCTCACTATTCCTTGGCAGGTCAGAATCACTGGGCTGGGAAGTACAATATCCCAATAGCTTGCAAATGGAGCACTGATTACCTTTAACGTGCTGTCCAAGAATGCTGTCAAACTTATGCATGTTTCGGCATTTCCGGAAGTGCGATTGTGCAATTTTACCCTGTTGGGTGTTGGTGTGTATTTGAAAATGGAGTACAAACTAGTGGAGAGCAATATCCCTGGCACGTTGTATTAAGGAAGACAACCATATGACCTTACCGTGCCTGATCGGAAAAGGTGGCTGTCCGGCCGTGGTGGGTCACTTCGTGGCCTGAAGGGTGACCTTGTGAAGCGGTTTGGTAGCCCGTACACTGGGCTAAAGTAGCGCCTCGGTATAGGACTCCATGCGGAGTGGGCCTTCCACACAGCATGCGCAGCCTGCATTCAATGGAATAGCTTCTCGCTTTGTCCCCAGCTAGCACAGGAGTCCAACGGACGAGGGACAAAGCGAGAAGCTGCTCCTTCACGTGCGGGTGGGAGGTAATAGCTATGTAGCTCTTTGCATGTGGTTCATGTTTGCAACGCACTCTTCACTGCGTAGTGCGCTGGTTTGGTTACTAATACCTACTATGTTTTTAACGTTCTGCCTGTTGTTCACCCGATGGTAGAGTCCAAGACTACATCAAAAACGGCCTTGAGGGTGAACTAGTAGATCCTGATAGTGGTGTGAATGTGGAGCGTAAGCATCAAGAGTTGGCTAAAGATGGTGGATGTGTCAGTACTGATTTGGACCTCATTGTCTTCTTCCCAAAGGATGGTTGGATAAAGTCTCTGAAGAAATTGCCTGATGTTGGTTTTCCAACCATTTACCAATATTTCATGGAGAAGTCACTTGTTGTTGCAGCAAGGATGAGTGTGGCATCTGTTGCTGATAATGATGATGCAGACTTTGTCACAGAGCTCTTCTCATCTCTCAAAGGCATTGACAAGGGTTACAATTTCTTCAGGAGTGGCCATGTGCAGCAGATTAAGATGATAGCAGGGGAGACATATTGTTTTCTCAGGTGCTATGTGCTACCATCGATGAAGAAATGCACGCCATGTAGAACTAAGGTCTGCCTGCTCCCAAGTGGGATGGTGAAAATGGCACTATGTACCTGTACAGCTGGGCTTGTTGGATGCTACAATCATGTTGCTGCATTACTGTATGCAGTTGATGAGTTCGTGAGATTTGGATTGCGAGAAGAGGAGGAATCTCCTACCTCAAGATTAAGCAAGTGGAACCAGTGTCACGGTTTATTTTATCCCCCCGATTTTGTATCCCCCCGGTTAAAATAAATTAGGATGCTTTATCCCCCGATGCTGTATTTCTTTGCTCTTCTTGGTGCAATCTACCCCAGGGGGTTGCTGTGACCTCCATTTGACCCTTCTGGGACAAGTAGTTGTTAACATTCGGACAGTCTCCTCCTCTTCGCATGCTACTTTGCAGCGATTTTGCACCTGCACAACGATGTCCACCAGTTTGAGAAATTGCACACAATCATGCTACTTGGCGCTGCTTAAACACTTCTGCTCCTTGCAGTAGGGCCCTCTTGGCATTCTCAGAGTGTCCATAGGACAGTACAAGCGTCCCAACCATAGTTCGAAGACAGAACATTGCCTGCAATCATTGGTTAGTGCGATAGACATATTATTCTGCATACACCCAAAATGAAGTGCAAGGTTTGGAGATCTGGGCGCTTAACAGTCTCCACTAGTAGTAGGTGGTCTCATCCTGTAGTAGGAAGCATTTTACTAGCTTCTGTTGTCAGTTCTCTGTCGTTTAATCGACTTTCGGTTACCCGGAGGGATACTTTAAACTGTGACACCGGCCAAAACCTAGGAAAGTGCAACCAAGGAAGGTTGTCGATGTGCAGTTAATCAAGTCAAGCTTTGGGAAAAAGCGTGCACTGACCCCCAAGGCCTTCTACAATCCTGTGCCTCCTAGCAAAAGACTAGTGGAGCATTGTGAGCATGAAAGGTTTAGAAAGGATTTGGAAGCTGTTGAATTAGCCTGTGACAAATTCGGAAATGTCCAGAGGTATGGGAGTTCAACATGGCTGACAGCCCTTCAGACGGACAGTGATAGCAGTAGTGAATCAGAAGATGAGGCTCATGAAGAGTCTGATTCTTGTGATGATGAGGTCACAGAGCCTGGAGCTGAGTATGTACCAACCGTTGCAACACGTTTATTAAATCAGTTGTGTGATTGCTCAAGAAATTGTGAACCAATACCAAGTACCAAACCACTAGAAATACATAGTACAAAGTGCAATTTACTAAATGAAGGCACTAAAGTGCTAAACCCTCAGCGTAATAAACTATATAGAAAGTTTCAGTCATCCAAATCAAAATGTTAATTAAAATGTATGCTTCTATATTAAGAGCTCGTATTAAGTCAGAAGTACTGCATGGGAGAATAATAGCAATTGAAATTACACTGTAGTAAACTATACTATTTTCAGACATGCACTAAGGCAACAGCGATGACTCTGCAATATGAGCAATTATTACATCATGGAGTAGCCCTGAAGAATTCTACAAAGCCAATGTTTGTGTAACATAGAAACGTGCCAATGAGATTGAGGAGGAGATCAGGGGCCAGAGCTGCTGCCAGGAATGGTTTACTGAGGGGCGCAAACGAGTAACAGCTACTCTCCGCAAGGCAATTTTTTGCAGACAAAAGGAGGGCTTTACAGCTGTCATTCAAAACAAACTGTGTGGTGAGTTTCGAGGCAATGCTGCTACTCGCTATGGAAGAGAGAGTGAACCAATTGCAATCAAGCACTATACAGCAGAACGCAAGAAAGAGGAACCAGCTTTTGACGTGAAGCCATCTGGACTTGTCATTAGCACAACATGGCCATGGCTAGCTCACGATCTCAAGGCAGGAGATGGAGTAGTTGAGATAGAGTGTCCCTTTACATGCCGGAAACAGTCCTTGTCACATGCAGCGGAGAAGTTGCCCTTCCTGGAGTGCTGCACTGATGGTTTCAAATTGAAGAAAGCACATGCCTACTTCTATCAGATACAATTCCAGCTTCTTGTAACTGGTTTTCAGTGGGCAGACTTTGTAGTATGGACACCAACAGACATGTAAAAATGTATAGTTATGCAACAAGTGCTCCCTCAAAATTAGTGAGTATAGAGCACACAAATATCAACTGCTCCAACAAGTCAAACAATGTGTTGTCAATCTCCCCTGCCAAAATCTTGAAGAATTTGATCCGCTGCATCTTTCTCTCAACGTGAATCCTCACACCTGCAATCTTCTTTGTAGACAGCAGATCTTCTGGAGTCATCTGCATGTCACCTGGCTTGAAAGGAGGGATATTTAGCCTCACTTCATATTCAAAGAGCAAATCCTTTATGTCAAAACCTTTGTCAGCCATCACCGCTCGAGTCACCGTGCTTCAAAAGCTCCAACAAACCACTCTGCTCTGCTATAGCCTTTTCAGAAATCGAACCCTCAAACACCGGAGATACAAACCTCACATGTTCATGTGGTGCTATACCTATTACCGTATCATTTCTAATATAGGCGCTGCTCCAATTAAAGCACCCCCTAAGGGCGTACCCTATTTTTTCCCGTTCCAGTTGTAAGCACCCTTGGACGTTGGAAATAAAATCAGCCGCCTGATACTATTGGAGCAGAATATATTATTCTACACTATACCGCATGTGCTGAATGTGAGACAGCGAAATGGCGGCCCTGATGGAATACTTTAACCGTGTTGCTACTTCATTTATGTCCACAGAACGTGGGAAGAAGATGGTTAAGCGGGTCAAGTGACCAGTGGGGAGACCAAGGAAGCACCCACTGGAACCAAGTAGCGCAGCCTGACGAAGAAGACATCCAGGTGGCACCTATACTTGCTGATAGTGAGAAGCCCACAAGTGCCAAGTCCAGTCAATGCCAGTACATCGCGAAACAAAAGCAGCGCGCTGTTCTGTACACAGGTGCTCAAAAGTGCCATTTCGCTCTAATACATGTGCTAGGCACCCTTCTAATTGAAGCACCCCTTGGTCATTGCATATTTTTTAGTCGTTCTAATAAGAAGCGTCTTTCAGCGCTGGAATTATTTTTAAGGGGTGCCTATATTAGAAACTATACAGTAAACTTAACAGTGTTGTGATTCTTATATGCAGACCAAGTTGCACTTTGTTGAGACAATGACAATGGTGTGTTTATAAAGAACTCTGTGCAATCGATGATGATTCTAGTTGACGGATACTATTTTTTGAAGCATGATGGCATTAGCCTGGTAATCTTGTGTCTTGACAGCCAAATAGGTAACTGATGGAATTTTTGGTACATTAAGTTTAGCCATGTTATTATAATTTGGGACACTGTGGACTGCGACACTTTGAAGCATTGTGCAAGATTTGCTTCTTCAAGTCCCAGCTGAAGACAAACCATTACCAGAAAGAACTGATCAATCAAACTCAGCTTCGGCTTGGAGCCATGCTTGGCTCCATGCGCTCCAATGTTTCTGGGGTTGTGAGGCTGCCCTTCCAGGTTTGCATGACTTTAGCTGAGGGCTCCAGTAAATTGAAGCATGCCATAAACATCAACACTGAACTAAAGCCAGTGTAGAACTTTACCAGCTTATTGTCATATTCAATGTGGCTGAAGCTAAAGATGTGAGAGGACAGCTGCAAATTAGCAATTTTCAAAGTGTCAATCTCCTCTTCTAGGGATGCACACTTAGCACTCAGCTTCCCATTCTCTGTCTTTAGCACTTTGTTTTCCGAATGGAGCAGATCAACACACGCACAGTGAACTGTGTCTCTACGGACACAAAGACATTGGTTCACTTGGTCAGTTCAGCACTGATGTGGGCCTTGTGTTGAGTATGGTGTTGGGGCTGTTTGGACCAAACCTACTGCATGATGGTGTTTAGCCAGGATATGTATGAGAGGAGATTAGGGATCTCCTTGACCTGATGGAAAACTCTCCCTCCCAACTCTCACTTGTTGGGGAGAATGGTTGCAGGACTGGGAGGAGAGGGCAGAAGTAAGGGGTTTGTGGTCTGTGAGCACATGGAACTGCCTACCTTCCACAAAATGTTGGAAGTGCCTATTGGCAAGGTAAGTGTCCTTGTTGAAGTGAGGGCTTCTCAGCTGGCTCAGGCATCAGAAAGGGTTGGTTCTCCAATACCAGCTTCACAACAGGGTTGAAAACCTTGCCAATGTTGCCCTTGCGAAGCCCTGAAGAAGACCAGAGCATCTGGTCGAAACGTCGGCAAGGTTTTCAACACTGTTCTGAAGCTGGTATTGGAGAACCAACCCTTTCCAGTGTCCCTGTTGTGGCTGAAGGCAGAGGTAACCTCAGGCATTCAGAACAAGGGGTTAGAAAGAGGGGAAAGCAGCTCACATGATCATGGAATGGCTAGAGGATTAATGGCACAACCTGGAACAAAAGGTGATAGAAGTTTGCCACACCCAAAACCAACACAACTCACGCTCTGTGCAGACTGGGGGGAACTCTTGGATTACCCAAACATTGGAGGGCTGGTCCACGTGGTGGCCGAGTAGCACCCAGAATGCAGTTAGATGCATTGAGTTGGATGCTGTTGTCGTGCAGGTGGGTGAAGACCTGGCGGAGGTGGGACAGTTGCTCATCCTTGTCCTGGCAGGCAACCAAGATGTTGTCAGGTAGGCATAGCTGCAGGTGAGGCCTTGAAGGACCTGATCGATGAACCTGTGGAAAGTCTGGGCAGCACTCCTCAAACCAAAAGTGTACAAGTGAACTAGCACAATTTGACAGGCATGAGCATGGTCACCTTAGGGATGTCCAAGGGCTCCACAGGAATGTGACTATAGGCCCTTACGAGGTAGATCTTGCTGAAGATTGTGGCTGCTCACAGTGAGGAGGTGAAGTTGTGCAAGTGTGGAACACGGTACTGGCCTGGTGATGAGGTTCAGGGCTCGATAGTCCCCACAGGGGCGCAAGTCACTGAGGTTCTTCTTGGGGACCATATGCAATGGAGATGCCCAGCAGCTCAAATATGAGCAGATGATGTCTAGAGCCAACATCCAGTTGAAATCTTGGTGTACAACCTAAATTGAGCTGTTTCAGGGGATAGTCTCCATGGGCAGTAGGTAACTGGTGGGCCTGTAGTGGGGATGTGGTGGGTGACCGAATTTTCACCGATTGGTCTGGAGGCAGTAGACGAAGCAAGAAGGCATGTCCCCCAGGAGGGCTGGAAAAGTGTTGGGGGGTCCAGGCGGGGACGGGTGGGCTGGGTGAGGATACCCGGGTCAGGATAGCCGTGGACCTGCAGTTTGGTGATGCCTTGATAAAAGCTCATTGCTGCGTGGGTAAATGAAGTAGAGAGTTTTTTTAGTGATAGCACAGCACACTGGAATTCACAACATTCAATCAATTGTCCTGAATGTTTCGATCCGTAGATCTTTTTCAACTAGTATAGAACTGACATGACTTGCATTGCTTGTATCTGTTCCATTTCACAGGCTTCAGTAAGAAACACGGTCCTTGTGAGTAGCAGTACTTGTGACACCCCTGCTGTGAAAATCCCAGCAAATGTGATGGCACGAACAATGCCCCAATCATCTCTCTCCCTTCAAACAGTGGCATCTGCACAGTGGGAATTTAAGCCAAGAGGTAACTTCTGTAATGTGTGCATGCTTGTATGCTATTAAATAGTTATGGTTGCAATCATCAACAGACCTTCACATCACATCATAGTGCAAGTCGCAATGGATGCAGTATATGCAGGGAGTCTTCAAAACATATGGAATACAAAACAAGTATTTCGAGTTTAAAAAACTCGTGAGGCGCTGGGGCACCCCTGAACTTGAACTACTTGCCCAATCAGAGAGAGAGGAGGGTAGACAGAGAGTGTTAGCAAGCAACGTTTGTAGTAAGTAGAGGAACACTTCAGCTCATGTTATACCTGCCCATAGTGTAACTTCAATTCCTGTAAGAGTAGTAACCTTTGCACACTTAGGTGCCATGATTATCCCAAAGTGCACCACGCTATTTCACTGTCTCAACGAACTCCACAAGGGTAGCTAGTTTCCCATCATGGGCAATATCAGACTATTTGGTTGAAAGTCAAGCCAGTTCATCCAATGAACTTCTTTGGGTTGGTAATGGACAAATGGTTCTAATCCCCCTTCAACCAACTAAAGTACTATGCAAGAAAAGAAGTTGAAACGTAGTAAGCCTATAGACTCAGAGTGCCGCCATTTTAAAATAGATAACTTGCCCCCTCCAACAACGTTGCACTTGCCATAATTGGTCCCCCCCCTAACATACTTTGTGCTATAAGACTAGAAAACATAGTCCTCCATTAACCCTAACACTGATTCCACTAGCTAAGGTCTTACAGAGACAACTTGAAGCTAAGTTGTTCAGGAGATGGGGCCTGAAGCTAAGTTGTTATACTGACTGTCTGTTTTACTTGCATGAGATCACAGAATATCATTATGTAGAAGGCACATTTAGAAACGGCAAGTTATTCCCCCTATCTTGGCGAAATCCACATTTTTACATTTCCAAAGAATCACACCTAGATCTAACTTTCCAACTAGTTTCAAGATCATCTTGTACTTCTGCGTGACAGTTTGTGACTTTCTTGTCTACACGTATTTTGGACGAAACAGCCATTTATGAATACATTATTTATATTACAGGGATACGTTGTAATATATATAATTAATGTATTGGGCAATAGGACAGCTATTATCAATATACGTTTTACCTCGTACAAATGGTGTACTAGATTGTATACTTTTCGAAGAAGTGCTACACTATATTTTGGTTGTTCCTTTGCTCTTGCTGCTCTTGCGCATCGTTTCGAATGTGTACTGGCTTTATCTATTTCCTTACAAAGTTCTGGTTGTGCTGTTTCGATGCATTGTCATGCATACGCTAAGACAGAGACTGTGCCAGCCTAAGTTTAACTTGCTGCTCGTGTAGGCCTTTCTGCTGCACTAGGATAACAGGTGCTGAGGCCAGCCTGACGCCCAATGACCAAGAAGCTTGTGAAATGTAGCGACATCGGCCGGGCAAATGCTAAGAAGATGACAAAGCAACTGCAACGAGAACTTTGCAAGGTTCGTATGTACACAGTCTGCCCAGAGTAGCAGCAAGAACAATAACAGCCAGCAATCAGCATTGAACAGTACCTACCAATGCTCTTATAAGTCTCTTTCTCCATTCTGCACACTGTCTGTCACAATCTACAGCCACCTCTTGTATAGGGTTCAGGTAGTCTTCTTCCAACAGTGCCCATGGCTGCTGTTCGATGTTCAATCTCCTCTGTGAGTACATCACAGTATCAGTATGGATAACAGCCTTGCTTGTGCCAGCGAGGCAGTTGTACAACTTACATGCCCCGTAACTGCTTCCAAAGTAGGCAGCGCTGCTATTGAAAGATAGTCACTTTCACCGTACTCAATCGTGAGTGAACTTTCGCCCATAACTTTGCCAAACGAAGGACTTTTTCGACAGTTTGATCGGTTTGAACACACCTAGGTGCACAAAGTGGCCATGTTTCACTGTGATCAGACTAATAGCTTCCAAGTTACAAACAAAAACATACTGACAATTTTTGCTGACTTCCTGCGAAGAAATTTGGATCCAGAATAATTTGTCGTTTCTAAATGCGCCTGCCACATACAAGAACAGAATCCTAGATTCTTGCATGCTTGAATTGTATGTACTCATGAAGCCCTAGTAGACTGCAAAATACTGCCATCAATGAGATTAGTGAAATGGGTCTAAAATGGCATGTGGCATTGTTGACAGCTAGGTTGAGTGATGAAGAGAAGGGTCCTTAAGAGTGCAACTACACTATCTAATTTTGCATGTAGGATTAAGGTATTCAACTTTCCAGTGCTGAGTTTTGGACAATAATGGGGTCGCCAGCTAATATATTATATTAGCTAGACAGAGTGATTGTGCACTTGAATAGTGTCTTACATTTGTTGCTCAATATTTCCAACAAATGCCACATGTCATTTTAGTCGTTTCCCCAATCTTGTTCACAACAGCATTTCTCAGTCTATAAGGGCTTCATGAGCGCAATTCAAGTGTGCACATAGAGAGTCAAAAGCATTCTTATACAATCTTCTGCACTCAAACGTAATTCGGAGAAGAGAGAGAAGCGAACAATGTAAGGTTAATTATTCGCCTGCGTGGAAGCCATATTATGTACTTCAGACATAACCCTCATGTGCTAGCCAGGAGAAACTCTTAATCACCAAATGTGCCCTAATCGGTGAGCTCTACTTGCGACTCTCACATATATGCATAGAAGACTATAACTGCATGCTCTCAGGCCATGTCAATACCACTGCATGCTGGTTCTGAAATTAAGTATTCCATATTTATAGCTGGAAAGCGATTATATTTTGCAATTTGTAGTGGGAATTGAAGTTTGCTGATTTAATGTTTGCAGTTACTGAACAGATCATTTTTTACTGATAATATGTGTAATCCTCATTATGACAACAGCAACAGACACTTTGTCCTAGTGTATGCTCAATGTTACTGTATATAAAGTTTTCTGAATACAAGGTACAGACACTACCTTGCACGCAGCAAGTGTTCTACTGTCCATCAGCTTTAAGTGCATCAACAATGTCGGCCTTTCTGAAACCACTGATAACAATTTCAGGCTTTTGAGAAAGGGAGCCAGTGCTCCTATGAGCCAGTTAGCATTCTTGGCTTCAGTATGGATATACAAGTGTCAATTTTGACACCTGGAATGGCAGTTCCACTGGTTATCTCCTTCTGAACTTCCTTTGCATACCAGACTTGGAAGCGTTGCTTCATTTCATCCTTAAGGGGCTTGTTAACTGAAAGATTGGGGTTGCAGCTTGTCAGTGCAATTAACAGGCACATTAGCATGATTAATGTTGTTTTTCTCAACAAGCTCGTGAAAGGCAGGGATTTGCTGGTCCCTGAGACATCAAAATTGCAAGACATGCATGATTCTCTTCAAGGCCCATGACCTCCCTTTTTCTTGAAAAATGGAAGCAGACTTTTATCTGCATACCTCATCATTGTAGCTTCATTGGACCAGTAGTTTCTGTATGCCACACATCCAACTCAGGTGGAAACTCAATTGCTGGATGGCACCTTTCTGTTTTGCCCTGGTAGAGAATTTGAGGAGGTAGATATTCTCCAGCAAGTGTCACCGCTAGAATCACAGTGATCTCTCTTTTGTCATCAAGGCCAGCAATGGAAATTGACTGATGCCCTTATTTGCTCATTGTCCATACACTCACTGGAACAAGATGAATGGCAGTCTGATCCCAATTGATTACTAGGGATGGAGGAATGCCATTCATTATGACTTCAGCACAAATGTCCAAAAGATACTGCTCCTTTCGCTTTTCAAACTCAGGAGCAGGTCCTTTAGCAGAGGTGGAACCCTTGCGCTTCCAAATCCCATTCTGCTTAACAGAGACTTAGCCCATGCTTTGGTGAGCACTAGTGAGCCACCATACTGTCTTTGAAGACTGCGATCAGCAGTAGCAATGTTTCCTTCCACAGCAGCCAGCACTATGGCAGTGTTGACCACTACCGCTGTAGCTCATAGTGCAACAACATACTCTTTCACCTGACAATCTAGAGTACTCCCAAGCAAAAGGGGACAGCCACATGCTTTCGTAGGGAGACTTGTTACCTCTGGAATCTCCACACTGTTCTTGGTGCTGGTTGTGTAACTCTGCCAAATATTGCTTCTTCAGCAGGCAGTAGATTCGGTGACCGTGAAATGCCATGATGCTTTGGTTGGCCTTGCTCAGCAGCATACCTTCCTATACAAGGATAATTCTCAGTGGAGTAGGTGTTCTTAGCATGATTTGCTCCCGGGTCAGCCTCATCGGATTCTCTAGAGAGACTTGCAACTCTCATTTGCATCGTGGAGAGCTTTTGGCATCAGTGACGGTACAGACCCTGAAGATGGCAAGTTTGACGTTGGAGTAAAGTAGCGTAGCAGACACATGGTTGACACTTCACAACTATGATGTACGTCAAATCTTTTAGCAGATATAATATTTGCAAATTCCTGGCAAAACCACAAACACAAAACTTAATGCCTCGCAAACATTTCCAGCTATACGGTACCTAAGCCCTATCTGCTATGTGTAAAATAATAATGTATTAACTTTGTTATGTTCATTGTTCATCTGCAGAATATACACTTGTGGTAACAGGATGCAGTGGAAGAGGGAAAAGCACATTCTGCAACTTCCTATCCAAGAGCGACATGTTTAAGCCAGAACCTCCTGGTAGCGAAATGAGCTCTGGAGAATTCGGTGCATGGGGTGCAATAGCGGCAGATCTGACAGGAACGCAATTTGGTACAGTGAAAGACTTGGTGGGAGGAGTCACACTGCGTATCATTGACCTTCCTGGCTATCTGGCAACGCACAATCGGACTGGAAATGATAGAGAAGATTTGGCAAAGGACGGCAAGATGGTTCTGGATGAGTTTGCAAAAGCACTGATGCATGCCAAAGATGGGATTGATGCCATATTCATAGCCCTTAAAGCAGCTGAACGCTATTCAAGAGAAGAAGAGCTGTTGATGGAGTTCATCTCTGTCCTTCAGCTTTGGGATCATTGCATCCTCCTATTCACCCATGGTGATAAAGCAGGGAAAGAGGAAAACCAGCGCTACCAAGATTTTCACAAGCTGATCAAGTCTCCCAGTTTCCCAGAACGCAGCCCTGTTCTGTACAAAATGCTTCAGTTTGTTAATAATCGCTTTGTCATTGTGGAATCTGTCAATAAGGAAGAGGATCAAGAATACTACCTCAGCAAAGTGGATGAACTGTGTGAGGCAATTGAGTCAGTTCGTCGGAAGACAGGAACTGCAATAGGGCACCCTCTGCTGAAATTGGCCAGAAATGCGTTTGAGGTTGTTCAGGTCCAGCAATACCTGAGGGAAGTGCTGGACCAAGAGCGGGAGGACAAGGATAAAATCCAGAAGGACCTAGAGCAATCCCGGAGAGAGCAGGAAGAGAAGGATGAGACTTATAAGAGCCTTGAGGCAGATCTGGAAAGAGAAAGGGCAGATCTGGAAAGAGAAAAGGCAGATCTGGAAAGAGAAAGGACGGAGCGGAAAAGAGAGAAGACAGATCTGGAAAAAGAAAGGACAGAGTGGAAAAAAGAGAAGGCAGATCTGGAAAGAGAAAGGGCAGAGCGGGAAAGAGAGAAGGCAGATCTGGAAAGAGAAAGGGCAGAACGGGAAAGAGAGAAGGCAGATCTGGAAAGAGAAAGGGCAGAACGGGAAGTAGAGAAGGCAGTTCTGGAAAGAGAGAAATCAGAGCTGGAAAGAAAGAAGGCAGATCTGGAAAGAGAGCAGGCAGAGAAGACAAATAGCAGCCAGTTGATGAAACTAAGAAATGACCTAGAAGATGGTTTGCAACAAAAGAAATTGCAGCCCAAGGGTAAAGTAGAGCACGATGCTGCAGTTGGTGTACTGGTGAGCTGGTTGGAAGAACCACAAGTAGGACCTGACACAGTTGCAGACAGGTATGCCAATCTCTCTGCGCTGGCTGACGACCGGGAGCGGATGATGAAAGAGTTGAATGCACTAAGTCAGCAGCTGCACAAGGGAATAGGATTTGCCTCCAAGAAGAGAATTTCTCAGAAGATAAGTGCCATTTTAACAGCTCATGCTTACAATGTAGAAACCTCTACAAATTCTTCTTTCATTATTGTATCTAAATCGAGCCAAAGTACGGATGACAGCATACAAGAGGGTCATGTAAGTGAACAGCAGGCACAGAAAAACTACTGTACATTATTATAACTGGTTCCTAATGTACGCACATTGTCAAGTGTAATCTAGTTGACTTGGTGTGTGACAGTTAACTATTATAGCCATGCATAGGGCACTCTTGTAGATATGTCTCTAGTGTAAAAAGGTTTTGTAAGTATATATAATGGATTGTCAGCAACACCTCACAGCATCCTGTGCTATAATTATATGCAAATAACCACTGTGCACACATTCAATATCATCTCCCCAGTCATTCAAACAAAATTGGCCATTATGGTCAACTCATGGCCGATAGTGATTCAATATATAACTTAACTATATAAGCTATATGGACCGTTAATTATGGTGATATTATATGTTACATACAGGGCATGCATGCATGTTCATGCATAGAACAATTATTGTTCAATCAGGAGTGCATAATTCATTATGCGCTCCTGGTTCTATGTAATGTATATAGTACAGTAAGGAGGTCCATAGCCGATATATACGACTGAGGCGCTTACATACTTACTGAGGCACAAAGCGCCAAGGTAAGTATGAGCGCCGAGGTTGTATACAGAGGCTATAGACCGACCTACCGTACTATATATACTATATTGTATGGTGAGTGTGCAACAGAAACTAACTTTCCACAGCAATTAACATCGAGATCAGACCTGCGAGACGATGCCATTTGCATTCAGTAAGTGCACTGCAAAGGCAACAGTACCATTAATTTTGTGTTCAGTAGATGCCTCCGTGATGTCACAACGGGCTACAGGCTGACCAATGAGAATACTGCTTGCCTTTTGGCAGCACGTTGACCAATGAGATGACAGGGAACAGAATTCAAAATGATGCAGTCGGCACTTTTGGTTGTGGCCATGGCAGGGTGCTGCACAAAGGGTTTGGAAAACGCTTCTTTTGTGGAGGAAGACTGTCTTCGATGTGGAATCAGAAGTAGAAGGGAAATTTTAATCATGGTTGGGAGCTATCGACAATGTCCAGCTGGACTTTGTTCCTCATCATCTGAAGAAGTCTCTCAACGGACCACGTCTGCGCATATTCCAGGCCATTGTTTCACGCAACAGAGCCGGACACAGTGCTCGGTGCCTAGAAGATGTTCATTTACACACTTTGGTATCTTGTCCAACTGACTATCCTTTGTGTGGCGTTTTTTGCAGTCGCGGCTTCTTTCGTGGAACGTCCAGATCCTCCGCAGCACTGTTTGTCACAGCCACAGTGGAATGGTAAGACTGCTTTGCTTGACCTTGTATAGTAGATTACACCCGATTCTTGAATTCAGACCTGTTACACAATTTAGAGGTCTGATATTGTACACCATTTGATTTTACCATTGATTACACAACTGTGCGTGGGCGATTCAGCGTTCAGACCAACGCATTCTGTAGGAGCGGCAGGAATGCAAACGCTTACTGTGATCGTCTACGTCCCCCCAGATTGACAGTGGCTGCGAGAGGAAGTCGAAACTCTATCGTCTAAGCAACCTTTAGCGTCATTTAGGAGGCTGATCAACTTGTACAAATATTTCGCAATCTCCATTCATGCCCTAAATAGGAAGAAGTAGGCGAGCCGCATAGCGATCACGTGTGCCCAAAGAGAACGAAAGAGTTCAGCCTCGTTCTTTGGGACAAAAGCTGTGTAGCTTAGCTAGTCTCAGCCCTGTGACAGATCGCAGACATGTCAAAATACCAAGTGAGCCCGATGGCTATAGCTAACTTAGCGCAAAGCATGGCTATTATCAAGAGTAGATGCTATTATACAGAGCGTTAATTTGTGCATTATTTCCATTTCGCAGGCACCGGGGGAAGGTACAAACAATGGAAGTAGTGATAGAGGCGATACCCCTTCAGCGAAGGTAGGAAACTTCCCAATAAGGACTAGAGAAAAATCGAGGACAGCGCCTATTGCGTCGCCGGAGTTGGCAACCTCGCTGGGACCACCGAAGTGGGAAAGGAAGAAAAAAGGTGCTGTCTAATTTGGACTTACACTTGTGGATACAGTTATGTGCACTCCATAGCTCACAGACACACTGTATCGTGTGCGTACATTGTCAACTACAACTAGTTGTAAGCTAGCTAACTCAGAGCCTCGCTAGTGAGCAAATTGAATCACCCCATATGCAAGAGATGCTAGCAGAATCTCATTGGGCTTGTATATATCATAGATAGTAGAGTAGTGAGTCCAAACGAAATGTAAAGGTAACTCGAACAGAAAAGAATGTAGCACAGAATTGAAGAGCAGTCTTCGAGCAATTGATCGATATGCATACTTCTGTGGTTCCTCTCCAAAAGTAAGCGCTACTGTAGCCATTTTTCACTGCCCCCACCTTCAAGCCCAATATCTCAACAATCAAGTGACGCACAAACACGTGGACTTCGCCGATGCATAGAGCACTCAAAGGCAAATATCTTCTGCTCCGTACACAATGAAAGAGAGTGAGTAGGTTGATAGTAGGCTAAAACCCTTTGTTTAACACTTTTGCTTGGATACAAGCTATACAGGAGCTGTACAATCCTCCAACATTATTGACATAATTATAGGGAATATAGACTTCCAGTTCACAGTACTAGTCTTATTCTTTCATGTATCTTTGCACACACTCACACACACACACACACACGTCTGTTACACGCAAGATTATTCATTCTTTGTTGTTCTACAGAATATACACTTGTAGTGACGGGATGCAGTGGAAGAGGGAAAAGCACATTCTGCAACTTCCTATCCAAGAGCCATGATTTTAAGCCAGAAGCTCCCGGTAGCGAAATGAGCTCTGGTGAATTCGGTGCATGGGGTGCAATTGCGGCAGATCTGACAGGAACGCAATTTGGTACAGTGAAAGACTTGGTGGGAGGAGTCACACTGCGTATCATTGACCTTCCTGGCTACCTGGCAACACAGAATCGGACTGGAAATGATAGAGAAGATTTGGTGAAGGATGGCAAGATGGTTCTGGATGAGTTTGCAAAAGCACTGATGCATGCCAAAGATGGGATTGATGCCATATTCATAGCCCTCAAAGCAGCTGAACGCTATTCAAGAGAAGAAGAGCTGTTGATGGAGTTCATCTCTGTCCTTCAGCTTTGGGATCATTGCATCCTCCTATTCACCCATGGTGATAAAGCAGGGAAAGAGGAAAACCAGCGCTACCAAGATTTTCACAAGCTGATCAAGTCTCCCAGTTTCCCGGAACGCAGCCCTGTTCTATACAAAATGCTTCAGTTTGTTAATAATCGCTTTGTCATTGTGGAATCTGTCAATAACAAAGGTGATCAAAAATACTACCTCAGCAAAGTGGACGAATTGTGCAATGCAATTGAGGTAGTGCAAAGTAAATCAGGGCCTTCCATAGGGCATCCACTACTGAAATTAGCCAGAAAAGCATTCGAGATGGGCCAGGAAAAGCTGGACCTGAGGGAAGTGCTGGACCAAGAGCGGGAGGACAAGATTAAAATCCAGAAGGACCTAGAGCAATCTCACAGAGAACGGTATGAGAGGGATGAAGCTTACAAGAGCCTTGAGGCTGATCTGGAAAGAGAAAAGGCAGAGCGGGAAAGAGAGAAGGCAGATCTGGAAAGAGAGAAGGCAGAGCTGGAAAGACTGAAGGCAGAGCAGACAAAGAACATGCAGCAAAGGGAGGACCTATGTCGTGCTTTGCAACAAGCACAATTGGGAACGGGCGATGTTGTAGAGCAGGCTACTGCAGTTGAGGTACTGATTCACTGGTTGGAAGAGCCCCAGACAGGGCCTGAGCAGGTTGTAGACATTCTTACCAAATTGTCTGCATTGACCAATGGTGACACAGCTGAGTTCAGGAGGTTGCAATTGAATCCGGGAAGGCCTGGGTTAGAGCCAGGTGCACAGTCACAGGCAGAAGCAGTTGTGGCTGAGAGGCAGAGGGAAGATGAGCCTAGGCTAGATGCCACCTTGACATCAGGCAATGCAGAGGTACCTGCTCGAGGTAGAAACCAAATGGATGACAGGCGAAAGAGACAAGGAAGGAGACAACAGAGATGCCATTTACTGTGACAAGTAACAGTTTATATACTGTATAAGTTATATTAGATTATGATTGATTTGTATACTGCATTTGTCGAGATCTGCATGTAGCTACATGCACTGTACCTATAATTATAATTATTTTCATAGTGTATACAACATAGGGTATAGCTACCAATGAATATACATATTTTGTAATTACAGTGTTATTATGTAACATGGCCTAATCTGTTTACAGATCGATTTAATATGAAATACAGGGGAAACTTTTCCCCGAATAAAATGGACCAAAATGGACGTGCGCTCCTCCCCCAGCTGTTAGCTAATGGGATGTAGGTGCACGTTTGAAGTCAACAGGGTCTTCCATGGCGGCATCAACTGCGACTGTGATCTGTCATGATGAGGGTAAGGCTGATCGCTTCTCTCCAGTGTCAGCTCGGCAGTTGCTGCCAGATAATCAGAAACAGCCTTTACGCGCACCGCGCCGCGCCATTTGCAGTGCATGTGACCACGTGCGCTAGCTAGCTACGCCCCATTAATCCCTTTTATGTCTGGCTCAGTTGAGTACATACGTACGTACTACTGCCCTGGGCCAGGTCAAACGAACGGATTTCTTCCCTCACTTAGCTATCACTATAGCGTTGACCCAAGTATGTATAACCAAGTAAGTTACTTACGTACCCTAGTCATAGACACAGGCAGTAAGGCGTTGATCAGTGCGAGAGTGGTAGTAAAATACTGTGCGTGGCTAGCTATAATGGCTATATGGGTTGACTAAGCCCCTTCGCAGGTTTTTATATAGAACTGACCAATCAAAGGTTACGAAGACTGTTGCTGACACTTGTTTTGTCTTACAGGATTCTGGTAGGACGACATATGATGCTGGCTATGGTAGCACTGGCGACACCGCTTCAGCGACAGGAAGCACCCCGGTGAAAGCAGCAATAAGACCGCGAGAGTATTCCCTGTCCGCTCTTTCCCCACAGGAGGTGGCGAAATGGGAGCCAAAAGGTGATTTTTGTTGCTACCTGTTTTTATTTTGTTTTCAGTACTATGTATGGTAGACTAAATACCCCCCCCCCCCACTATTACTGAGTTGGGACCACTGAGGCCTACTTAAAAATTTAAATATCTTGCAAACGTTCATGCCACAGGAGTGCATTTATTGAGCATTGTTCATATACTGTGCAAGCTATAAATTTTAGCAGGACTTCATGAATTTCATGAATTGGTTGGCGCTCGTGAAAATGAATTCTCTCAAACATTTTGCATGTTACACATCCATTATGTAAATACATTGCATATGTTACTAATATAAGTAACTAGGCAACCATTCACAAAAATGAAAACATGAATTACCCTTCCAAACTGCCTTTTGAAATTTCGTCCTACAAAAATTGCAGCTTACATGGTAATACAAGTAGCAATGCTCATTTCCCTTGCTGCTGCTACTTGGACAACAGGAGTGACTGCATTACCTGCTACCCTAGTTGGAAGTTCAATTGAGAAAGTGCAATTCAAGGGTCATGGACTGTAATGGGCAAACACTGCAAGCTACTATTACCTAATGGCACCCTGGCGCAAAGGGGGATAGCAGAAATTGAAGGATACGGCTGTCAAAATGACAAAATGGGTGATCTTGGCCATCTTACCACCATTTCCAGGTGGGACTTCCTAAGATCAGCCACTTTGGCCAGCTTTTGTGTCAAACTTCAGGAGGAGTTATGTAGCAGACCCTAGTGGACCTCAGCAAAGGGAAACCAGATTTGGTGCCAGCATAGACAGGACGGGCAACCTTGACTCCCTCGAGAGCCTTAAACTTACTGTGTACTTCTGTGTCTTAGCTCAAAGGTTGGCTCTGTCCTCTAGGGTAAAACAGCAAAGAAACGTATACATCACAGACAGACAGACAGACAGACACGCGCATGCACACACACACACATACACACAAACACACACACACACACACACACACACACACACACACACACACACACACACACACACACACACACACACACACACACACATGAATTCACATCTCTGACCCACATACTAGAACACTTCGACATCTGAGGTGTGCACTTTAAATACAAATCGAATGCAGCACGATGTGCGGTGACTGACTGGAGTCCCCTCTGCAGTAACATTGAACCCTCTGCGTTTAACGTTGCTGAGAAAGCGCACTGGGTACTTCTTCTTGCAGCTAAAGGTATGTATGAAGTGAGTGCAGAAGAGCTGCAGAAGAAGCCATTGTGAGGGAGAAGGGCATTGCTAGATTAGACTGAATTGTGATTTCTGAGGACTCATGCCTTCTAGAAAAAGCTCAGTGCATGCAGACATTGACACAGACGTGTGATAGCTCAAATTTTATATAGGAAACAAGGCTAGGAGTCAGCTCATTTGTACAGATTTTAATAGAGGCCATGCAGGCTCACATAGAGGCTGGGCTCGAATAGAGGCTGGGTCAAAGCCTCTTGAAGGAAATAGAGGCCCGGGCCTCTATTCCAGCAAATACAGTTTACAACTGCACAACACACTTAGCACGATGTTTGTGCATTTTGCATGAAGTTGACTCAAATATTCAGTTGCACACATACGCGAACAATAATGCACAAACATACACCACACACACACACACACACACACACACACACACACACACACACACACACACACACACACACACACACACACACACACACACACCATGCACCCATATTCATACATGTACACACGTGTGCACACACACCTCACATGTACACACACATACACATGCCAAACATTACATATGGTTGAGGTACAAGTGATCAGGTTTGCCTGCAGATGTCATGTTGTCCCGCTCACATCCCTGAATGTCTCACTTTTGAAGGGTTCTAGCTTAACTAATGGATAGCTGTTTTAGTGGTAATCTGGATGCTGGTGGTCTGGAGCTTAAGGCACCAGACTCAAGATAAGGTACGTATGGGATTTCTCAAGTTCAAGCCCAGACCATGACAGCAATTTTCAGTCCCTAACAAACATTGCCAAACTGAACCTATTACAAACTGTCTGAAAGTAAGGTTTCAAAGGTGATATATACAACCAGTATTATATCTATAACACAGTTTTCCTGTGCACATTGTGTTGAGATGGTGGAACCCATTAGTGAAGTTCAGTCCATCTACCTTTCCAGCTCGTTGATATTGAGAAACATTTTTGTCCACTTTTGAGCCAATGTCCCACTGTTTTATCACATTTGTCCCACATTGGTGAATTGCTAGGTTGACACCTATGCATTTAGATCTTTTTTACATTAAACATTTTCTTTGGTACCTATAATATATTATGGAGCAATTTCGTTCCATATTCGCTATGTTTACACTAAGACAAATACCCCCTTTCACATGACCAACTTTAAACCGGTTTTGAAGATGTTTTAAAAATAGTTTAAGTCAATCGTGTTCACATGGGCATACAGCTGGTTCAAAGGCAATGACATCATTGACCTGTGTTTGTTTAGTCGATTAGGTGTGAGCTTAAGATGGAGGCAACTGATGTTCACTTGGTTCATGGCGATTTGCTGCAGTAGACAGAGAAAAAACTTCTAGATGAAGGATAAGATGGCTAGAAGTGATATGAATACAATTTCAAGCCTTTTAAGATTGACAGTAGAAGAAATTGTGCGAAATCATGGCCGTGATCGTCGCTGATCGAAACTTACAAAGTATGAAGCAGCATCGGTTGCTTTGGGTAAGGAACAGAAGCCAGTCCTTACCAGACCAGCGTTTGTCATGGCCGTGATCGTCGCTGATCGAAACTTACAAAGTATGAAGCAGCATCGGTTGCTTTGGGTAAGGAACAGAAGCCAGTCCTTACCAGACCAGCGTTTGCATCTCACGTTCGCTCCAAATCTGTCCACGATTCTTTCCTCTGGTAGCCATTTTATCGCACCTCTAAAATGGTTTAGCAAAACCGGTTTAGCTTAAACCTGCTCCGGAGCAGGTTTAAGTAAACGCCCTGAAGAAGACCAGAGCATCTGGTCGAAACGTCTGCAAGGTATTCAACCCTGTTGTGAAGCTGGTATTGGAGAGCCAACCCTTTTTGAAACCGGTTTAGCATTTTTAGAATGGTTTAAGAACCGGTTTAAGTGCCCATGTGAACGCGCTAAACCGGTTTGATATGGCCATGTGAAATGGGGGATACACTGGAATACAAAGAAACGAAAGCAGCAGAATAGGCTAAAATGCTGGAATCAAGGCCTATTACCACATAGTCTTTCTCGCTTTGGGTAGTGCCATTCTGATAAGCCTCAAAGACAGCCGAAGCGTAGAAGAAATGTTTTTAACCATCTACACCTGTACAATGCAACACCATTTTCTAAAGTGTCCACTTTCGACTCCATATTTGAAAGTATCCGTTCTCCAAAACATTTTTGTTGTATGTACTAGCTGAATGCCTGCCCTTCGGGTGGGTTCCTAGTCTACAGTTCGTATTTTATGCGTTTAAGCAATCAAAAACGTCCATTTAATTGGGAGCATTTCGTAGACTCGCTCCGTAAAACTCCGTGTGTACAGAATTTACTTATGTTAATCTATTTTGGATAAAGGAGTTCAGTGGCGAAGGCACTAACCACCTTAGGTCACCCCCTGTATTGCCGTAATATACTCTTTCAAGTTTGGCGAAGATTGGTGGAAAATTGAAGGAGGAGTTTCTGGAAAACGAAATACAATCTTTTCCCTATCTCTTAGATATGGCGGCAACCGTAAAAGTGGCAAGAACTCTGACAAAACAACCTTAAACCAAATTTTGGCTCAGTGAGGTTACTCACAGTACGCCTCTTCATAATCCTACCATGTTTTGTGACGTTCTGTCCAGAATTGAAGGAGAATATTTCGAACAACGAAAATGTGCGTTACATTTATTATAAAAACCACCTGGCGGAAAAACTGTAGGAACAAGGAGGAGGGCCGGTCCATGCAAAGAGGGGGGCCAGCCGGTACATGCAAAACCGAGGTCATTAACATTCGCTAACTTTGAATACATTTGTACCATCCCTACATCTGGCAACATTTTGCTGCACTTGCGGTCTTGATACCATCCTCTACTTCTCCACCTGCATATTGCTTGATGTGCAATTATGAGTGTGCAATAACAAGGCCTGCCACACGCGGCTAAAATTGCATTTCCATCCCAGCTATGCATCTTCCCATGTACATGCTGTATCACCAAGCTGCATGTGTACACCCATGTACAAAACTAAAGCACTGATGAGGAAGCCTGTACAGCTATATAGCAATTGCAGGGTCTTGTGTAAATCATGGCGCATGCATGTACAGGTGCATTGTGATATGCTGTAAGACACTAGCTACCTGAATGTACGTATATGGAGTATGAACTTCACAAGCATTTGGCAGTGAACAGTGTGGGTATGAAAGTGGGTGTGCAGGTTTGCAGGCAGTGATGTAGTGTACAGCTCTGGTAAGCATTGACACTGCAGTTGAGCTTAGTGGTTTGCCGGGGTCTTATGGCAGAGTGAGATAGCTGCATAAGAACCCAGAATAAGGAGCCTGCAACTGACACTTTCATGGAAACACGTAATGATTTGGAAGAGTCATAGAATCTAGGAGGTCCTAGATTCTAGAGCACATGCAGCAAATGTGATTGAGTAGCAAGCAATCTGCAGGGCTAAACCTGGTGGAAATTTTAAGGGAAGATGGAGCACAGCAAAGCAGAGAGATGGATGAATTGTAAGGTTGTACCTGAAGGTGTAAAGAGGAAGCTGAATAGCCGGAATGGGTGTGCAGTAGTAGGAGCCGCGGCAAAATGTTGCCAGATGTAGGGATGGTGCAAATGTATTCAAAGTTAGCGAATGTTAATGACCTCGGTTTTGCATGGTCTGGCTGGCCCCCCTCTTTGCATGGACCGGCCCTCCTCCTTGTTCCTACAGTTTTTCCGCCAGGTGGTTTGCTATGCCCTTGAGACACACTGCACCATCCCTACATCTGTCCTTGTTCTTGGAGGAAATATTTTTACACACCCTTGTTTCTTGACTTTTTACGGAATGCAAATTGCACATGGACAATGGCTAGTCTACTTGAAAGGCTTCCAAACAATAATGCCAACAAACGAATGTGCCTCGAATGCATGGCAGGGTGTGTAGCACATTGTGGGATGTGGCTGGGTGGGCAGCCCCTTAGGGTAGGCTGTGGTGGGTGGGTGCAAGATGTATTACTTCTGTTTTGATAGGCTATCATGTTGCAAAGTTCACTGTGATATAGGCTAGGTGGCAGAACAGGGGGGCTAGGGGCTGTAGCCCATCCCCCCAAAAAATACTTGGTCCAAGAAATTGTGGCTGTAGGCAAGATTGGCTTAGTCATGGAGCAACTCCCTCTATCCTAATCATATTTCGCTGCCACTCTGACTCCCTGTTAAGAGGGCTCTACATATATGCCCACACCACAGGCGATCTAGATGTACGGCCTCTACCTGCATGCAAGAGAGTTGCACCATACCTACACCGTTGAAGGCATGCAGGGTGATTGTGGAGTGGAACCGGAAGTGACAGCTACTCTGCACCACCAAACGAACGCGGAAATGACGGCCGGAAGCAATCAGACACGCAGTAATTGAAAAATGGCTGCTAAATGGCACGACCGCGGATAACCTCTGAAACGGCACGTGGGCAAATATCGGTCAAAACATGTCCAGTCTGAACAGTCAGCTAACTGCGTTGAGGAACTATTGAATAGCAACTGTAGAGGATTAGGTCAAAACCGTGTCTAAAACGTGTAGTTACGTCAGCGTAAGATGGCGTATTTCTCTCAGGGTCACCTCCCCAAGGTCTGGAAACCTCCAATTGTGGACTTGTTCGCGGAGTCAGCAAACCTACAAAAGGAAATTACCCGTCAAAAGCGCTGTAGAACTGTGGGTTAATTATTCTCTTACTCCCTACGGTTCGTGAGTTACAGCTGACGGAGAAGAAGAAGAATAAGAAGACGAAACACGGAAAAAGGCTTCGACAATTTCTACACGACGGCGCGCTAGCTCTGTATACTGTACAGCTTCCCTTCCTTGTAGGCGGTTTCTTGTGCCGGTTCTTTCTACTGTTCAAGAGTAGCTCTACTTTCCGTTTGTATTACAGCATACAAACAACCACCACCATCCCTACATAGACAGCACTACCGTGCTGTCTGATAAGATGTAGACGAAAGGTGCAAACGCAGTGAAATTGCTATGGATACGGGTGAAAATGTTTTAACGTAAATGATTATTTAGTAGCTATACTCAACCAGTTAAATTCATTCATAGCACAAGATGCTTGCAAGGTGGTGTCGATGATCCAATACTACAATTGTACAACGCAGTACCAGCCTACAAGAGGTGCCCTAGTGGCAGCTAACTAACTGCCTCTAATCTGAGTTTCTCCCAAGTCTATGCCAGGAGGTGGTTGTGTCATCACTCTATTGATTGGGTGCGCATGTGGGAGATGTCTGTTTTGTTTACATAAGAAAATATGACCTAAAAGGTGTGAATTCCTGTGTTGCCATGGCTACACAAGCATTGTCATGTGACATCCACATGATCTGACAGGAAGTTCAGGACGAAATCACTTTAAAATGTAGTGTTTGGCTGCTGTGTGCATTCTTGAAGATGGGAGCAAGCCTAAATGTAGAGTATGTTTGATCGCGGGAAGCAGCACATGCAACATTGTCAGCTATTCCTCGATAGTGAAGAAAATCAGTAAATAAGCGTTGTTAATAATACATTGGTACATCGAGTTAAACTGACAATTGCAAAGCCACTGAAACAGCAGTAAATGCCAATGTCACTATTGCGGAAAAGTAACAGCCATTACAGAAAGGTATCCGACTTTAGTGAGAGGGAAAAGTTGTTATAGCAATCTGCTGACAATTTATGGCAAGAAATCTACTACAACTTGCTTGTGTTAAAAATGTCAGGTGACATAACTTTAGACAGGAAGGGTGTGCAGCATTATCCTTCTCACAAAAGCTAGAGAATTTACTTGACTAACCATTTCAGTCTTCAGTTTGGCATGAAGCCTTCTCATCAATAGCGACAATGTTTTCCTGAAAGCACAAGGTGAAAGCTTATTAGCATGTGATGTCACATGATATTCTTGTGACATTTTCTGAGAATAGCTGACAATGTTGCATGTGCTGCTTCCCGCGATCAAACGTACTCTACATTTAGGCTTGCTCCCATCTTCAAGAATGCACACAGCAGCCAAACACTATATTTTAAGGTGATTTCATCCTGAACTTCCTGTCAGATCATGTGGATGTCACATGACAATGCTTGTGTAGCCATGGCAACACAGGAATTCACACCTTTTAGGGCATATATTCTTATGTAAACAAAACAGACATCTCCCACATGCACACCCAATCAATAGAGTGATGACACAACCACCTCCTGGCATAGACTTGGGAGAAACTCTGATTAGGGACAGTTAGTTAGCTGCCACTAGGGCACCTCTTGTAGGCTGGTACTGTGTTGTACAATTGTAGTATTGGATCATCAACACCACCTTGCAAGCATCTTGTGCTATGAATGAATTTAACTGGTTGAGTATAGCTACTAAATCGTCTTCTACGTTAAAACATTTTCACCCATATCCATAGCAATTTCACTACGTTTGCACCTTTCGTCTACATCTTATTATAATAAACGTAACACACATTTTCGTTGTTCGGGATATTCTCCTTCAATTCTGGACAGAACGTCACGAAACTTGGTAGGGTTACGAAGAGGCGTACTGTGAGTAACCTTGCTGAGCCGAAATTTCTGAGTGTCACTGATTAGTCAGTGCCCAGTGTGGGAGTTTTAAAGGAGGCTCTGGAGGCAATGGATCAGTGACTGTTGGCAGGGACCAGTGACCCAGCTGCTAAAGGGTCAGCTAAAGGTTGCCAGTGCTGGTCTGGTTCACTGCCATTTTTCCCTTTCCCCTTTCTTTCCTTACCATGTGTAGTTCCGAATGTTGTCTCATTCATGTCACCATGGTACATAGACCATCTTAATTAGAATTTACTTATGATAATCCATTTCACCTAAAGGAGTCTAGCGGCAAAGGCGCTAACCACCTTAGGTATACCCCCTGTATTGACATGGTATACTCTTCCAAGTTTGGCGAAGATTGGTAAAAACATTGAAGGAGGAGTTTGTGGACAACGAAACACAAACTTTCCCCTATCTCTTAGATATGGTGGCGACCGTAAAAGTGGCAAGAACTCAGACGGAATGACTTTAAACCAGATTTCGTCTCGACCATGTTACTCTCACTACGCCTTTTCGTAGTCCTACCATGTTTCATGATCAGCAGTTCAAAACTGAAGGAGTAATTAGATAACAAACAATTGTGCATTACATTTATTATGATATGATGGTACTCCCTTCTACTTGTTATAATGTAAGCCATACCTGCAAATTACCAAATATAGGTCATATCCCTCATGTGTACTTGGAGAGAACCTTGTGGGTTCAATGACAGGCCGGAGGAGTGACATTTAAGTTACCATGGCTGTGCATGTAGTATGTGTATGCATATTGATGGCCAAGATAGGTTCATAAGAGAGACATCATTTATTCATTAACGAAATGAAATTTGTCAGATTTCCTTCACCATACTCTCATGGAAGTCTATCAGGTGAGAGGGCAATACATTTGGTGCAAGGCTATGGTACAGAATGAACCAGTGGAGAATTAGTACAAGCCAATCAATATACAGACAGCTAAAGAGGAAATGGCTTATAGTTCACTCAAGGTGGAGTGTACTAGCACTTTACCCTAAATGAAAAGGCTTGTATATTTGGTGGCAGTAAAGCATGGTGTAATAGCTACCATGTATGTCTTTTTCGAAGCATTCCCAGTCTGTGCTTTAAGGAAAACAGTGTGTGTTGTGTGAATGCCACCATTGTGCAGGGGACATGGCTTATCTTCATTGTAGTACAGAAACAATTCTGATAACACTTACTGATTTTGGAATTTCTCAAGTGTTCTCCCACAGAAATGTCATGCTATACATTAATCATTCACAAGTTGACAACATACAAAAATAACACATTTACACTGACTTTAATTAGTTCAGTTTGGCACAGTTGGAAGGGTATGATTTGGGCCATATTCACTCTTGCAAGCACTACATAGTCAGGCATCGCGTGACCCCTCCTCGTGGAAAGGGCCAGGTTAAGTCTAATACATTGACTTGTCTATGCGGAATGCAATTATGCACTGTGGAATGTAATTATTGCACAACATTATGCCTCGCTTGTGGCCACAAGTACGCGCGACGGCTCGCGACACTTACCTGATCTTTCATAATAGCCATCAAAGGAGCGACAGCAAAGACTATAGATGTTCCTTCGACCGGCAACACCAGGCCGAACACTGTCAGCGGGCACACGTAGCGGGGGGACCACATCATTATTAAAACAGGGGTATACAATCAGTGATAATGGTGTGATAGAAAAGGGTTAGAACCTCAGATGCAGGGTTACAGGTTGCTAAGCAGTAGAAACTGCATTGCTAGGGAATGCCCTCTTGCCGAAGCCGGTTGGCAAAACAGCGAAAACATCCCTCCCAGAACCGATGCCAGACACGACCTGAAGTTGCTCTGGCTTCATGGTAGAATAACCAAGGTGCTGGATGGCTTCCGTCACAGCATATAACACTCTCTGGTCCAGCTCTGGTCTGCTGCCATTTGCGGACACGCGAGCGATAAATATTTCACACCTTTCCTGCAATCTGATTGGGCACGCAACCATTGTGGCATGCTGCACAAGTCAATGTATTAGACTTTACCTGACCCTTCCGCGAGGAGGGGTCACGCGACGCCTGACTAAGCACTACACTGAACGAGTTGTTGGTTTCGACAAGATCAGTGATATTCATCCTATATATAATGGAGCTAGTGTTAGCTGGATTCTATTGCATTCTTGGCAGCATTCCATATTCTTAGTATTCTTAGCAGTGTTTAAGTTATAGCAACACAGGATTGGCCAGTTTCACTAAATGTGATGATGCTATGAATGTAAGTGTAATGGTGACACTAAAGGTAATATACCATCACCGTTGCCATGAGTCTACGGTACCAGCACCGTGGCTGCTTGCTGGCAGTGACAGTTGGAACTACAAGTGGGTGAATTGAGTTCAAACAATGGTGCCATGAGGACAGTAACCTAACCCAGAGTATAGCTGGCAATGGGAGCGCTGGCATTGGAAGCGTTGGCATCTAGAATTGCTGACATTGGAAGCACTGTCGTCAGCATTGCCGGTATTGGGTGCTGGAGCAGAGACGTCCGGCTTCGTGGGCTTCTCTGCTTCAGTGTCATTATAGATGTAAAAGACTGAACTGTGCATGAAGTTCTGTGTGCTGTGGCAATTGCCCCCCTCTGTTAGTAAAGTTTCAGAAGATCTTGAGCTTCCTTATCAGTGCAAACATTGTTGACCCAGGCTTTTCTTTTTGATTCAGCTGCTGTCCACCTTCCCACACAAACTGAAATGAACAAAGGCACTCGCAACATAATCCTTTCTGTGACTATGTGCAAGATTTGCTTTTCCACTGGTGGCTTTGGAAACAGTTATCCCAGGTGCAGGAAGTTTTACACTCACTGAACAACCGATCGGTCTGACCCAGTTTAGTTAGGTAGTCCCAGCACAACAAGACTCTAACTGTTCCTGAGCCTTATTTGAATTGAAGTGGGTCAGTGTACAAGAGGTATTAGTCAAAAATCAGAGCCTGGTTCATTCCTAGCTTGTACTACTCAGACACGAACTTGAGGGGAATAGAAAGGACACATATACCTTGTTATTCCCCTTGTAAAGGCCATGCATGTTGTTTGCACAAGACATGCCCACTTCCAAAAGAGATATTTCATTATGTATACTTGTAATTTTGCCCTTCTACAGAATATACAATTGTAGTGACAGGATGCACTGGAAGGGGAAAAAGCACATTCTGTAACTTCCTATCCAAAAGCAACATGTTCAAGTCAGAAGCTCCCGGTAGTGAAATGGGCTCGGACGAATTTGGTGAATGGGGTGAAGTTGCAGCAGATTTGACTGGAACTCAATTCGGTAAGGTGAATAACTTGGTAGAAGGCGTCACACTGAATATCATTGACCTTCCTGGCTACCTGGCAACACAAAATCGGACTGGGAATAATAGAGAAGATTTGGCAAGAGATGGTAGGATGGTCCTTGATGAGTTTGCAAAAGCACTGAACCATGTCAAAGGTGGGGTCGATGCTGTGTTTATAACCCTCAAATCAGCAGAGCGCTTTTCGGCAGAAGAGGAGCTATTGATGAAGTTCATCTCTGTCCTGCGCATTTGGGATCATTGCATCCTCCTGTTCACTCATGGTGATAAGGTAGGGAAAGAGGACAAAGAGCGCTACAGGAAGTTTGGCAAGCTTATCACTTCTCCTGATTTCCCTAATCGTTGCCCTGTTTTGCACCAAATGCTTCTGCATGTTAATAATCGCTTTGTCATTGTGGAGTCTGTCAGTGCCAAGGGAGATCAAGAATACTACCACGACAAAGTGGGTGAAATATGTAATGAAATTGAGAAAGTAGTTAAGATGGCAGGGACTTTGAAATATCACCCACTACTGGAGTTAGCCAGAAATGCATTTGATTCAATCCAAGAAACTTTGGACCTAAAGGAAGAGCTGGACCAAGAGAGGGTAAGCAAGAGTAAGATGCAGAAAGAGCTGGAGCAAGCTCAGAGAAAGGGAGAAGACAGGGAGAGGGACTGTGAAAGGCTTCAAACAGAGCTGGAAAGAGAAAAGGAAGAAATGAGCCGCAAGTTGCAGGAGGAGAAAAATAAACGGATACAGTTTGTAAAACAAAGACAAGACCTACGAAAGGCTCTACACCAAAAGCTACCTGAGGGCAATGCAGAGCACAAAGCTGTAGTTGATTTACTGACGCGCTGGTTGGACGAACCACAGGAAGGACCTGTTGAAGTTGCAGACATAATTGCTAAACTGTCTGTGCTAGCTGACCAAGGAAGGCAGGCAGAAACACATGGGTCCAGTAGGCACAGTGAAGATGGGAATCCTGCTGCGATAACTGTCAATTTGGGCACCCAAAGAGATGGAACTGATTGCAGCCAGAATAGCGATGGTGAAACAGTGGCCCAGCCAAGACGACGTCACCGACGTAGTTGCTCCATGCTATGATGTTAACATTTCGCTCAGCCTATGTTAATGCAAGCTAGCAACTTGCATCTCTACTATATTATTTTGTGCTACGTGCAATTGTGTGAGATACTAATTTAAATAATTTAGCTATAATGTGTCTATGATATTGTTGTACTTTGTGAATAATTCTTACCACCCCACACACATTATGCAAAACATGTTCCTTGTAACTAATATTATAATTGCAGTACATGTATGATCTTTTTTGCATACCGATATGAATGTATACATACATAAACATAGTAAAACATGGATATAACTTGATAATTGTATACAAATTAAGATTTAATTAACAAAACATACATGGCCAAAGTAGGAAAATACTAAATTACAATTAATAATAATAAATGACTGAAACAAACTAAAATTCCAACAATAAATCATGCAGCTGCAGGCTAGCAATTAACTGGTGCACTAGGGTGCACCTACATGCAAAAGTGATTGTCATTGCGAATAGATTAAGTCAAAATTGTTTGGGGAGGAAGTGCCGAGCACTGCCACGTACCACTTCCCCCACTGCACAGCTACTGAAATTCTCTGCAGCAGGTATTGGTGGGCCTGGGGCTCGCCTGACTCATCTTTGATGCGGCGGCCAAGCTCTCAAAAGAACATCTGCGCCTCCGATCCAAAAGCACCAGAGGTTTCCACCACCAGTGGGATGAAATGATGGGTGGTGGAAACCAACTCCGCATATTTTGCCCTCTTTCTCGCTTCCGCCTGATCAGCCACTGTCCCAGCTCCCCAGGCAGCCAGGTCGAGGTGGGATGGGGCAAAGGTATCTGGATAAGTGGCGTCCCAAACCGGGATTCTCCCACTCCTCCAGGGCAGGACCGTAGCCCCGTCAGGCCTCTTGCCGTCTGATCTGCAGATTACTGCTGGTTCCAGCATGCAGGTGTGCTGCGATCTTGGCAGACCCCAGCGGCCTCTTAACTAGGTCATTTATCACTGAATTGTATGGATGACGTCCCACACTCTTTCAACAGTGAAGTCCATGGGTGCCCAGGCAATCCACTGGTGTCTCACACTGCTGGCATGTATGTGGCCGACAAAGTGCCATGCCCAGGCGGAGGCCAGTGGCCATACAGAAGATCTCATCCTCCATACAAAGGCCAAGAGCTGACACAGGGAGGGCCTGCAGTCACACCCTGCCTCCTTCCTGCTGGCCTCCAGGAGACAGGCTTGGGTGACTGAGTCTGGGGCTGCCACCTGTAGGGCCTTGTGTGAGTGTGCCACACGAGGGGCATCCCATGCTTTTTGACTGGGTGCATCAGCTGCACGGGGAGCAGAGGCTTCGAGGCCCTCACTCCACACCTGGAGAGTGTCCTCACATGTGTAGTAGGTGGTTTCCCACGGCCTGGGAGGAAGCAACTCTAAGATGATGGTGGTGCAACCCGCAGTTGAAGCCAAGAAGGCAGACGGAGCCAGCTGGACTGCACTCCTGACACCTATAGGCCACCAGACCCAACAGGAAGGGAGGCTTGTGTCCAAGCCGCATCGTCATTAGCTATATTGGCATTCGTGATCTCCCCTAGGAGTGACCGAAGAAGGTCGTCAAAATGCTGGAGAGCTCGGACCTTCTCGTGGATGGAACTGTGAATGCCTTCCTCTCCACCAATGGGTGTACCCAGTAGGTGGGCATTCTCAGGGTTGACTGGGCAGAGGTCCAGGAAAGCTTTGATCATTGCTGCTCTTGCACTCGAGTCGTTACTGATAACCTCAGACTTTGAGTGGTTCAGCTAGAGACCCAGTTCTGCCACTGTCTGCAAGTCGTGGAGGACATCCTCAACTCCTCCCCCCAACGTACCATTGTCCAAGTGAAAGATAACCAACTCTGATCTCAGAGGTTTCATGAGACCCATAGTTGCCAGGGAGAACAGCAAGGGGCCCAAGGAGTCAACCTGCTGGACCCCCTCCGCTGATTGAATGGTCTTGTCCTGGGCAAACAAGGACGACGGTGCGCTATATGCTAAGTGAACTAGGGGGAACAGTTGAGGGGCATTCTCACGCACTGCCATCAGCATTTAAGCTGTTAAAGGCATTTCTGAAATCCAGTTTTAACAGAAGATGGTTATCAGGCATGTCCTGCAGGTACACTCAGCTGGCATGTACTGCTGCTTCCGCCCCCAAAGGAATAATCGACAAGACAAACAGATCAAGCAAACTCTACTCTATGTACTAAGCAAGTACCAGTACGATCACTAGCTCGATCACCTAGCCATCAAGACCGCCATCTTTTCATACCATTCTCTTCCCATCCTTCCTTCCCATTTTCTCTTCCCATTCTTTTTGCACAGTCTTGAATTTTGTTATCTGCATGTGCCTTATTTGTGCAATTACAGTGCTTGTATGCCTAATCAAATGTGTTCATGTTTATATGTAATAGTGAAGGTATACACTGCAGATTTATGCGTATAATTATCCGTATTAATATAGATTTAATCCTTTCAAGTCTGTGCGTACACTTGTGTGTGGAATACCTGAGATATCATGTATCAGATAGTCACATGCAATCAGTTACTACTGGCCTGCACCACCTAGAGCTACTCTAATCATTGCTGTTGCATATATACATTCCTGAGAGTATATGTGTCATGATCAGTATAATATAAATGTGTTTGGCTGTGGCCTAGGCCAGTGCATACAGCACTATCTTGTCAGTGTCACCTGCATGGGCTGGCACTATCCAAACTACCAATAATGTGGAAACGGCCAAAAGGCACTTCACGGCATGCACCCACCAACCAGTGCATGGTGCGAGGCAGAGCAAACGTGGCCTTTGGCCGTGCTTGCTCATACTGTATATATTTATGTGTGAAATCAGCAAGTATCATTTACATATAATTATTTAACCATGGAGCTTCTATTATTGAATAATTATAATGATTAAATTTAATATTCAAAATCCCCACTTGAGGCAATACCACTGGAACCTGTCTCCTACGTATATATAGAATGCGTATATCTGCCTGCATGAAGGAGTCACAGTTGATGAAGAACTTGACATGCACATGCACACTGGCGTTCCAAGTACAGAGCCATGTACTTTGCAAATTGAATAGGGTGATGGCTAATTATACATGTAGTCCCACATTCATTCATAAGTGAAAGTGCTGTGCAGGAGTTCAGTTGCTCTAATTATTGCTCAAATTGTTCATTTGCTCACAGGAGTATGTGACAGTAACAAGTAAAATGAATATATACTCCATAGTTTACACAAATATGATGATATATGCAATATGTCACCCTCCATTCCCTACCCACGTACAGATGGTTGCACTTGATTCCCATCATCCCCATGGGGGTGGGTGTGTCTGTGGCGTATGACTCTTTAACATGTTCATTGTGTCTGTAATGCATGTTGCATGTTTATTGAGTTATTGCATGTACCATCATTTTATATGCTTGCATGCTTATGTATTATCATTTATCTGCATGTCTTAGCCTTTTAGCCATTGTTTACGTGTCTTTGATTATTTTAATATTATGCGCTGTAATTTATGCATGCTTTTTATTTTACCACTTGTAACTGTGCATGCGTGGTAGAATTGATTGCCTCATGCTTTGTCCTGTCCAGTTGGACAGCATTCATTGCGTAGTGGGTTGTTTGATCGTTAGATTTCCTTCGCGAGTCACGTTGCTCGTTTGGACCGTGACGATCGCCAACCACATGTCCTCACTCATGATCACTGTGAAGTGGTGATTCCATCTAAAAAAAACTGCATGTCATGCATCCTCCGATTCCTGTCTTCTGAGAGGAAAGCAGTGCTAGCTATTGTTGATCTCCTTGAGGCCAGTAAGGAGAGTAGGTTGCCGTGCAATACACGTTAAGGCACATCAATGAGATGGAATTGTGCCATTCTGTCCATCTACCTGACCCTATTGAACTGACATTTAACAAAATTTCCCACTGGTCTACACTTGTGTACTAATTTCTACCTTTCCACATCTAATGCAAACTTACTTGATGGCTCCACCTGTGCATCTAGGTCTATAGCCTCATAGGCTTAATTATTGTTTTCGTCTTGACCATGACTTTTACCTCTCTCTTAAATTACACTCATGAAATTACATGTAGCACTAGTCACATATCCTCTCACCTACTTCCTGCATGCATGCTGCCTCAAAATGCATGTTGGAAGAACTGTTCAAGTTCAGCCATGCAGGCTAACTGACTGCATGCATCCAAGTGGCCACAGGTCAAATTCCAACATGCATAGTAAATAGATCGCTAGATACTGCACATATCACATATGTAGCATTGTTCACTTCTATACCTAGCTATATACATATAAATAAACTTAATTATCTTAGAATAATACAACTTACACTGTACATATAGAATTATAGCTTGTGCAAGTTGCAGATCTATAGGAGATGACAGTCATATGAATATCGATATGTATATAATTCAATGGATGATAAAATGATGAATACAATGCAGCATATTATACATATACTTAGTCAGAATATATGACATGTAATCAGTAAATACAAAATTGAAGCAAAGGATACACTCGGCAGTGCATTATAATGAAGCACCTCTGCACTCCTGATACTACACTTCATACACACTTGATACTGCAATAAACTTCAATGCTCATAGTTGATTCAAAAGTGTTTCACAGAAGGTATACACTGTTCCCCTTGACACTCTTCAGTTGCCCTTTCTGCTTGACTGCAGCTGAGGCAGTACCACCTGTCTCCTCTCTGTCTGGCTTCCACTTGAGATGGGAAATGGGTCACGGTTGAAGGGTTTGACACTGCAAACACTGGCAGGGCGTGGACGGCTGTGAGTGGAGCCACTTCTCGGCATACTTGGTCCTGGAGAGTGGGAGGGATATGTACATACATACGTATGTATTGCACCCATTGTTAGTGGCTTAGTTACATAGCTTCTATCCCTAACTTCCTCACTCCACATTTAAACGGTAGAAGAATTGTACATAGGATTTTGTCCCATGCAAGAGAAGTTCAGCTCAGTGGTTAAAATATGCTCATACAGTATGCACGTATGTATGTGAGACAAATCAGATTATGTCTAAAGTGCCCTTCATCTGGAGCGGTTTGCATTCAAATACTTACATACGTAAGAGTCATGTTCACTGTTCTCACTCCTCTAAAAGTAGTCTTGCAAGGCAAGCCATCTTTTGTGTTCCATATATTCCATACATTTGTGTAATGCAAGGTATGTACACTGGAAAGACTATATACCACACAAGTATGCCATACGTATGTACATGTAAAAGCTTGTGCATTCCTCTTGTCACCCCTACAAGTGGTATGTGTCTGTCCATTCCCTGATTCACCCCCCCCCCCCCTTGTGGTTGTGTAAGTCCCATCCCAGCAGCCACAATGGGTGTGTCCCCACTCACTGCTGGTTGGCCGAGGTCCCATCTGAAAACCGGTCATTCCTCCCCTGTCTGGGGAGAGAGGGGAGTGGCGTGACTGTCCTCTCCTCGAGGCCAGGGAGGAGAGCTGGCGAGCTGCCTGCACAACAGTGTCATTCTCAGGAAGGCGGAAGAGACCACCTGGGGAATAGGCAGGAAGTGGAGGGGGATGGGTGGATGCTAAATACATAGATGCATTCATGTCAACTCCCTACCTCTCTCCCTCCCTCCTTCTCCCAGTACTGTCATGCACCCTCCTTACTTGCACTCTCCTCCTCTCGTCCTGGGATGGGCAGACGCTTGAAGTCAACAGGGTTTTCCATGGCAGCATCATACGACTGTGACCGTGGTCTGCCATGAGGGTAGCGCTGACTGCTACCCTCCAGTGAGTCTGGTTGTGACCAGTAAGAGTAGCGAACATCCCTTGTGGGAGGTCTCGATGCACACTCAATCTCTCCTGCTGCCACCATGCTGAGCAGGTTCAGGACAATTGCTTTCTCTGTATTTGGAAGGCAACAAGAAGTAATATATCAAAGGCTTCATTTAGAACTCGAAAGGTCCTGCTCTGTACACCACAACACACTGCTTACTGTATTTGTGTTTACACCCATACTTACTGTACAGCAGTCAGGCACTACTATGTACCACGTAAGTATGTAGATTACATAGTGCTTTCACTTTTGAAATGATACAGAACATACTACAGACCTGTCAAGAGTATCCATGTATGAGGCATGAATGTACTTGTTTCATATGTGGTGTGTGCATACGTGTGTGTGTGTGTGTGTGTGTGTGTGTGTGTGTGTGTGTGTGTGTGTGTGTGTGTGTGTGTGTGTGTGTGTGTGTGTGTGTGTGTGTGTGTGTGTGTACAGTATGGACACCTTACCACTTTCAGTTGCGTTATTGAGCCATGCCTGGCAGGTGGGTATGGAGTTAGTGTTCAGAATGCTGCAGAGAAGATCTACCAACTTCAGGTGGAGGGTGGTGGGAGGTAGATGTGAGAGAGATGGGAAGAGAGGGATAGAGGGTGGAATGGTGGGTGAAGGTGAGAATGGGAAATAACATGAATAAGGGTTGGGAGGAATAAAAGGAAGTGACAATGAGAGGAAAGCTCTCGCTCCACTCATGATCAGTAACATGTGAGCTTGGTACGGCATTCATGTCATTCGTCTTGATTGTACTTATGTACATACATAGGTGTGAACATGGCTGACATTTGCACATGACAGCTGTCATTCATCCCCTGTCACACTGTCACATGACAGCTGTCACTCAGCCCTAGTCCCCTTGTCACATGACAGCTGTCATTCATCCCTAGTCCCCTTGTCACATGACAGGTTAACCTTACCTGTCTATCATCAAAGCCCTTCAAGTGTGCTGGTCTGTCACTCATTTGGCTGGTCCTAGGTCTGGTGGTGGCACCCTCTCTTGATTGTGGGGGCTGCCCCATGGCTCTTGAAAGAGCCACCTTAGTCATCTTCTCAAGCTCATCCCTCCACGCATAAGTCACTGGCACTGTAGGTGGGCAAGGAGGGAGCAGCTCCAAGACACAGCAAGGGAAAGGAACTGTGTGTGTGTGTGTGTGTGTGTGTGTGTGTGTGTGTGTGTGTGTGTGTGTGTGTGTGTGTGTGTGTGTGTGTGTGTGTGTGTGTGTGTGTGTGTGTGTGTGTGTGTGTGTGTGTGTGTGTGTGTGTGTGTGTGTCTTCCCACTAATATGTATCATGCATCATGCATTATTGTCACAGATTGTCTGAATCACACACACACACACAAACACACACACACCACACCACACACCACACACACACACACACACACACCACACCACACACACACACAAACACACACCACACACACACACACCACAACACACAAACACACACCACACCACACACACACACAAACACACACACACACACACACACACAAACACACAACACACACACACAAACACACACACACACACACACACACCACACACACACACCACACCACACCACACACACACACACACACACACAAACACACACACACACACACACACACACACACCACACACACACCACACCACACACACACACACCACACACACACAAACACACACCACACCACACACACACACAAACACACACACACACACACAAACACACAACACACACACACAAACACACACACACACACACACACACCACACACACACACCACACCACACACACACACACACACACACACAACACTGGTATACATTTGTAGTAGTACACAAAATTGGGAGATTCCCAGTGAAACCACAAACCTCTTCCGCTCTAGGTGTAAGGTTAATGAGGGGAAAATTGTGGCATTGCTGTAATGTGACCCTATCACAGGTGCTACTATTAATAGCAACAGGGACTCCTCTCAGTACCTGATGAATATGCTAAACACACATAGTGGGAAAATCCTCTGTGGTATAATTCCCTAAAGCCAACTCTTGTGATACCACAGACAGGTAGAGAAAGTAGGTGTGGCATTTCAATGGCTAAACACCCACCAAATGCTGAATAGACCACAGGGAACACAATTTCTATGCATGAATTGACCCACAAATCCCACCACACAGTTACGATCTAATCTGACTCATGGAGTGCAAGAGACCACAACAGATTATCACAGATAGCACTGGACACAATATTGAGCTGAAGTCTGCCACAGACATCGATCCCCTACATGCACCCAACAGTTGCCGTGCACATCACTCAGCTGTCAGTGCTACACTGCAATGTAGAGATACATACATATACAAATGGTAGTATCAAAATACGTACGTATTTACATAATACAACTTTTAATGTACCAGTACTGGCTGCTTCACCTGGTCTGTTACCATGGCAACCACAACAGTCTCACGCAGTGACGTCATACGTATGTACGCACTTATAGGTCAGTTTGTGCACAGGAGGTGAGACTCCTTGTAGGGGCACTGGAAGTAAACGGCTTCTGGGCAGTGAAGAGCGGCATGAGTGCAGGATACCAGGAGAAAGGAGTAGTGAGGCCTGCTCAAATATGGTATAAAGGGTTTTGGGTGGGTGTTTACTCCTTTTGGCATGACTCAATGCCTTCACGCTTCAGTTCACGCCTTCATACATTGTCATAATAATTTATGCCAAGATGGGAAGACCCACGAGGAAGTTTAGCATCAGACCAATGTCTGCACTTGTACAAGCCGTGGACATACCTAATCAGGATGTGTTGGTGTTGCTTGGGCTTCTCTGAGGAAGTAGCAACTTACCTGTGCACGTACACAGTGTGACACTAGCACCCACTCTGGGCACATGTGCATGTAAACACTCACATAAAGTGCAACATATATTCACACTCACATAGTTACACATACACTAAACATGCTCTCTCTCTCTCTCTCTCTCTCTCTCTCTCACACACACACACACACACACACTCACACACACACACACACACACACACACACACACACACACACACACACACACACACACACACACACACACACACACACACACACACACACACACACACCAATGCCAACAGCTGGTACACTCTTTGTCCGGTTTGCACCGTATCGGGTACTCCCTCGAGGAACATACTGTGGACCAAACTCCTGCCCTGTAGGAGGTGACCACAGTATACGCTGCGGCACACTGTCCTCCACACTGCAAATAGGTACATCGAGAAGTCCTTTGATGTGGCGTACACGGGCAGGATGTGGGTTGTGCCGGGTATAGAAGGCAAGTTTTACAGGGTTCGACTTGTCCATAAGTGTGTGAACATCAGCAAACTCCTCCTGAGGCACAAGGTGAGCAGAAATTAGAGCAACAAGCTCATATAAATACAACACTAGTCTAGAGTGGCCATACCCTCCCCTCCAATTCCACTATTGCACAATGACCCCATGTGAAGGAGCATTGCACAAGAGCAGAAGTGGTATATACAAAACAGCTGTCCATGAGAGACTAACACAACACAAGTTGCAGGATATGCATATGTATGTAGGTGTACACAAATCAAGGCACATAACACTATGCTCGCTACTGCACTAGTAACAGCGTATGACGTAAGGTAGCACTTTGTACACCATGACGTGGCAATCAAAATACTAATTGCATCGTTATAGGGTAAATGTGGTACTTGATAGCCACTTAATGCAGCACTGAAGGGATTCTATATACAAACATTTGGTCATCAATAAGCCATCCTGCCAAAGTGTACTTCATGCAATCACCTCCACACTAAAACACCTAAAAATCACCTTCAAGTGCTCATGTGGCTTCAAGGTGGCTTCATTAGCCCCCACCCCTACCCCACCTACACATTCACCTACACTTCTCACCTGTGGTATGGTGTAGGTCTTGTTGTGGTGTTTTGGACCATGGAAGTCCTGTAGAATGGGTCCTCTCAGCAATATCTCTTGGCCTTTGGGGACTGAAATGGCCATTGTGAGACTGAGGTAAGATGGAAAGGTGTGGAGAGAGAAATAGGAGGACACAGAGTGATAGGAGGGTTGCAAAGGAATGGGAGAGGGGGGGGGGGGGGCAAATGGCAAGAGAGAGGGTATGGAGGGTAGGGCCAGAGGTGTGCAGGAGGATGAGTGAGTGAGTAGAACAGACACAGAGAGGTGGAGTAGCCATTTGATACAGCTTACAGAGTAAAACAGTCAATGCAAAGTACGTATGTAGGACCAGGTGTAGATACCTCTCTGGACAGACTTCCCCTGTCTTGTGACAGGAGTCACTCATGCATGCACTGGAGCACAGGCTTCATCACAGTCAGGGTCATGTTTGCATTAGTACATGAATGTTCAAACTTCTGGTTTCAATAACGCACTTCACCACACCATCCAGCCCATGGCTACAACCAGAGTCCCTAGCCCAAAGACTATAAGAGAGTACCAACCTTTGATTATTTGTAACTCTACAAAACAGCCACATACAGAGTAAAAGCAATGGCTCTGGCTGAAAGATGGTCTCATTAGACAGGTTCACTACCTACACAGATTGCACATTTGTGGGTCTTGGCTCTCCAGCCAAAATCAGTATCAGCTCTCTTCCCTCCTCCCACTGTAGCCCCAAGACTGTCCCCACAACATACCCAGCTGCCCTAAATAATTGCATTCAAAGCAAAAGTGGTCAAATTCTTTTACCTGGTACTTGAGCTTCTAGGAAATAAGGCATGCCCAAAATAGGGCAAAACCACAGAAGCACTCCCAAACAACTTCCAAGAACCCTTCTTCCAAATAGTTGAATTGTCCTGAACACCTTCTAACGTCACAAACAGTACCGTTCACCCCTACTTATGTATGTTACCTAGCTTGCAGCTCATCAATGTAACATATGTATCACACCCATGCAGCAATGAAGTTGTCAAAGCTGTCCTGTAGCAGGAAGTTATTATGCAATAATAATACGTAAATTTCCTTCAGTGACCTCATACTGAAAATCAACTGGAGATACCTGTGACAGGGAGCATTTGTCAATATGCATAGCAGTCATTTTCATTAGTTTTGTACTCGGCAAGTTTGAATAATGCACCGTCATGCTTACCACATTAAAACACAATGTAAATAAATTACATGACGATTGATGATGCATACATGGTTTGGTATTCTAGTGCTACAATAGGTGTTGGTTCAGTTATCAGAAGCATCAGTTCATTGAGTCATACCAGGATGAAAGTCCAGTAATCACAAGAAAAGAAATACTTAATCTTACATTGACAATGTACACCATGCAAAATGGATAGTTTAGCCACTGATTGTAGTTCTTCTCTGGCCTAAGCTATCACAATCCCAGACTGCTAATTTTCTTCAATAAATTTCCCTTATCCCACTACATCCAGCACTCATTGCACCCTCTGCACTCCAGCTAGCACACACAGTACCCTGTGCACCCTCGCAGTACAACCAGCACCCCGGTGCATCAATCACGATACGCGGGTGGTTTCTGCTAGTACTGTTCGCAAACAACAACCTACTACGGGTGCTGATGCACAAAGGCAGCGTGCATCCACAAAAGGGTGCTGTTCGGAAGCCCCACGTGCATCCACGGTGCATCCCCCGGCAGTTGGTCAAGCAAATGCCCTGAAATCAGAACGTACCTGGCAATAATCTCTGTCACAAATGATGGATTCTTCCTAGATCTTCTGCAGGCGAAGGAGACGGATGGCCACTGTTGCTTGTTTGTTTGCGTCAAGGTGCTATTCCTGCGTAGCAACGGGGCAAAGCTGTTGATGAGTAGCCATTTAATGGGCGGGGAGTCACACCCCCTACCCCACCCCGAGAGCGCATGCCACAACACCTTCGGATTACATTCCATTTCCTTATTTAGAAGTAAATTGCAATTATTCTGACATCACCTCCTTTTGCCGAACTGCGCATGCGCGGGGACCATTCGGGGGACTCCTCTAGGGACCACCGACTACAAAGGCCACCCCACTGACGCAAAGCATCATTAGAATTGTTGGCCAGAAAGGGCTTTAGTCCTTGAGGGGATATAATACAGTAAGTTGGACGTTCAGTGGTGTGCGTTGTGGGGTGATTCTACTCACATTGCTTAAAGTATTTGAAGGGTGCTCTTTGTGCGTACGTGTGTGTGTGGCTGCGAGACGTTATATCAAGTAGTTTGGTTGCGCCATGAGCTAACTAGGCGGGATATTGTGGGACCTGGGTGAATGGATGGCGCTCGAGTGCGGAAGGGAAAGGACGATCTCTATGTTGGCCTTCAAGACGATTGTAGTTGGTGCGAGTGAGTGGTGATCTGTTAACAGTCGGGTCCGTTTGGATATAACGAGGGATTTGCCCATGCCGATATGATGCAATACACAAAATATAGATATCTGTGTGAGCGCGCCTCACTTTGACAGTCAGGAATATGGTAAGGGAAGGATGATTTGCGTGTTTTCTGATTGGGCGGAACCCCGCGCGATCGAGGGCCTGTTCACGGCTTAGCGGGATCGCCTCGATCATGAGGAAGGAGGAAGGAAGGCTTCAGTATGGGCCAGATGATTAGAACGATCACTTGTCACGTGTTGCTTCATTGTCACTCCTTCACAAACCCTTCTCAGCCTTTCCCACTACACTCCCCTCTCCCTCCATTCGCTGTCCTTCCTCTCCCGTCCACCCTTCTTCCCTATTCTCCTGTTCCACGTCTTGTCTACTTCTTCATTGTCTTCATTCTCTCTATCCCTCTACTCCTCTCTTCCTCCTCTACTCTCATTCATTCTTCTCACCCCCTGTTCCGCAACATCCAATTCCTCTACTCATTTCTCTCACATCCCCTCACTGCTGTCCCTCTCCCTTCTCCTCTCCTCTCCTGTCTGCTCTCTCCTCCCCTTCACTCCCTCCACCCTCTCTCTTCTCTCATCTCCTGTCTTCTCTCTCCTCCCCTTCACTCCCTCCACCCCCTCTCTCCTCTCCTCTCCTGTCTGCTCTCTCCTCCCCTCCACTCCCTCCACCCTCTCTCTTCTCTCATCTCCTGTCTTCTCTCTCCTCCCCTCCACTCCCTCTACCCACTCTCTTCTCTCCTCTCTTGTCTTCTCTCTCCTCCCCTCCACTCTCTCCACCCTCTTTCTTCTCCTCTCCTGTCTGCTCTCTCCTCCCCTCCACTCCCTCTACCCACTCTCTTCTCTCCTCTCTTGTCTGCTCTCTCCCCCCTCCACTCCCTCCACCCTCTCTCTTCTCTCCTCTCTTGTCTGCTCTCTCCTCCCCTCCACTCCCTCCACCCTCTCTCTTCTCTCCTTTCCATCTCACCTGTCCTTCCACCCATCACCTCTCCATCTCCCCATTCCTCTAGATGGCTCAACAAGAAAGCATGCAGTCAACCATCACAGAGAACCTGGTGGCCAATATTGGAGCCAGTGCGTATGCTCAGCCAGGCAGTAGCTGGGGCTATCCTACACAGACTACAACTGACATGAATGGTACATATATGTATGTACGGTGTGTGTATGTGTGCGTGTGTGCATGTGTAGGAGTAGTGCTTCATTCTGTTTATGTTTAACATTAAAACCACCACCCAAGAGCATGAGAGGTGCATCTCTTTGTGCCCAACCTTTCGTTGCTAAGGAAGTGGTTACCAAGGACAAGGTGTTTTTGCTTTTCATATGACATTCCAGTGGATAGTGGGGAAGGCCCATGGTCTTGGCTTAATTGTATTCATAGGCCCATGGCATGTGATTTCTGTGTGAATGGTCTCACAGAATCCTTTGAAACGCTTTCCTGCTCTGCCTGTTAACACACCACAGTCAAACGAATTTTTGGGGATTTGTCAGTACACTGTGTAGTTACACCAAGACAACCCCTTGTACATGGATGCTAAAGTGTCAGTATTGCTTAACTCGCACAATACTGTAGTCTAGAGCATGTATGCAGTGGAAGGCCCCATTTTGTCTTCTTCAGCTGCGTATTAGCGTGGTGCAGTGCTATCAGAGCTCATTCCATGTATTTGGTAGGCATTGCTTTGGTTTCTGTGATGGTGCTTGCGTATGTGAGTAGGTAGGTGTGTAGGTATGATTGCTACTTGCACAATTTTGTATGTTTCCCTGATGCCACTGCTAGGTACATACATGACCTTTCACTGTAGGTGCCATTGTAACTATGACAAAGATAGCTTCACACTAGCCATAAGCTTCACTGTGGTTCTAATGTTTCTTTAGCTCTTCAGCTGCCTTCATCGATGAATGATGATCCTAATTCGCTGTAACTGTATTCGTTGCCCTTGTTACTTGTACCATTGATGTTTCTATTCTTTAATCAATCTGACAGGCACACCAATTGGTGATCAGATGGAGATTGCCAGGAATGAAACGGTTGCAGACAACAAACCAAGGCTGGTGATCCTGGAGCAGCCCAAGGCAGTAAGTCCCTCTATCATAGTCTGCCCCCCCCCCCCCCTCCACCCCACATATCGCACTGTAGCTACTCAAACGGTAGGTGTTAGCGAGTAGGTGTCCTCTGTAGGACACCTCTCAGCGTCTGTATCGAAGCCCTTAGCTGCATGGGCACCAGTACAGAGAGCAGTCCCTCACCATCTAGTGGTCAGCCACACACACACACGTAGGTATGTGTCACTTCACAGGCTTCAGTGCACTTGTCTGGCTTTGTCTTGCAGCGAGGTTTCCGCTTTCGTTACGACTGCGAGGGCCAGTCTCATGGTGGACTGCCGGGGGAGAACTCGGAACGGAATAGGAAGGCAAAGTCGTACCCCACAGTACAGGTGTGTGTGTGTGTGTGTCTGTGTGTCTTCCAACTTGCACTATGTGGAGTATTTCAGTACTACGTATGTGTAATTGTGGTCAGTGTCGGAATTACTAACTGCTGTCCTCTTTCCATGTAGCTTATTAACTACCGAGGGAGGGCGAGGATTGTTGTTTCCTTGGTAACAGAGAGTGACCCACCCCTCCCGCATGCCCACTCCATTGTGGGCCGCAACACTGAGAATGGACAGTGCACTGTTGAAGTTGGACCAGAGAATGACATGTGTGCAACGTGAGTTGCATGTGGACATGTTCAGCCATTTTGTTTCCTTGGCCACATGATCGAGGCGATCATTTTGTTACTGTGTGTACCAGGGGTAAGTATTGTCTTGGTGTGCGCTTCTCTCCTTACTGTATGAAAACTGTTGTGTCAATTGAGTGGAACTCCATAGTTCCCAGTGTGCAAATCAGTCCCATTGACTGTTTCTGGAGAAATTTAATGGTGCTTAGACTTGGAGGTGTCATGCCAGCCATCATATGATTTCATCTAAATGGTGCATTTGGTTCAGTTTAGGTGTTGCCAGTGCTGGCAAATTGCATTCATTGATGATCCCCCAACCCCTGGCTGAGGTGTCATGCCAGCCATCATATGATTTCATCGAAATGTTGCTTTTGGTTCAGTTCAATCCCTGCCTAACCCCTGAGCTGATTGAGAAGAACTTGCGACTTACCTCATGCGCTGCGAAGCATTTCTCAACACACCTGATCTGACCATACTGATTCTGAGGCTAATTTGTGATAGTTTTGCAGAAGGCTTGCTGACATTTGCACTCTAATGTTTTGAGCTTTGCAGAAACTAGTGCTGAGACGAAGCTTCCTGAGTATGTGAAGCTTTTTTCACTGTACCTAGCCTCACATCTGCTTTCTTTGTTAAGTACTTCTCTTTGTTTTTAGCACCAATCAGGTGAATTGTTGTTGTTCCTTCATAGCATTCGCTTCTCGTTGAGCCTTTAACCTTTCTTCATGCATTTTTTTGCGTCAGTGACAGCCTCATCCTTTTTACAAGGTGGATGATGTTATAGTTGGGAAACATTACACAATGAAACTTCAAAGATTTCCAGATAGGTTAGGTTATTTTATTGAAACAGGATGGTCCCATCAGCTCATGTGGCTGGTCTGTCTGGGAGCCCTGAATGCATGGTTAGGTTAGGTTTGGTTAAAGATAGAGATAGGTCAGATAAAGCTTTGGATAGTAAAATCACCATTTGTCCCAGCCCTACTCTACCCTACTCAAACAGCCATACGTACATGCCATATGCACAGAATGCTGGAATGGACTTGTTTGCCTCAATATAACAGCTCTGGTTCATAAAACTCGTACATACGTACATGCAACTTTCGATGCTCTAGGCCTTCTGACAATGCTGCAAGACAGCTCTTTCTGTTTGTGTTTTGTGTATTCATGCTTAGTTAAGAGTTGTTCTGTTTCAGGATCTGGTAAAAGTGCAAAGCAACCCACGTACACTTTGCTCTGCATGGAATTTTGGTTTCAAAAAGGCTTTTGAATGCCCTTTTGCAGATTTCCTAATTTGGGCATACTCCACGTCACTCGCAAGAAAGTGGTGGATGTGCTGACCGATCGCTTCATTCAGAACAAGGCCATGCAGATCACCATGCAGGGAGGAGACCCTTCCAGTCAACTGGGCGAAGGTAGGGGGCTGGAACAGGGGAGTGTGTGGGAGGTTAGCAGAGATTTTGTTCCTGTATCATGTGACAACATTACCATAGCTTTCTATCTACTATGTGATCTGTCATGTGACTACAAAGTTTGGGATGGTCGGTTGTCCTTTGCAACACCAAGCCCAAGGTCACATGAGACTCTTGTCTCCTTCCAAGATTGTGTCAATGGGAATGATGGCTATGCACGGTGTGTTGGTGAAACTGCGATTTGATGAACGGTGCATCTGATCTGTTGAAGTTGATGAAAGAAATGTAATTTATAGCTTTCATTGTACGTAAGCAGCAAGTCGCTGGTGTGGCCACTGTGTGTGGGTGTACACACACTGGATGACAACACACGCTGGGCAGCTCGCATGAATTCTCATCAAATTGCCAGTTGTTCAGTTCATTGCATTGTATCATTCACTGCACACTACACTAGTAGTGAAGAGGCTGTAGCTACGTACGTACATACGCACATTGGTTTATGAAGAGTTAGCCTGTTGTGGCTTGAGAAGTAAACAAGTGAGATCCGCCACAGAAGGGCACGAAGCAGAACAGAAAATGTAGGACCCAAAACTGTAAGCAGGACATTGGCAGCGGAAACAGGAAGGGATTCTGATGCAGTATGTTTAGTGTTGATTTTCACTGCAGTGAATTTGGATTTTACCCCACCCGGCAGTACGAGCACCACTTATCTGTTATGTGCGTAGGTACAGTCAGTGAGCTGATGTACTGTATCTGTCTTCTGTTGTGCAGCTGAGCGTGAGGCAGCACGGAGAGAGGCAGACAAAGTTTCCAAAGGAATGAACCTGAGTGTGGTCCGGCTTTGCTTCCAGGCCTACCTGCCTGATGAGAAGGGCTTCTTCAGACATGCATTGGAGCCTGTGTTTGGGCAGAAGGTGTATGACAGCAGTAAGCTTGTGCACACACACACACACACACACACACACACACACACACACACACACACACACACACACACACACACACACACACACACACACACACACACACACACACACACACACACACACACACACGTGTACACATGTATAGACTACGGTATGGTTCATAGAAACGGTAACGATAATTCCGATTGTCGTTTACTCACATTCAGAGAATCACGCCATTTATCTGTGAATAGTTACTGCTTAACCGAAAACTGATGACCGAACACCTTTAACAGCTAACGGTGCAGTGGCACATTATGTAAAGGGAACATGGCTCGAGGCAGGTTACAGTAGTACACAGTCTGATTTTGTCTTTTGCACCAGCACAAAGTGGGCATCAGGCCACTGCCTGGGAGCCAAGAAATCGTTCAGTATTCTTGTATTTCTTTATCGACGCCCACACCATCTTCTTACGGGCCTTAAGTCCTTCTGCTGCAAGGACATTTGCAATACTTCTGTAGGACACTTTTACTCAAAGTACAGCTGCTCTACCTGCTCCTTGCAGTACGTAGACAAAGCCATGCTCTCTTCGCTGTCACTGAAACGTTATGATCGATCATGAACACTTCATACGCAATATAATTTTTAGTTAAGGGTGAAACACTAACTGATAATCACTAAAGGCTAACTAATGTGAGGGTGGAGGGGAAAATGGCAGTGAACCGGACCAAAGCCAATTACCTCCAGACCTTTAGCTGACCCTTTGGCAGCTGAACCACTGGTCACTGCCAACGGTCATTGATCCATTCCCTCCTTAAGTACCGATGTGGGTGTGCTCTATCCAGAGCCTTTGAAACTCCCACATGGAGCACTGACTAATCAGTGTGCTATTGAAATGATAATGGCTCGTAGCCATTTATCCCCTCCCCCTCTCTTTCCTACCATGTGTAGTTCACGGTGTTGTCTTTCGACTACCGTTTCTTGGTTCACTGTTACCTTTCTATGAACCTACCGTAATACCATCCTCTTCTCTATGCAGAGCTTTGTAACAATAGCTCCAAGTCTGTTGTGTCTTGTCTGTTTGGCTTCGATACCAGTCTGATGTTGTCTTCTGCATACATCTGTGTCCCCGTGTAATGTATCACAGTAGAACAGTTACACTGCAAGTGTGGACTGTAACCTAATTGCTGGTTGCTTTTTGTAGCCATAGCGACAATGTTAACCCAGTTTGTTTGCTTCTCTCATGTACAGAGGCCCCGTCAGCTGCCAACCTGAAGATCTCCCGCATTGACAGACCATCTGGCTCCGTCCGAGGAGGTGACGAGGTCTATCTCCTGTGTGACAAAGTGCAGAAAAGTGGGTTTGGTGTTGGAAAGTGGGAATGGGAATGGTGACGATAAAGTTGGGCTGTTTCTTGGTGCTGTTTTCCAGATGACATTGAAGTTGTGTTCTACGAGGAAGGAGGCATTGTCAAGCAGGAAGGAGGTTTGTTTGTGTTTGTGTAGTTTGTTTAGCTTCTTTGTTTATGTATGTATTTGTTGTTCTGTTTACTCTGTAGATGTGAAGCAATGGGAGGCATTGGGATCGTTTGGACCACAGGATGTACACCACCAGGTGAGAGTCATGTGACATCATATGACACAGCCAACTCCTGCTAGTGCTGTGTTTAACCATTTCTGTTGGAGAGAGGTCTTGCATTGTGAATCACAAAGCGCAGAGCATGTTTATGAGAATTGAGAAGTTCTGTCTCGAGGGTGATATGTGTGAACCAGTAGTGATGTTCTGTAGCTGATTGAGACGTACGACAAGAGAAAACACTACACTCCTTGAGTTCTATCCTCCTAACCCATCAAAATGGACATAGTTTTATTCATGCACTCCTGTGTGTACTGGAGTGGGTATAGAGTGGCTATTAGTTGTTAGTGTAGTTGTGAAGACCCTTACTCTATCCTTTCCTCTCCTCCTTACCATGCAGTATGCCGTTGTCTTCAAGACACCTCCCTACTACAACATGGCCATTGAGCGCCCAGTGACGGTGATGATAGCACTCAGGAGGCCTTCCGACAAGGAGTCAAGTGATCCCAAACCGTTCACTTACCTGCCACAGGAGTTTGGTAAGGGGAATGAATGGGAAGGGGGGGGGAAGAAGTGGATGTGCTACAAGATGGTTGAGAAGTTTGAATACATGCATGTTGTGTTCTTCGCTGTGCTGGCTAGACTTGGTATAATGTTGCTTGAGGAGGCATGCAAAATTCCTTCCTCGAATGAGTGTACAATCATACTCAAACACATTCTTCTGGTATCCTTGCCCCCATCCATGAAGGTGTACGGCAGGAGCCAGGGACATAGCAAAGGCCCTGTTTCATGTACCGGTATTTTGTAACGATGATCTGATTAGGCTCATGCCTGGCGTCCCTGGGCTGAATGGCTACTGGGTGCCATAGCTGTTGCAGCATTAGCTGAGGCCCACCTAATTGATAGGGCACCATAATTGCCAGTTGCCACGACGATCATCCTGTCGGACAGCCAGGCCAAAGACCTCAGGGGTGTGGTGACATGATGGTGTTCATGTGGAGGGCCATGTTACAGGGTTTGCTAGGCTGTGCCGGTCTTGGGCTTGAAGTTGTGACGAAGGTAGCCTTCACAGCCGACAAGGGGCTGTGACACAGTCACTGGTGACTTGTGTACAGGCGATTGCATCCTTTGGCAGTGAAATAGCCACTGGGGTGCCACTGAAATGTCCAAGTTCCTGTCTCCTCCAGTGCCCTAGTGGCTTTGTGCTGCCTTCTTGATGTTGCATCCACACACACAGCACACTCCCATCTCACTAGACATCTTCACATTGACATCTCTTGCATGCCCCATCCTTCCTTCCCCCTTAGATGAGGAGCGAATTGGACAGAAGCGACGCAAGAAGTTGGATCACTACACCAACTTCTTTCGAGGTGGCCCAGGTGGACCACCTGGAGGAGGAGGACCCCCTCCTCCAGGGGGAGACCCTGGGGCAGGGATGGGTGATGGAGGCCAAGGTGCAGGTAAGAATGCTTGTTCAGATGTAGTTGGGAAAGGTGATGAGGGAAAGAGAGAGAGTTTGTGTGTTGCGTGTGTAGCACTGGGTACCTGCCAAATGTGTATATTCTTGTGTGTGTGTGTGTGTAGTCTCATGTGAGTGCTCTTCTCTCCAGGTGGCCAAAGTTTCTTTCAGGGCTACTACGGAGGAGGTGCTCCTACTGGCCCATACGCCTTTGCCACTGGCTACCAACAGGGACAGAATCCAATGGACTTTCAGCGCCAGTTAGGAGGTGGTCGCGTCCCCGGGCAGCCAGTGAGTGGTGACTTCCAGCAGGGCTTTGATCCAACCTTCTCACATCAGCCAGGCTATGATGATGGGTGGGGTGGAGGTGAAGTGTGGGGAGACCCAATGGGGAACCCCCCCTCATATGACACTCATATGGGAAGCTACGGCTATGGGACAAATGGTTAGTTACATGTGATATTGGCATTCATGTTGTGTTTTTGTTTTGTTTTCATGCAGTGAGGAGAGCGCGAGAGAGGGAGAGGGAGAGATCACTGCACAAACACACACACACACACACGCACGCACACAAACAGTGAGAACACCTTGCACTTCACACACTGCATGTCTAACACTCCATTTCACCACATGTACACAGCCCGTCACCTTACATCACTCTATGTTTTTACAGTTACTGTGTGTACTGCTAACTTTGTTATGTATTGACTTTTTACTCTCTCATGTATCTTGTGTGTATTAACTCTTTACAATCCAAAGTTGTATTGCATTTGTTAGGGTGTTGTAATAGATTCAACTAATATATAATATTAATTTTATGGTTTATTCTTGTTCATGTTGCAACATGCGTACGTTCGTGCGTGTACTTGTCTTGGTTGCAGCCTTGTCTGCCTTCAATATTTGGCAATGCAGTGGTCGGGCTGTGGTAAATAGAACAGTATTGGTATGATCATTGGTATGGTCTCCCCAGGCTAAATATGACTCCAAATCCAATCACAGTTTGTTGGTCACACAGTCTTGCAATAGCGCTAAGATACATACCGACTGTAAACCTGCATAGTGGTTACCATTGTCATGGCAATGGTAACCATGGTGAAAGTGATGGTGGCATAGGTGAAAACAGTGGGTGGGTACTAATGGAGCTTTGAACTTAAGGGCAGCAACTGGAGCAGAATTAGGCACCTACTTGAAAGGGAAGCCAGATAACTGTTTAAACTGATTTTGAAAGAGAACCATGGGTACAAGAGCCCCAGATTGCAACCTTGGACTCCTGCACAGAGTTGCTGGGAACAGTGGCAAATTCATGGATGCGAAAGCAATTCCTGCACTTGCCAAAGGTGACACAGAGACCTAGCGATGAGGTAATGACACAAGGTGTGATGTCAGCCATTTTCATTGATTAGCTTTGAACATAGATGCGTTATCAATGCTTTGAATGGGTGACCAAGTGCTCTTATAGCAGCTGGTCTGAAAGAATGCTAATGAACTAGTAATCACATCTGCAACCTTCACTGCTGTTTACCACCGCCTGGGCTGCTTACTGTAACACTAACCGACGAATGTAATGGTACATACACACAACAGTAACATGAGCTTTATTTGATTGTTCTTAGTGTATGTATGTGAATGGTTGTCTTGTGATAACATTGAAACTGTTTGGTACGATTGTCCCATTCGGTGTTGAGAGATTTGGAGACTTCTGGTAGGCATACGTATCATATTGCACCACCTTATGCCCACCTTTCCAGCACTGGGCAATTCACGAGACCACTCAACATACATACGTACAACGTCCATAGTGATTACATGCGCGTGCGTAGTAACTTACACTGACAAGCAGTTTGTGATTTAGAAACTTACAGTACCGGCATATCTGTCAGGTAGTGCTGGTGGCGAAGGATGTCGCTTCTGTCTCTGTAGTCATGCTTACTGTACCTGATGCTGTACTACGTACACTCTACCCTGACTGGTTGCTAGGGTAACGCACTATACATTAGTGTAATATCACAACTAATCATGTGAGGTTTGGTGACGTCTTGCCATGAAGATGTTTTCATCACTGAAATGTGAAGTAATGTGAAGTCTGTGAAAGCCAACAGACAAGATTATGTGTAGACTCCACCTATTGATGTGGTTGCAATGTACATATGTACGTACATGTAGCACATGTTGTATTGTGGTCTGCGTCTCCTCCACTTGTACAGACCCCTATGGTGGTTCCCATGGCAGCATGGGCATTCGTGACAGGGGACAGGGCCCTCCAAGACACCCAGAGGGGAGGAAGGAAGGAGGAGGGACTAAGTGTAAGTGATAGGGATTCACTCCTTGTGTTGCCATGCTGTTAGTATACCAAGTCACTCTAATTACGTGAAAGGGAATATTATTTGTACAGATATATATGTATGAAATGCATTCATTCCTTTGATGGTCTCTCTCTCTCACTCTGTGTGTGTGTGTGTGTGTGTGTGTGTGTGTGTGTGTGTGTGTGTGTGTGTGTGTGTGTGTGTGTGTGTGTGTGTGTGTGTGTGTGTCTGTAGTGGACATGGAGGCTGAGGAATCAGGATTTGGAGAATCAAGTGTCCCCTCTTTGGATCAGGGTAAGCAATTTAATGCTCTCAGTGTGTGATTGATTGGCTGTACAGTAAGACTGGTTGGTTCACTTGTTGAGTAACTGCTATGTACTTCTATGTACTTGTTCAAACCCTCTCCATCCCCTCCCCCCTTCTCTGTCACCCTTCCCTCTCCCCCAACCTCTTGTCCCTTCTCTCCTCTCCCTCTCCTGCTACCCACTTCCCCTCTCTCCCTCTCCTCTCTCACCCTCTTTCTCTCTTTCTCTCTCTCCCTCTGAAACCATCTCGTCTCCCTCCATTGTGACCCACCTTTCTCCTCACTGTGCCATGCAGTGACAGAGCAGCTACACCAGCAGTTGATGGAGTCACGCTCTGAACTTGCCCGCCGGCAGCGTCAAGCTATGGAGGTGAGTCACCTCACTCACATATCCCTATTCTGACACAATACTAGGATGGACATATGTGCAAGCTAGAAGTTCACCAGTAATTTTGTAGTTCAACCCAAACTGCCAAAATGGCCAACACAAGTTCTGGATAGCCTCCAGCTACCCAACATGTGTCTGTGTCATGTACTTACATGGATACCATGCAAGTTGTTGAAGCTCGAGACTAGATGGTATGCCACACGACTGTCCCATCAGCTCACTTCAGGCAGTACAGCCCGTGCTGACTTCCTGGCCTCACAAGTCAGGAGTCATTTTGCATAAGATGAACGATTCGGTTGTGACCATGCTAAGCCTATTGAAAGTCACGACTCGGAAGAAATGTTGGAACGAAAGGGAAAATTGGCACCAGCTGGCAGCCGAACCCAGGACAACTTACGCCCCAACGCGGGGTTTCAGTAGCCCAAGCCAACCAACCAGGCTGGAACAATTTGCCCTTTCTCTCCTTATAGGCTACGTAGTTCCAAACGATGAAATGGTTCAACTAACCTTTGTAGGTGTGCCGCTAACTGCTGCCACTTAGAACCTGCGTGCCAATTTTCCCTTTCTTTCCAACATTTCTTCCGAGTCGTGACTTTCAATAGACTTAACACGGTTACAACCGACTTGTTCATCTTACGTAAAATTAGAATAGGAGTACTGTACCGGGTTGATAAGTGGCAGCAGCAAGCGGCCGGCCCATTCAGTTTAGTGGAACATTGTCATCGTTCCGTACTGACTTGTTGTACACAGGTTCTAAGTGGCAGCAGTTAGCGGCACACCTGCAAAGGTTAGTTGAACCATTCTGTCGTTCAAAACTAGCCTATAAGGAGAGAAAGGGCGAATTGTTTTGGCCTGGTTGGTTGGCTTGGGCTGCTGAAACCCCGCGTTGGGCGTAAGTTGTCCTGGGTTCAGCTGCCAGCTGGTACCAATTTTCCCTTTCTTTCCAATATTTCTTCCGAGTTGTGACTTTCAATGGACTTAACATCAGGAGTCATTTGTTATACATATTTAGATGAAACAGACTTTTTTTAAAACGGAACATTTATATGGAGGTGAAACAGAGATGGATCTCTAAGGCCATTCCTCTCCTCTTGCACACTGTGCACCCTCACCCTCACACCCATTCCCCTTTATGCACACACCCTAACCCCTCACATCCTCTCTCTTCACCCTCACCCTCAATGCCATTCCCCTTCATGCACACTCCCCTCCCATGCCTCCCTCACACCTCACCGCCCCAGGTGTGTGAGCGCCTCCTGAGGGCATTGATGGAATGGGCCCGAACTCGAGACACACGCTACCTGCTTGCAGCACAGCAGGACATCATCGCCGTGCAGAACGGCGAAGGGGACACGTGAGTGGGTGTGGTCTGTGGGGAATGGTTGTGAACGTTAGGTGGGTCATATGTATGTTTGTCAGGTTCGGTGTATCAACCTGGTGCACTGCTACTGTTTAGCCACACTACATTGTACCAGCAAATGTAGTACGTAGATACATGACTGTTTGCAGTCTATTTATGGAGTAGGTGTGTGAACTGTGTGTGAGTGTTTGTGGTGAGTTTCTGAAGGGTGCAGTGGGTGCGTGAAACAAATGGGGCATGTGGAGCTCATTACATATGCAAGTGTGCATTTGCTGCAGTTCTTCTGTCCATCATTGCCTCCTTCCCTCCCCCTCAGTGCACTGCATGTTGCCATCATCAACAACCACACTGATGTGGTGAGGGCACTGCTTGATGTGCTGCCCCAGCTCCCACCAACGCAGACACCAGTGGTGGACACTCAGAACCACCTCCATCAGGTATGCAGAGCTTGTGAGCGGGGCCAGTGGGTTGGGCTACTGGGTGGGGCCAGTGGGTTGGGCTACTGGGCGAGGCCAGTGGGTTGGGATACTGAGTGGGGCTAGTAAACATCTTCTGTCCACCAAGAGTAGCGATCAAGTGCCATCAGTAATTCATGAAGTTTCACAGTTTACAGCAGTTGTGTCAGACAAGAAGTGCACACAGCCCCCACCAAGCCCAATCCACACAGGGGCTGACTGTGCAGTGTGCCCTGGTTGTTCTTTTGTGGAATTGAAATGAGAGTTGAATGATGTTGCATTTTGTGTAATCCCTAAGTTATTACCCCTCCCACACCCTCCCCCCTCCCCTCCCCTTCCCACCCCTCCCCTCCCCAGGCCCCCCTGCACCTTGCTGTGCTGACCAAGCAGACGGAAGTGGTAGACTTGCTACTGAAGGCTCAGGCTGACAAGATGTCGCGTGATCGCAATGGCAACACACCCATGCACCTAGCAGCACAGCAGGGGTCAGTAGAAGTAGCACGTATAGGCACACTCAGACACACAACTGACCTCTTGGCACATAGGCTCTCACACACAGCTGTACTATTCACAATACATACGATGTTATTCATACCTGCACCTCACACAGTGTACAACACACATCCTGCTTGCACCTCCCCATTCACAATCCCCTCCACCTCCCACCTCACACCACACATGGAGACACACCCCTCCCACCTCACACCACACATGGTGACACACCCCTCCCACCTCACACCACACATGGTGACACACCCCTCCCACCTCACACCACACATGGTGACACACCCCTCCCACCTCACATCACACATGGTGACACACACACCCCACCTCACACCACACATGGTGACACACCCCTCCCACCTCATACCACACATGGTGACACACCCCTCCCACCTCACATCACACATGGTGACACACACACCCCACCTCACACCACACATGGTAACACACACCCCCCACCTCACACCACACATGGTAACACACACCACCCCACCTCACACCACCACCCTCACACCACTCACCACCCTACCTCAAACCACCACTGTCCAACCTCACACCACACACTCCCTTCCCCTTCCCTCCCCCCCCCCCCCACAGGTCGGTGGACATGGTGCAGGTGCTCCTCAGCTCCCCTCAGCAGCAGCACACCATGCAGGGGGCGTGTACACACCCAGAACTCAGCATGCTCAATGTGGCAGGTGGGCGTGGCAGCTAGCTGGGGGCCTGGTCTGGGGAGGAGAGGTGTTGTGTAGGAGTGAGATATGAGGTACATTAGAGCGAAGAAGTGCTTGCAAGAGCAAAGGAGGGTCATGGTTGATAGGAGTGGGAGTAACATGGACTCATAAAGTTTGCAGGTCTCAAAATGGGAGTATGATAGCGATTGTCTATTATGCATACACAAATTCATCCTCCTCCACTCCCTATCTCCCTCTCTGCCTTCCCTCCCCCTCCCCTCCCAATAGGCTACACCCCAATGCACCTTGCTGTGTTGTGTGGGAACGTGCAGACCATGAAGCTCCTTCACAGTGCTGGAGCAGACATCAATGCAACTGTGAGTCATTTGGCATAGCCTGAGACAGTGGGTGGGGCTAGCATGTTGCCATGGTAACCTCTCCATGTGCACTACCCATTTGTGTGAATTGTAGGACAGCAAGAGTGGGCGGAGTCCACTGCACTATGCCTCAGAGAAGGGCGAGTTGGGTCTGGCTGGTTTTCTCATCGTTCAGGTGAGCTGTGTGTGGGTGTGGGTGTGGGTGTGGGTGTGGGTGTCCTCACTAATGCACATGAAATGACTTGTCTCATTGTTGTAATACTACAGAGGGACATTTATGTCGATCAGCCTGATTACCATGGCAACACTGCCCTCCATCTTGCTGCTGGAAGTGGTCATGTGGAGCTGGTCAAGCTCTTGGTTCAAGGTGGGGCCCAGGTTAATCTCCTGAACAACGAGAGGGAGCTCCCCTTGGACCTTGCACGACTGAAGGGCCATGTTAAGGTTAGCTCATAAAGTGCAATATTTGTACAGCAAACACTTTGCATATCTGTAGTACAGCACTCATTTCATACATTACATTTTGCAACTGGCTGCTGGAGCGAAATGCCTCTTTTTTCAGGATACTACTTCCTGTGTGTATTGTATACATGCAGTACGTATGTGTATTGTCGTAACAGTGTATTCTGTTAAAATGGATCTCTTTGTGTGTGTGAGTCTGTACTCTAGTCTGCACCAACCAATGCTGCTGTACTGCATGTGCGTGTGTGTGTGTGTGTGTGTGTGTGTACAGGTGATTGAGCTGCTGGAGCAGTACCTGAGCCAAGAGCAGCAGAGGGAAGACGAAGGTGTGTTCCTGTTTGGGAAGGGAAGGACAAGTGTGGGCCATTGCTGTTCATACAGGCTCACTTTGTGTATGCAGTAACGACCATTGCAGTAGAAGCTGTCAGTGGGTGTCTGTACCTGAAGTGCTCATAAACCAGTTCATTTGTCTCAACTGACATGTATTAACATCTGTGTATGTATTACTGAAAGACCAGGTTGTGAACTTCACATGGTAGGGAAGAGGGGGAGGGAAAATGGCAGTGGACTGGACCAGAATCAGCAACTTACTGCCATTTTCCCCTCCCCCCTCTTTCCTACCATGTGTAGTTCATGAACTTGTCTTTTGCTTGTGTAACCATAGGACATAGACATAGGCTGTGACAGTAGCAAGTGCTGCAATAGGCATGTGGTGTTGATGTCGCAACCCCAGCAGTAGGATAGAAAAGGAATGCTGTGGTCTGGGAGTGAAAGCCTAGAAATAGCTTGCTCATCTTATGGTTCATCCTCTTTGGCCCACACAAGAATGCTTCCTCAGCATTCCTAGCTATGGTCTAAGCTCTACGCACAATGGCAACATAGTATGATAAATAGCTTTTATACTGCCATTTTCTACTTGACCACATGTTTGTTTACCTACAGTCGTACCTAGTGTCTGTTGCATCATCTTGCCTTCCCCTTGCACCACTGCAGCAATCACACATCAGATGGGATCAGTTTCTATTGTGGACCCGCAGCAGTCTGACCCTGTCACACCCCGTGCAGCCCCAATGGGCCCACTGCCCACCATCAAGTCGGAGCCAAGTAAGCCTATCGATTCACTGCACTCTGAAAGCCATCCTGTTCAAATTGTGTTCTCACACCACCCACAACCCCTCCCCTCTCTCACACCACCCACAATCCCTCCCCACTCTCACGCCACCCACAATCCCTTCCCACTCTCACACCACCCACAACCCCCCCACTCTCACACCACCCACAATCCCCCCACTCTCACGCCACCCACAATCCCTCCCCACTCTCACACCACCCACAACCCCCCCACTCTCACACCACCCACAATCCCCCCACTCTCACACCACCCACAATCCCCCCACTCTCACACCACCCACAACCCCCCCACTCTCACACCACCCACAATCCCCCCACTCTCACACCACCCACAATCCCCCCACTCTCACACCACCCACAACCCCCCCACTCTCACACCACCCACAATCCCCCCACTCTCACACCACCCACAACCCCTCCCCACTCTCACACCACCCACAACCCCTCCCCACTCTCACACCACCCACAACCCCTCCCCACTTTCACACCACCCACAACCCCTCCCCACTCTCACGCCACCCACAACCCCTCCCCTTTCTCACACCACCCACAACCCCCCCACTCTCACACCACCCACAATCCCCCCACTCTCACGCCACCCACAACCCCTCCTTACTCTCACACCATCCACAACCCCTCCCCACTCTCACACCACCCACAACCCCTCCCCTTTCTCACACCACCCACAACCCCTCCCCACTCTCACACCACCCACAACCCCTCCTTACTCTCACACCATCCACAACCCCTCCCCTTTCTCACACCACCCACAACCCCTCCCCTTTCTCACACCACCCACAACCACTCCCCACTCTCACACCACCCACAACCTCTCCCCACTCTCACACCAGCCACAACCCCTCCCCACTCTCACACCACCCACAACCCCCCCACTCTCACACCACCCACAACCCCTCCTCACTCTCACACCACCCACAACCCCTCCCCACTCTCACACCACCCACAACCCCTCCCCACTCTCACACCACCCACAATCCCTCCCCACTCTCACACCACCCACAACCCCTCCCCACTCTCACCACCCACAATCCCTCCCCACTCTCACACCACCCACAACCCCTCCCCACTCTCACACCACCCACAATCCCTCCCCACTCTCACACCACCCACAACCCCTCCCCACTCTCACACCACCCACAATCCCTCCCCACTCTCACACCACCCACAATCCCTCCCCACTCTCACACCACCCACAACCCCTCCCCACTCTTACACCACCCACAACCCCTGCCCACTCTCACACCACCCACAACCTCTCCCCACTCTCACACCACCCACAACCCCTCCCCACTCTCACACCATCCACAACCCCTCCCCACTCTCACACCATCCACAATCCCTCCCCACTCTCACACCACCCACAACCCCTCCCCACTCTCATACCACCCACAATCCCTCCCCACTCTCACACCACCCACAACCCCTCCCCACTCTCACCACCCACAATCCCTCCCCACTCTCACACCACCCACAACCCCTCCCCACTCTCACACCACCCACAATCCCTCCCCACTCTCACACCACCCACAACCCCTCCCCACTCTCACACCACCCACAATCCCTCCCCACTCTCACACCACCCACAATCCCTCCCCACTCTCACACCACCCACAACCCCTCCCCACTCTTACACCACCCACAACCCCTGCCCACTCTCACACCACCCACAACCCCTCCCCACTCTCACACCACCCACAACCCCTGCCCACTCTCACACCATCCACAACCTCTCCCCACTCTCACACCACCCACTACCGCAGCTCACTCTCACACCATCCACAACCACTCCCCACTCTCACACCACCCACAACCACTCCCCACTCTCACACCACCCACAACCACTCCCCACTCTCACACCACCCACAACCACTCCCCACTCTCACATCACCCACAACCACTCCCCACTCTCACACCACCCACAACCACTCCCCACTCTCACACCACCCACAACCCCTCCCCACTCTCACACCACCCACAACCTCTCCCCACTCACACACCACCCACAACCCCTCCCCACTGTCACACCACCCACAACCCCTCCCCACTCTCACACCACCCACAACCCCTCCCCACTCTCACACCACCCACAACCCCTCCCCACTCTCACACCATCCACAACCCCTCCCCACTCTCACACCACCCACAACCACTCCCCACTCTCACACCACCCACAACCACTCCCCACTCTCACACCACCCACAACCCCTCCCCACTCTCACACCACCCACAACCCCTCCCCTTTCTCACACCACCCACAACCCCTCCCCACTCTCACACCACCCACAACCCCTCCCCACTCTCACACCATCCACAACCCCTCCCCACTCTCACACCACCCACAACCCCTCCCCTTTCTCACACCACCCACAACCACTCCCCACTCTCACACCACCCACAACCTCTCCCCACTCTCACACCACCCACAACCTCTTCCCACTCTCACACCACCCACAACCCCTCCCCACTCACACCACCCACAACCCCTCCCCACTCTCACACCACCCACAACCCCTCCCCACTCTCATACCACCCACAACCCCTCCCCACTCTCACACCACCCACAACCCCTCCCCACTCTCACACCACCCACAACCCCTCCCCACTCTCACACCACCCACAACCCCTCCCCACTCTCACACCATCCACAACCCCTCCCCACTCTCACACCACCCACAACCTCTCCCCACTCTCACACCACCCACAACCCCTCCCCACTCTCACACCACCCACAACCTCTCTCCACTCTCACACCACCCACAACCCCTCCCCACTCTCACACCACCCACAACCCCTCCCCACTCTCACACCACCCACAACCTCTCCCCACTCTCACACCACCCACAACCCCTCCCCACTCTCACACCACCCACAATCCCTCCCCACTCTCACACCACCCACAACCCCTCCCCACTCTCACACCACCCACAACCCCTCCCCACTCTCACACCACCCACAACCCCTCCTCACTCTCACACCACCCACAACCTCTCCCCACTCTCACACTACCCACAACCCCTCCCCACTCACACCACCCATGAACTTTATCCTTCCCCAATCCTTAAATGTGGCAGTCAGAATGCGTGTTGATTCACCCTAAGAGGGAACACCCTTCAACCCTGAACATCAATTTTAACGGTTCTATTATTCAACAAGTGGAGACTTTTGAGCTTTTGGGGGTCACCATTGATCACCATCTGCACTGGCGACCTCACATAGTCAGTGTAGTTAAGTCTGTCTCGCATGATATTCACCTAATGAGGAGACTCTCCTAGTTCCTACCTGAAAGCGCTCTGAAAGCTTTCTATTTTGCCTACATTGCGACTAGTTTTGATTACTGCAGCCTTGTCCGGGACCCCTGTGGCTTGACTGACTCCACCCACCTTCAACGGCTTCAAAACTACACAGGTTGTGAAGGTCCCAACATCTTCATCTACAACAGAGACTCTAACTACCCTTCAATGGACATCCCTCACAGATAGACAACGGCAGAAATTATTCTCTTTAAAAGCCAGGAACTATTATGACCTAAGTTAGGAGTGTCTCCCCAATCGTACCTTAGGAATCTCTTAACAAATGTATCAGATGTACACCACTGTCATACAAGAGTGGCTGTAAGAAACCATCTGCATGTCAATCAAGTTCATAAGGAATACGGGAAGAAGGCGATCAGCTATAGATTAACCCAATTAAGGAACTCTTACTGTACTAATCCACTATTATTATTATGGCCAGTTTTCAATTTCACCTTACTCCGAATATCCAGTCTAATTATATTATTATTCCAATGTCACCCTAAAACTCTTCATTCTCCTTGTCCTGTCTCTTCATTAACTCATCCTTACTCCTGTTACCATACATTGTACTATTTGCCACTTCACTGGGCTCACCAGAAAGTAGTCATTTGGCTAAACGGAGTTACCACCATAATAGTGATTTGATACTGATACTGATACTGATACAACCCCTCCCCACTCTCACACCATCCACAACCCCTCCCCACTCTCACACCACCCACAATCCCTCCCCACTCTCACACCACCCACAACCCCTCCCCACTCTCATACCACCCACAACCCCTCCCCACTCTCACACCACCCACAACCCCTCCTCACTCTCACCACCCACAACCCCTCCCCACTCTCACACCACCCACAATCCCTCCCTACTCTCACACCACCCACAACCCCTCCCCACTCTCATACCACCCACAACCCCTCCCCACTCTCACACCACCCACAACCCCTCCCCAATCTCACACCATCCAACACCACTCCCTACTTTCAAACACCCCACTATCTCTCCCCCTCCTTGTATTCTCCTGAAGGCGACTTGTGGATGCTGTCCTCAATGACTCGGCTGAAGTTGGCCATCCTCCTGGACCCATGGCGCGAGGGCCAGGACTGGTGTGCCCTTGCAGAGAGGATCGGACTGGGCCACCTGGTCCCTGCCTTCAAGGCTATGTCCAGCCCCACCAAGGACCTGCTGAGCTTCTATGAAGTGAGTGATGGGAGGGTGATGGTTGAGTGATGGGAGGGTGATGGTGGGGTGCTAGGAGGGTGATGGTTGAGTGATGGGAGGGTGATGTGGAGTGATGGTGGAGTGATGGGAGGGTGATGGTTGAGTGATGGGAGGGTGATGGTGGAGTGATGGGAGGATGATGGTGGGGTGATGGGAAGGTGATGGTGGAGTGATGGGAGGGTGATGGTGGAGTGATGGGAGGGTGATAGGAGGGTGATGGGAGGGTGATGGTTGAGTGATGGGAGGGTGATGATGGGGTGATGGGAGGGTGATGGGAGGGTGATGGTTGGGTGATGGGAGGGTGATGGTTGAGTGATGGGAGGGTGATAGGAGGGTGATGGTGGAGTGAGCGGAGGGTGATGGTTGAGTGATAGGAGGGTGATGGTAGAGTGATGGGAGGGTGATAGGAGGGTGATGGTGGGGTGATAGGAGGGTGATGGTGGGGTGATAGGAGGGTGATGGTTGAGTGATAGGAGGGTGATGGTGGAGTGATGGGAGGGTGGTAGGAGGGTGATGGTAGGTGATGGTATAAGAGTGATCAGGGGGGCAATCAGTTGTCAGATGAGCATGGTTTGCCAGTACTGTCTCAATGTAGAGTTTGCTGCTGTGCATGTGTGCTGTGTAGTGTGAGAGAATGAGCCCTCTTTCTCCCAGGACATGAGTGGCACTATTGATGCTCTCATCGGCCACCTCCAAGACATGGGCCGCAGTGATGCCGTGAACCTCATGCAGATTGCCGTGAAGGAATACGGAGGAAGTGAGAGTGCTTCAGCCAACTCAGGACCAATGCTGGGTAAGTGAGACAATCACACTAGGAACACATTTGTCCTCAGTGCGTGCTGCACACACTGCTGACAGTTATTTGCGCAAAGAAATGCAAAGAAACATACTAAGTCACCTTGATACTGTAACGCTATGCGGACTACTTACTGTATGTTGTCTGTGTAACTAGGTAGGTAGGTACAGTATACGGTAGATACTGTGAAGCCCTGTGGTATTTGAAACTCATTCTGATGATGCCCATTTCCAGTGTAATGCACTTTCTTAGGGTACTAAGAGCTTGTCAGTTTTCATTTCTGTTGTATCACTGTTAAATATGGCACGTGTGTAATCTTAACAGTACATTTGCACTGTATCACACCTGTGTACTTAGCACAATGTATTAGTTGAGAGCCACTTTTAGGTGTGGTGTTTACTGTTCCATACTTCCACACTCTTTGTCCCCAAGGTAACCCTTTCATGCTGAACCCAGGAACCTCCGGGCCTCCTAGTGAGTTACGTGTCTGGGTGTATGTTAGTAACTGTCCACCACCACCACCACCACCACCACCACCACCACCACCATCATCATCATCATCATCATCATCATCATCATCATCATCATCATCAGTGCTATCTGATCTTTATCTTCAGCAGTATATCACTGCTGTCATCACAATGTCATTGTCACTATCATCAAAGTTTTCATCTACGTACGCCATTATCATCATCATCTTATTCCACTTTACTGTCATCTTCCATCATTATCCCATTAATCATCACTGTCTCCACCCCATCACCGCACACAGGTGCCCTGTCTCTGCCAGTGGAGGAGAGAAGGCAGTGATCAGTTTGTGTACTGCAGTCTACCCCCTCAGTAGATAGCAAAGACCACATCTTTATACACAAGGAACACACACCATTCCACTGTAGAGTCTAAGTGGAGCGTACGTACTGTATGGTACGCACTGACTACAAATACACACCTCATGTAATTGTTTAAACTGGGCCATAATCAAACTTTATTTCTATACACCGCTGATTGCCTTTCATTGTTGTGTATATTAATGGAAGCTGTTGTGCCACTACATATTGCCTGTGCTGTAATTTGTAACACTTTTATACACGTACACATGCAGCAATTGCATGGCAAGTTGGTACATTGCATCTATGAGTAATTGTAATGTCATGCAGTGCACTGCTCAAGAGAACCGGTGAGGATGTATGTGCTTATGGGCACATTGCTACTGCCAGGTATAGGCTCAATTGGTTCAGGTGGCTGAAGTTCTTGTTATGGAGCATATGGAGGTCCTGATGGCAAATGTGTGATCACTTCATTTCATGCATGCATATGTCTGTTCTTCCGAGTCATGACTTTCCATTAGATTAATCGCGTTTATATGCATTTATGCACATAGCACACGGGAAACAGTTGAAATGATGCATGCATGGTGTCACTTTCTGCATGCCATGGGGTTACACATCACGCATGCATGCACGTGTGCACACATGCACGTGTAGCATAGGGCATGGCACAATTATGCACAATATATGGCTATCTGAACAAATATAAAACATGCATGTTCATGCTTGATGTGTTATATATGGAATCCCGTACTGTGCATGAATACACAGCATGCACGTGTGCACACTGCACATGTACACACTGCAATTAATGCATAGTACATGCGTACTAAAATGTACACACATGCAACATTTGCAATTATACATGAGACATGTACATACACACACTATAGCACAATTAATTATAATTATTATAATGCATGTATGCGTTATAATGTATGTCCCTCCAAGGCTGAGTGGTTTGCATACACAGTAATGGTTACATGCAATACATAAGTACGTACAAACGCTCCAACTCACATCGATCAGTATACTCCGTGCATACAACTATCTAGGCTGTATTATACAGTAGCCATAGCTACTCTAGGGTCACTGATGAGGCAGCTATGAAGTGCCGGTCGAAACGTTTGAAATAGGTTCATCCTTGGTGGCCTCAACGGTAGTAAGCATATGTTGACCTCATGTATCCTACCCACTCTGGCCACTAGCTGTAGAGTGTTACAAAGCAGTGCATGCAAGTTGTTTAAATCATTCTATTGGCAAAGATTTGTGCGGTCAATGCTAGTGCTAGTCTTGCATGGGCAGTCATTTCCTCCTCCACTTCTCAATGCAGGTAGCTTGGAAATTGTACTTTGTAGTGGGAAGTAACCTGCATAGCAAACGGATGAGGTAAAGTGGTATGCATTATATACAAAGCA
>OZ025874.1:6042591-6087591 GCA_964019415.1 Ianthella basta | reverse complement strand
GCCTCCCATTGTACTGAAAACAGTGTTTCTAGTGGTCGGAGCCCTCTCAAGCCACTCAAATGACATTTCACACACCATTTCCCCCTCCCAGTGGCTTTCCTTATAAGGGCAGTGTTTGTACTGCCCACATCCTGTTGGCAGTGGGTTGGGAGGGGAGCAGTGTGTGTGTGTTGCTTATACAGTGCATCTGTGTGGCCTCTGCAGTGTCAGTGCCAGTTGATCACTGTCACTGCTGGTCAGTGCTACTACTGTCACACCACACACACACACCATTGGGCCACATCACTGCTGACACTGATTTCAGTTTTGTACATGGTCTTTTCTGTGAGTCAGCAGTTCTTTACTGTGTTAATCAGCTTGCTATGTAAATATATTCATAGTCCTCACTGTTGCACCCCTGGTCACTGCTTACATACGTACACTGTCATTCTTTGTCACAGACACTCATTGTGTCAGGCCACCAATGCCACCTTGTCACTCTTGTCACTAATGTCAGCCGCAGTCGCTGTAACTTGTCTCTCCCCCCTCCCCTCCCTCCCCCCATCCCATCATCAGCCTGACCATGTCTAGAATTAAGCACTTAGTTTCCAAGCAGAAGCGGAGGTTCCACGAAGATGGCTTTGACCTGGACCTAACATGTAAGGATGAGCTTGTAACCACACTACATATCACATTACAAATGCACATCCACACACACACGCACACACACACACAAACTACATAGTTCAAGCTTGTGAATGCACTATGGTACTTGACACAAGTTACTAAACTCTTTCTATGGAATGGCCGAGTAAGTACAGTATTGTGTTGATTGCTGAGTGACCGTATGCAGGCTTCCTTCAGCCGACTGCGGACCAATCAAAGGCTTTGTGTGGTCTTCGTGCAGGAGATCACATTTTCTGTGTAGGGCTGTAGATCATATTATGATTCGAAGCTCTGCTTAACCAGCTCGGCTGAACCCTGGAGAACAGTGAGGACTTTTCAGTGTAATCGCTTGCAAGAAGCCAAACCAAACCGCCTTGCTGACACTGTGTCGGCACTGAAGCTCACCTGTTGTGCCACCTTCAAGACTTTGGACGAAAACATGATACGTATCTCAGCAGAGAGTAGTGATAAAAGAGTGGGCCCATCCGCCTCTGCTGTGATCTGCTCTGCAATGCCAGCTAGCCTCTTTCCCTGACCTGCCGCTGTTTGTACCTGGCATGCAAATGGTGAACGAGCTGGAGAACGCACTCCAGGACAACAGTGGTGCTCTTCAACAATGGGAGATGCTTAGCACAGTGCCCGTTGAGTCCCCAGCTGCTCTTCTGGCAGCCTCTTCTCGGGGATGGCTGTACCCATTTTGAAAGTGTGTAACGAGCATTTCCAATACGTATTCTGTCGTTCGCATAACTATATACGTAAATACTATGAGAGTTTAGTAAGGTCCTTTGTGGAGCCCGCACAGGTAGTGTGTGAAATGGGCATGGCCAATTTGCATCAGTCTTCACCGCCATTCAAGGAAACCTGCAACAGAATTTACAAAATTTATCGGAATCACATAAGTAACTTGTGACAAGTCCCGTATATAATACACTTGACTGTTGTGGTTGAATGTGTTGCTCTCGCCTTCTTCATCACATTACTATAGCACTTGTGTGTGTGTTCTCACACCGTACTTGTTACGTTTCTTCCCGTTGTGTTCATGCTGTTATTGCCATGCCGACCGTTTCAGACATCAAACCCCACATTGTTGCGATGGGTTTTCCTGCTGAGAGGATTGAGGGTTTGTACAGGAACAGCTTGGACGATGTTGTGAGGTGAGCAGTGACATTTGTAGAAGTGATACATTTTGAGGTGGTCAAAAGACAGAAAAGTGTTTTATTTGACAGAGAACAGATCAATTCCTTGTAGTAACAATGGGGAGGAAAAGATTTTTGGCTGTGGTGTGTCTGGCAGTTGTGCAAGTTAGATTTAATATTTCTCTTTACGTACTTCAAAATGTTGTTATACTGTCACTGGAGCAATTGTCACACAGTGTGTTTGGTTTGGCTGGCTGACATCAGACACTACACATGGGACGGCATCATGCTTCGGCATAGGTACACCCATGGTGTGACAGGGGAAAGGGAGGCGTGTTACTGGTGCAGAGTTACTGGTAGTCATGTATACTGTACATATTTGCATTGTTTGTACTGACAGCGTTCAATCAGTGAATGCTCGCTCCTCTTTCCACACCTCTACACCAGGTTCCTGGACGCAAAACACCGAAATCACTACAGAGTGTATAACCTGTGAGTCCACCCTCACCCTTCCCTGCCCCCACCTCCCCACCCCCACCACCACACCTCAGCCACTGGTTTGACTGTGTACGGTGTGATAGTTTCCCTACTTGTACTGTTGCAGATGTTCGGAGCGGTATTATGACCCCGGGAAATTTCATGGCCAAGGTGTGTGGGTATGGGTGGGTGTATGCTTATGTACGTATGAACGTGTGTCCATGTGCATTGCATAGAATGAGAATTTCATGCCAAATTAGCCCCCCCCCCACCACTGTATTGGTCCAGTCCTTTGGTACCAAAACCCAGTTGCCAGAGTGGACCCACTCCTTGGTGTGGCACTAATGGCTATCAGATTGTCAATATGAACTTTCATATCCTTATGTTTTCTTCAAATTACCTGCTACTTCCAGGTCAAAGGATAAGTGGTTTCATTGGATAGTTGGACAGCTCTGTTCTATAACAGTGTGTGTCTGACGGATAGATTTTTGACTTTTTACAATTGTCATGCATCAATGAATGTCCTAGTAACGGTTAATGGGTATTCTAAATTTGGTGTGTGTGTGTGGGGAGGGGGGGGGGGGGGGAAGAGCAATTCTGTTGGGCCATTATTGTTGCTTTGACTGGGAGAAACTCTTTCAGTGTGAGTGAACTTATCTGGTGTGGCATGATCTTCTGCATGTGTGTGTGGTGGCATGCTCAATTTCATATCTCATACCTTTCCCTCCCCTCCGCTCCCCTCGCCCCTCCCAGTTGCCTTGTTCCCATTTGAAGACCACAATGCTCCTCCTTTTGAGCTGATAATGCCCTTCTGTGTCGACATGGAGGAATGGTTTGCAAAGAGCCCACAGAATGTGGCTATTGTTCACTGCAAGGCAGGGAAGGTGAATGAACTTGAGATACTTGTCCTTGTTAAACACCTGATACTGTGTACGTAGTCAGAGAGCAAGTGGCCTGGCATGGAGCCTGTCCACTCAACACACTACTTGTGACATTTGTAGAGCCCAGTGCCAGTTATGTCTGTCAGTTAGTGAGTTGTTGAGAGACTTCTGTTCATTCCTGCTCTGTTTTCTCCCATTCCCCGTCCTTCCCCTTCTTGTACCTCTCCGTTCTTGCCCTTTACTCCCTCTCTTCCCTTCTCCCCTCCTCTCACTGTAGGGTCGAACTGGCGTAATGATCTGCGCTTACCTGCTGTATAATGGAGAGTTTCAATCCACAACGGAAGCACTAGCATTCTATGGGGAGGTTAGGACAAAAAATAAAAAGGTATGTGTGCTAGTCACTTCTCTCTCTCTCTGTGTGTGTGTGTGTGTGTGTGTGTGTGTGTGTGTGTGTGTGTGTGTGTGTGTGTGTGTGTGTGTGTGTGTGTGTGTGTGTGTGTGTGTCGTGTACATGTGGAATTTCAAGTTGCAAGGGCACTACTGGTAAATGACTATTGTGCAATTTTACCTTGTTGGGCGTTGGTGTGTATTTGAAGATGGACTACAAACTAGTGGAGAGCGATATCCCTGGCGCATTGTTGAAAGGAACACACCCAAATGACCTTACTGTGCCTGTGTGCGTATACTTGGACTCTACCATTGGCTAAACAACTGGCAGAATGTGAAAATATAGTACGTAGGTACTAGTAACCAAAAACCAGTGCACTACGTACGTAGTGAAGAGGGCATTGCAAACAGCATGAACCATGCGCAAAGAGCAAGCTATCACCTTCCACCCGTACACGCGAAGGAGCAGCTTCTCACTTTGTCCCTCGTTAGTTGGGCTCCTGCACTTGCTGGGGACAAACTGAGAAGCTATTCTATTGAATGCAGGCTGTGCGTGCTGCGTGGAAGCCCCACTCCGCTCGGAGTCCCGCTCATGTACTACTTTAGCTCAGTGTGCTACCAAACTTGCCGCTTCACCGGATCACCCTTCAGGACAGCCACCTTTTCATTTCAGGCATGGTAAGGTCATTTGGGTGTCTTCCTTTCAACGAGAGTTGTGTTCAACGACGCACCAGGGATATCGCTCTCCACCAGTTGGTACTCCATATTCAAATACACACCAACACCCATCAGGGTAAAATTGTGCAACCATCATTTCCAGAAATGACAAAACGTGCACAAGGCCTATTTCTGTGCATAACATTTTTGATCATGGAACGTTCCTCTTGTTGCCCAGTGTTGTGTGCACATGTAATATGCTGTGAAGGTAGGGGTTATGGATTATTTTTGGCTCCTCCTCCTCCTTGATGATAGGGTGTCACCATCCCCAGTCAGCGGCGGTACGTCTACTACTTTGGTCACCTCCTACACAAGCAGGTTGAGTACAGCATCAAGACCTTACTGCTGAGGGGGTTCCGCTTTGAGGGCATACCCAACTTCTTTCATGTCATGACAGGAATACAGGGATGCGGTAAGTGTGGCAGGTGTGAGAGTGGGTGTGGCAGGTGTGGGTGTGGTAAGCTGTGAATTCAGAATGCGTGATAAACGTGTGTGTGTAGGTAGACTGTGGTATTGGATACGTTTCGTATAACGGAATGAGCCTTTCCATTGTACAAACCATAGAACCAGTTGAGAACAAAGTGGTCGATACTCTGGTAGTGCCTGAGTGGTTTTGTGATGTCATATGCAAGGAAAGGGATGGTGGAAGCAGGCTAAAGAACAATTGCCCTCTAGCGTGTACTGTTTTGAAATTCCTATCACTTGTACTGTCGTGCTGAATAGGCCCCTGCAGAACCAAACAGCAGCAAAAATGGTTCTCCTCTAACTAATCATCACTGCCAGTGCAGACTGACTGTTGGATGCGTTGTGGTCTTGCACACTGACATCTTCCTCAAGTTAGGACATGGGCAATTTCGTTTGATGAATAGATAATTTCAGCTGACATATCTTTGCTGCGTGCTCCAGATCTACCACAACACAGACGAGTAAAAGGCTAAACGGACAGGTGTCGCTATGGCAGAACCACTATGGCATGCATTTTTTGCCATTTTTGGCCCATCAGAAGCAATTTGGCAAGGGGACATTTATTGCACTACAGTACACCCGTTATTGCCCATTCCATAGAATGGACCATGAACAGACAAAATGGTAGCATTATATTGTCTCAGCTGTACCTTATGAATGTGAGCTCCTATGCTGTGCTTCCTCCTGTGCTGCAGCGGTGTCATTTGTGGTTCGGTTGGGAAGCACGAAGATCCACTCCTCCAAGGTGTATGAGCTGAAGAGAGGGGATTCAAATGGGGAGATCATGTTGGACCAGGAAATGCCTCTGTGTGGTGACATCAAGATTGAATTTTACCACCATCCACGGTTTGGAGGGAAGGTGAGTATGCTAATGTAGCTTGGCATCTACATTAAGCGCTTATTTGAAGCACTGGGCTCTTGGTAAGAGTGCTGGCTGTTGGCATGAGCACTGGGCTCTTGGTAAGAGTGCTGGCTGTTGGCATGAGCACTGGGCTCTTGGTAAGAGTGCTGGCTGTTGGCATGAGCACTGGGCTCTTGGTAAGAGTGCTGACTGTTGGCATGAGCACTGGGCTGTTGAAAAGAGCTCTGGCTTTTGTGAAGGCACCTCAGAGACTGCTCTGTTCCTCTTTGTGTCTGCAGGAGAAGTTGTGTCAGTTCTGGTTTAATACTTTCTTTGTGGACATGCACTTGGAGATGCAAAGGGAACAGGAGACGCAACAGAAGGTATGTGTATTATGTCCATGTGATGTGTGTGGGGGTGTAGTGCAAGTGTGTGCGCGCATACGTATGTGTGTGGTGTGTGAGGGTGTTCTGTAGTGTTGAGCAATGCTACAAGGTTCCTTTGGATCAGTTCATAATTTGAGGCAATTCAGCTGCTGCAAGTTGGTGCCATTTTCTATGCAATGGCATTATCGTGGCCATACATACAACTACAGTTAGACACAAATTGGCTAAATCAGATTCATAGCTTCACAAACACAACCCTTTGAAGGCAGTACATAAAGTGATTGCCAAACAGTGCCAAATGGTGACCAATGTACTGGTTTCGAAGGATCACATGTTGGAGACCTCCTTCATGTGAAGCTAGGATGATGGAAAGGACCACAAAAGTGCTGGCACCAGCATTAGCCCTAGCTCTAACAGTGAGCTGTGTGTGAGAGGAAAGCCCCACTAGCCCTAACAGTGAGCTGTGTGTGAGAGGAAAGCCCCACTAGCCCTAACAGTGAGCTGTGTGTGAGAGGAAAGCCCCACTAGCCCTAACAGTGAGCTGTGTGTGAGAGGAAAGCCCCACTAGCCCTAACAGTGAGCTGTGTGTGAGAGGAAAGCCCCACTAGCCCTAACAGTGAGCTGTGTGTGAGAGGAAAGCCCCACTAGCCCTAACAGTGAGCTGTGTGTGAGAGGAAAGCCCCACTAGCCCTAACAGTGAGCTGTGTGTGAGAGGAAAGCCCCACTAGCCCTAACAGTGAGCTGTGTGTGAGAGGAAAGCCCCACTAGCCCTAACAGTGAGCTGTGTGTGAGAGGAAAGCCCCACACCACTTGCTTTGTTTGATGTAGGAGTACGCGTGAAAGGGCCTTACCTTACCTTGCTGAAGGAAAGAAACCTGCTTGCAAACATGGTTATAATACTTGTAATAACTAAGTGAAATATTTTTATTGCTTTACTTTGTTCACTTCTCTTTACATGTCTTACCCTTCTTGAAACTATTTACCCAGTGAAGACTTTACTCTTTGCATTAGGCAGCCATTTATTGACATGACATTTTGTGTATTGTTGCAAACTGTATGTGCGTGTGTGTTTCCGTACATGACAAAGCTTCAAATAGCTCATCGCATAGCTGGTGTGTGACTGTGTTCTGCACTACGAGTAACTGCCCCTTCACACCCCCTCCCTTTGTACTAGGATGCGAGCTCGAATGGTCACCCAAGAAACAGGGACTCTAACCCCATTCCTCCCCAATCAATGCCTACCACCTCCAGGCCAGTGCCTCACTCCAAGCCTCGGCGATCCAGTCGGGAGATTCCAGACATCAGCCTAGGAGGTACGTGTTGGGTTAGTAGAGGTGGAAGATGGAAGGTGTGTGTAAGCGTAGGGGATAGTCGAGAAGGAATAGGAGGTGTGGATTAATGCTGAGTTACATAGTAGGGGTGGAGGAAATGGGAGGCAGTCACTGCAAACTGCAGCTATTGATCTCCATGTGGATGCTGTGGCTCTGACATGCCAATGTACCGTATAGCGGGAAAATTTTGTGAGGTTTAATGTTCGCCATTTTCGTGATTTGACCAAATTCGCAAAATTTTCCTTCGCGAATTTTCTCCACCCATCATTATAATTATATGCAAACGTCATAATATGATGGCCGCCGCGTAGCGCAGAAGTGGATTTAGCCATTTAAGTGCTATCTTACTGTTCCGTGCTCGAAACTTCCCTTCAACTAAGTAGTTTGCCTGCCAAGGAGTTGTTTTGGAGGTTGGAAATCACGAAATTAAAACCGCGAAATGTTTGGTTTTAAACAAAATCGTGAAATTTTCTTCCGCGAAATTTTTCCGCTATACGGTACTTAATCCCACCTTAGTGCTACTCTCAGCTCCTTTGCTGTTCCACTGCTGATTGTGTTTGTGTATTTGGTTGCTGTAGCTGAGCACAGCATACCTGTGTGTTCTTCACTTTGAAGTTCTCTCGCTAACATTATTGCCTTCTTCCTCCACTCACTTGCCCCTTTTCCTCCCTTTCCGTCTCCTCTCCCCTGCCATTCTCTCCCCTCCCCTCCTTCCCCTCCTCTCCTCTCCTCTCCTCTCCTCTCATCTCCCTCCCCTCCTTCCCCTCCTCTCCTCTCCTCTCCTCTCCTCTCATCTCCCTTCCCTCACCTCCCTCCCTCCTCTCCTCTCCTTTCCCCTCCTCTCCTCCCCTCCCCTCCCTCTCCTCCTCTCCTCTCCTCTCCCTTCCCTTCCCTTCCTCCCTCCTCTCCTCCCCTTCCCCCTCCCCTCTCCACAGTGAATGGTCCCAGTAGTCCAGGGGAACAGTCAGTCGAAAGTGTTGGTGCCTGTGCCCAGGTCAAACCAGAGATGATAGACATCTACTTCCCACAGGATGAGCTTGAGAAGGCAAACAAAGATAAGAAGCACTTCCCTCCTGGATTCAAGGTGAGACAATTATTAACAGCCCCTGTGTCTTAATACAGAAGCATACTGCCCACACCAGTTACATAAGAGGACTGTAGTTAAAAGTATACCTAGTCTCGTGCCCGGCCACACTTCCACAAAAATGGCTGCCACTCGCAAAAGATGGGTCTAGCACACAATGACACATGTCTTGGTTTTGCTGACTCAGCATACCAGGATCTTGGAGGACCAATCAGATTCCTAGTCCCTTATCACGCAGACTTGTGGCTCAAGATGGATCACAAAGCGAGCGACAGCACGCTTGTTCCTCGCCTAGGAATCATGTTAACTGTGTCCTTCGTCTAGCAAGCAGTTATCAAGAGCATCCAGGAGCTTGGGTACGACAGGCCTAAGCCCAACCAGGCTGAAGCCATGCTACAGTTCATCAGTGGGTGCGATACATTCATTTCGATTCCTACTGGAAGCGGTAAGAGCCTCCTACGTGGGACAGTTAGAAGTGATTCCGGACTGAAATACACTAGCTGCATATCGCCATTTAACATACTGCCAAATAATACATGGTCCTCCTGCTCACTGCCAACAAAGGTTTTCTTCATCCCCTGTGAAGTCAACTTGGTGACTTGATCCCACATCAGAGCGCTGAGTGGTGACACGACTGTGCAGATGGAGCGGTGGCATCTGTCCTAAACTTTGAGAAGCTTGTCAGACTCTAGAGGAGAACATGCGAAGCAAATGCTCCAGTAGGAAGTGAAATGAATGTATCACGCCCACTGACCCATCTTACGCGACAGCAGCCATTTTTGCGGAAGTGGGGCTGGGCACGAGACTAAGTATACCAAGCTATTCTGCCTCTTGCTACAAAAGCCTCACATAAAGTGTGTTGTGTGGAGTTTCACGTATGCACCATACGTATGTACAAGTGAAGAGGAATTTTCAATGTCTGTCCTTCAGTTAGATTCACTCCGCCTCCTCCTTGCTTCTCTTATCTTTCTCTGCTCCTCCTCATTCCACCCTCCCGCTCTCTCCTCTTCTCAAACTCGCTCTGCCTCCATCCTTCCTTCTCCCACAGCTCCACGTCTACCTGTCTAATGTGGGCCACCAGTGTGACACGGCCACTCCTGAAGTGGTGGATGATTCACATTCAACGACGGAACCAGTGTGGAATGAAGATGACGATAACTTGTCAGACACAGACTCTGAGAGTGAATGGAACACGGGGCCTGTTACACAAGTGTAACATCCAATGGACAGGTGGGCAGGGGGAGGGGAAGGGAGAGAGGTGTGAGGGGGGAGTGGGAGGGGAGGAGGGAGACAGGGTGGGAGATGGAGGGAAGAATAGGGAATGTAACAGAGGTGTGTGACGGGAGTGTAGCGAGTGGAGGATGTCCACGGTGTCAAGGTGGGCAGGTACAGAAAGTCTCTGTTGACCAGGTGTAAGGGATCACATGGAGTAGTGTGCATTTGTTATTGTCTTTGTGGTGATATACAACCATACCTTTAACCCTTTGTCCTGTTGCCATGGCAACAGACAACTGTACAATATGCGTACATATTTAGGATGATGTGCTTTTTATCTCAATTGCAATTACCTTATGTGACAGTATAATGTTATTGTTTCGTGAAAGCAAACGCTGGAAGCACAGAATGATCCTTTTCTGTTGTAAAGTAAAAAGACCAGTTTAGACAGAATGAACACATGGGTCTAGAAGGAGTCTGTGTACGAATGAAATGATACAGATGATAGATGTCAACCTATGTCAACCCTAGGCACCTGCTGAATGAGACCATTACGAATGATCAGGTGTGAGACATGATTCTGAGCAGTTGAGTCACTGCTGTACACTGTTGTGTCCCAAACACTACAAATACGCACTAATCCCTTTGGACTGTGCTTAATCGTTGCCTTCCACAACCATTTTGATCTAAAGCTGAAAGAAACGGACTGACAGTAGAAAGATTTAACCATTCCATAAAATGGAACGGAACAAAATGTTAACACTATATTGTCCCATACTGTAGCACTTAGCAATCCAATGCATGATGAATAAACTATGGAAACAATGTATTGCCACCCACCTCCATCACCTGACAGCACCAATCCAAGTTGACAATAGGAAGTACTCTGTCAGTCTTCCAATGCCTTGTGCTTGATTGCGCAGTGCTACCCGAGTGCCGTGAGAGTCCTGTAGTGTGTTGGTATGTGTGTGTGTGTGTGTGTGTGTGTGTGTGTGTGTGTGTGTGTGTGTGTGTGTGTGTGTGTTGCTACTAAAGCCCTCAACCCTGCTCCCCTCCCCCCTCTTGTGCAGGTGTCTTTGCATGGAAGGATTAATGCAAATGTTGTATTTATGATGTATTGAACAGTGCCTTGCTTGTAGTAATATTAATATTCTTATAAGTGTGTCTTATGTTGCCACCGGGCAATATGCAATGTGTTAACAATTTTTATTTTGTTGTTAAAAGGAAGTGCTTTGATGTGGTTTGCGTTGATTTGATACATTGCATGATGTCACGACACATTTTGGATACAAACTACATGGCTGCTTAGCTATGTGTACATATAGTCAGGCGTCGCATGACCCCTCCTCACACGACGCCTGACTAGTGTACATAAGTATACAGTTACCAAATCTGTGTTACTGCTGTGTAATGCGCTAACTGTGCACAGGGACAGAGGAGAGTGCAATCTGTCTTCTCTACACAGCCCTGGGCCAGGTGCATGCAAGATGCAAATGGTGCACTAGCAGACCGAATAACTTGTGCTATGTTAGGACAGATTAAAATTCAAAGGAATAGTGTCATTTAAATACTCCAGAATTAATTTCTTTTAAAAAGTGCTATGTCAGTGATAGGCTTAGCTATAGGGGCCACTGACAAGTGTGTATGCTTAATTGTTAAATTATTTGTCTTGAAGTTTACAGTCCCCTCCAGAGGTGGATATGTGCATGGTATTAAACTCAAAGACAGTGGAGTATAAGGCATTTAGCTTGAGAACTGAGAAGGGTTGAACTAAGCCAGTACAACACAACCCGCTAAGTGCATTGAATAGTGTCTCAAAGTCTTGTCTCCTGTCATACTCATCAGCATTTGGTGCACATACACCCTAATATCAACTTTGACTGGGAATCAAAATGAGTTTGGTGTATAGGTGTATGCTGACTGGTAAGACAAATTATATTCTTACATCATTGTGTGCCTTATGTAATCTGGTCACATGACATTGTACTGTAGGCATGTATAGTGGTTTTTGGTTATACGCATGTGCAGTTTTTGCTTTGGAACACGTGTCATTGACCACACTGGTTTTGGTGCGCTCCTGGTTGTACTTTGAGTTCACTAATCACTGACTGATCATTGTCGCGTCCGGTGCATGCCTGCGCGACACCACAGTTAGGATCAAAGAGTAACTGTACAATAAGGAGCACCATGGGATAATAACTCTCACACAATTAAGATACAATACATTTCTTGTCCCCGTCCTGTCCACTTTGTCTTCCGCTTGTCGGCTGCGAGGAAGGGGGAGGGGTGGGTGATGAGCTGGTTTTCTTGGCCTTGCTAGACTTGGAGGAGCCTCCTTTTGTGTCAGCATCCAAGGTGTACTTGTTTCTCAGTTGTTGCCGCTGTGCTTCTCGTGAGTCATGGATGTACTCCTTGTGCCTTGCCCTCTCCTCCTTCTTTCTCTGCATCTCTCTGTCCATCAGAGCCTTCGAAGTCTCTGCATCTGCAGGAGAGGGTGAGGGAAGAAAGGTATACGGGTTCACTGGTGAAGTGTACATGATGCAAGTAACACAAATGTTTGACTGATAGCTGTATTAAACATACCGTATGGCTGGACATTTCGGCAGGGATTTTATTTTGGTGGATCGGCGGCTTTGAGCAATCTGCCAATATTTCTTCCACCAACATTTGTGCCAATTATTGCATAATCATAGCTCTCCTGTGCAAAGTACCTTTGCAGTTGGATGCTAAAAGCCTGTAGGCTAATCGTCAGCATGGAGTTCACCTTTGACAGCTTCCCACGAGGACACCACGTTTTCAAAGAGTTTCGATTTCAGGAGATGGGAGAAGAGCTGCCTTTAACAGCTTGTCAGTGCACGGGAATGCAACGCAAACGGCGTCGTGTATGCAGGCGCTGTGACTGGCGTTGATATCGTTGCCGTTACTTACGTCTCCATTTTCGTGTCAGAGCAGTATGATTGCGTACAAGGTCACAGGTAACGGGTGAGCATCAGCAGTTCTACCACAAAGAGGCTTGGAAGTCCCTCACAAGTTGAAGAATTCCAGGACAAGACTGAGGATTGGAATGAAAATACTCCAGGTTTGGCCAAACAACGACTTATGTACTCCTCAGTCACACTTAGGCCTCATTACTAAAATAGCAATCTAGCTCTGCTCGTCCCCCCCCCCCCCCCCCCCGGATTAGCCATTTTGATACGAATATCATTATGGCATGAGACTTCCCAACTGCCAAAGTAAATTTTGCCAAATGCCATAATCTCAGCAATGTGCCAGATTTTCCGGCCACACAGTATGTCAAAACACAATATGCTACTGTGTGCTAGATTCTGAAAGTCCTGGGAAAGAGGAAGGAATGAGAAAGGAGTACATAGGAGAGTATAGTATAGAGGGGATGGGGTGTGAGAGCAGGGACAAGAAGTGGACACTGAGTAGACAAAAGGAGAGGGCACACAGGGGGGGGGGGGGGCAGAGCATACATGTACACAAGCTATTAGACAATGGGGCTATAAACTTTGTGCAGCTCAGTAGATAACGTGATCACGCACATGCATACACATACACACACGCGCGCACACACACACACCTCTGCTATTCTCATCTAGGCCCAGTCCCTTTTCAAGGTCTCCAACGACACCACTCAGCTTGGAGGTGACCATTCCGGTGGCTATGTCTAACGTCATCTTGGACACTCGTGTGGGTGTAGCTTACAGCAGGACAGTACAGATGGGATGGGTAAGGGATGGGTCGTGTTGTGTCAATAAAGGGTGAGGTAAACACAACACGCGTTTGAGAGCTGCTACTAGTCCAAGATGGCGGCCTGCCACTGACAACGCGCCCACTCAGCAGGAGCTATGGTAGGAGTCGGTTCGCAGTCGATATCGCTGGCTCAGCGAACCTGTAGGGAGAGATAGGAAATGGAGAGATGCTTGGATCTTACTCTATGAACAGCCCATAAAATCCTATCACACTCTACACCTCAGGTGTAGAGTGTGTGAGAGAGAGAAGTCCAATCCTATCCACTCAACACAGGACAACAATTGACAGTGGCACAGATGAAAGAAGACCTTGCCGGGATGATATAGCCTCTAGGAGCTCATTCGTGTGCTCTCCAGACAAAATGTTCGGCGCAATATAAAGAGCAGCCACTCTGTCCTACAATGTAGCTGTAACGTACCAGCCACAAACCGTCACAACGATCAGTGCGTCAGCCAAAGTCGGGCAGGTTTTCCTCCTCTGCCTCTTCTATTCATAATCTTGGATACTATTTCCGTTCAATCTCCGGATACTCCGAAGTGTACATGTGTACAAGCTTGAATACAACACGCGCTTCCTTTCCAGCGAGTCCTGCCATTCTTCAGCCCAGACAGTGCACTGACGTCAACAGCTAGAGCTTAAGACACCAAGTGCAAACAACGTAACATCACCATTCAGTAGAACAGTACAGAGAATGCAAACACAACACACAGGCAACTCCGCCTACATACTTCAGCAATACAAGAGAGATGAACTGGCAAAATAAAGTAACTTATCATATGTTCATGTGCTATTGTTGTGTGTAGACGGTATACATATGTAGAGGTATATATACTATACTATACTGCAGTCTACTGTGTGTGTAGGTGAGTCTATTCACAAGGGTTATATGAACGGGTTCCCCGGCTGTTGCTGTTGCCATGACGATTGTCCAGCAGTGTTGGCAGGGATTAGGGGAGGCGGAAGGAACTCTGCTCCTACAGAGAGAAGTGGCACAATGTAACTGTGTACACACTAGTACATACATGTGTACTGAGAACAAATTCATGTTATTAGATAGTGAATAGGTGTTGCGTAGACTACCTGTACCACATTGCATCACAGGCACCAATTATTGTTGTAGTGTGTCTCTTATCCCTTACTGTATGTACACATCTTCAGAGTCACACACCAGGTCTCAATCTGACCACAACTGTTCCCTTCCCTTTCTCTTTACCACACAAAACTCTTCCTTCACTCACTATCATCTTTATCCTCTGTCATCCCACCCTCAACTTCTTCAACCATCCCCTCCCCCACATCCTTCACTCTCCCACTCCCTCACCCTCCCAGTCTCCCTCACCCCTCACCCTCCCACCCCTCACTCTTGCATACCTGGCTGAACATTTCCTCCACTGTTGCCCTTCATCTCAGCCAGGGTGGGCTGACGCGGCTTTGACTGCTGGAAGGGGTTAGATGTAGTGGGTTGTGGCATGGGGTAGCTCGGCATAAAGGGGTTGCCTGCTGGCTGCCCACCCCCTCCTGTTGTTGGTGGAGGGAGGGAGACCAGAGTGTCCAGGTTTACAAGAGCAGAGAGGTCACCAAGGAACTGCTCTTCAACCGAAGGAAGCTGGGGGGGGGGGGGGGTTACAGGTCATGTGATAAGCATATGACTGTCATGTGACTGAAATGTTTACACGGACAAAGTTAGCACAGATCCTATATGTACATCTGGACTGAAGCAATCATAAGTAATACATTCACATTGGTAGCAGCTTGCCATGGTTAACGATACCAAGTCTGCACAGAGCATGTCACAAACTCCTCCCCATGACCGCCACTGGACAGGGTCTACAAACTGCTCCCCATGACTGCCACCGGACAGGGTCTACAAACTGCTCCCCATGACTGCCACAGGACAGGGTCTACAAAGTGCTCCCCATGACCGCCACAGGACAGGGTCTACAAAGTGCTCTCCATGACCGCCACAGGACAGGGTCTACAAAGTGCTCTCCATGACTGCCACAGGACAGGGTCTACAAACTGCTCCCCATGACTGCCACAGGACAGGGTCTACAAAGTGCTCCCCATGACTGCCACAGGACAGGGTCTACAAAGTGCTCCCCATGACTGCCACAGGACAGGGTCTACAAACTGCTCCCCATGACTGCCACAGGACAGGGTCTACAAAGTGCTCTCCATGACCGCCACAGGACAGGGTCTACAAAGTGCTCTCCATGACCGCCACAGGACAGGGTCTACAAAGTGCTCTCCATGACCGCCACAGGACAGGGTCTACAAAGTGCTCCCCATGACTGCCACAGGACAGGGTCTACAAACTGCTCCCCATGACTGCCACTGGACATGGTCTACAAACTGCTCCCCATGACTGCCACAGGACAGGGTCTACAAAGTGCTCCCCATGACTGCCACAGGACAGGGTCTACAAAGTGCTCTCCATGACCGCCACAGGACAGGATCTACAAAGTGCTCCCCATGACTGCCACAGGACAGGGTCTACAAAGTGCTCTCCATGACCGCCACAGGACAGGATCTACAAAGCGCTCCCCATGACTGCCACAGGACAGGGTCTACAAAGTGCTCCCCATGACTGCCACAGGACAGGGTCTACAAACTGCTCCCCATGACCGCCACAGGACAGGGTCTACAAAGTGTTCTCCATGACCGCCACAGGACAGTGTCTACAAACTCCTCCCCATGACCGCCACAGGACAGGGTCTACAAACTGCTCCCCATGACTGCCACAGGACAGGGTCTACAAACTGCTCCCCATGACCGCCACAGGACAGGGTCTACAAAGTGTTCTCCATGACCGCCACAGGACAGTGTCTACAAACTCCTCCCCATGACCGCCACAGGACAGGGTCTACAAACTGCTCCCCATGACTGCCACAGGACAGGGTCTACAAACTGCTCCCCATGACTGCCACAGGACAGTGTCTACAAACTGCTCCCCATGACTGCCAGAGGACAGTGTCTACAAACTCCTCCCCATGACCACCACAGGACAGGGTCTACAAACTGCTCCCCATGACTGCCACAGGACAGGGTCTTCAAACTGCTCCCCATGACTGCCACAGGACAGGGTCTACAAACTGCTCCCCATGACTGCCACAGGACAGGGTCTACAAAGTGCTCTCCATGACTGCCACAGGACAGGGTCTACAAAGTGCTCCCCATGACTGCCACAGGACAGGGTCTACAAAGTGCTCCCCATGACTGCCACAGGACAGGGTCTACAAAGTGCTCCCCATGACTGCCACAGGACAGGGTCTACAAAGTGCTCTCCATGACTGCCACAGGACAGGGACTACAAAGTGCTCTCCATGACCGCCACAGGACAGGGTCTACAAAGTGCTCCCCATGACTGCCACAGGACAGGGTCTACAAAGTGCTCTCCATGACTGCCACAGGACAGGGACTACAAAGTGCTCTCCATGACCGCCACAGGACAGGGTCTACAAAGTGCTCCCCATGACTGCCACAGGACAGGGTCTACAAAGTGCTCTCCATGACTGCCACAGGACAGGGTCTACAAAGTGCTCCCCATGACTGCCACAGGACAGGGTCTACAAAGTGCTCTCCATGACTGCCACAGGACAGGGTCTACAAAGTGCTCCCCATGACTGCCTCAGGACAGGGTCTACAAAGTGCTCTCCATGACTGCCACAGGACAGGGTCTACAAAGTGCTCTCCATGACTGCCACAGGACAGGGACTACAAAGTGCTCCCCATGACTGCCACAGGACAGGGTCTACAAACTGCTCCCCATGACCGCCACAGGACAGGGACTACAAAGTGCTCCCCATGACCGCCACAGGACAGGGTCTACAAACTGCTCCCCATGACCGCCACAGGACAGGGTCTACAAAGTGCTCTCCATGCTCCCCATGACTGCCACAGGACAGGGTCTACAAAGTGCTCTCCATGACTGCCACAGGACAGGGTCTACAAAGTGCTCCCCATGACTGCCACAGGACAGGGTCTACAAACTGCTCCCCATGACTGCCACAGGACAGGGTCTACAAACTGCTCCCCATGACTGCCACAGGACAGGGTCTACAAACTGCTCCCCATGACTGCCACAGGACAGGGTCTACAAAGTGCTCTCCATGCTCCCCATGACTGCCACAGGACAGGGTCTACAAAGTGCTCTCCATGACCGCCACAGGACAGGGTCTACAAACCGCTCCCCATGACTGCCACAGGACAGGGTCTACAAACTGCTCCCCATGACCGCCACAGGACAGGGTCTACAAAGTGCTCTCCATGCTCCCCATGACTGCCACAGGACAGGGTCTACAAAGTGCTCTCCATGACTGCCACAGGACAGGGTCTACAAAGTGCTCCCCATGACTGCCACAGGACAGGGTCTACAAACTGCTCCCCATGACCGCCACAGGACAGGGTCTACAAAGTGCTCTCCATGACTGCCACAGGACAGGGTCTACAAAGTGCTCCCCATGACTGCCACAGGACAGGGTCTACAAACTGCTCCCCATGACCGCCACAGGACAGGGTCTACAAAGTGTTCTCCATGACCGCCACAGGACAGTGTCTACAAACTCCTCCCCATGACCGCCACAGGACAGGGTCTACAAACTGCTACCCATGACTGCCACAGGACAGGGTCTACAAACTGCTCCCCATGACTGCCACAGGACAGTGTCTACAAACTGCTCCCCATGACTGCCACAGGACAGTGTCTACAAACTCCTCCCCATGACCACCACAGGACAGGGTCTACAAACTGCTCCCCATGACTGCCACAGGACAGGGTCTTCAAACTGCTCCCCATGACTGCCACAGGACAGGGTCTACAAACTGCTCCCCATGACTGCCACAGGACAGGGTCTACAAAGTGCTCTCCATGACTGCCACAGGACAGGGTCTACAAAGTGCTCCCCATGACTGCCACAGGACAGGGTCTACAAAGTGCTCCCCATGACTGCCACAGGACAGGGTCTACAAAGTGCTCCCCATGACCGCCACAGGACAGGGTCTACAAAGTGCTCTCCATGACTGCCACAGGACAGGGACTACAAAGTGCTCTCCATGACCGCCACAGGACAGGGTCTACAAAGTGCTCCCCATGACTGCCACAGGACAGGGACTACAAAGTGCTCTCCATGACCGCCACAGGACAGGGTCTACAAAGTGCTCCCCATGACTGCCACAGGACAGGGTCTACAAAGTGCTCTCCAAGACTGCCACAGGACAGGGTCTACAAAGTGCTCCCCATGACTGCCACAGGACAGGGTCTACAAAGTGCTCTCCATGACTGCCACAGGACAGGGTTTACAAAGTGCTCTCCATGACTGCCACAGGACAGGGACTACAAAGTGCTCCCCATGACCGCCACAGGACAGGGTCTACAAACTGCTCCCCATGACCGCCACAGGACAGGGACTACAAAGTGCTCCCCATGACCGCCACAGGACAGGGTCTACAAACTGCTCCCCATGACCGCCACAGGACAGGGACTACAAAGTGCTCCCCATGACCGCCACAGGACAGGGTCTACAAACTGCTCCCCATGACCGCCACAGGACAGGGACTACAAAGTGCTCCCCATGACCGCCACAGGACAGGGTCTACAAACTGCTCCCCATGACCGCCACAGGACAGGGACTACAAAGTGCTCCCCATGACCGCCACAGGACAGGGTCTACAAACTGCTCCCCATGACCGCCACAGGACAGGGTCTACAAAGTGCTCTCCATGCTCCCCATGACTGCCACAGGACAGGGTCTACAAAGTGCTCTCCATGACTGCCACAGGACAGGGTCTACAAAGTGCTCCCCATGACTGCCACAGGACAGGGTCTACAAAGTGCTCTCCATGACTGCCACAGGACAGGGTCTACAAAGTGCTCCCCATGACTGCCACAGGACAGGGTCTACAAACTCCTCCCCATGACTGCCACAGGACAGGGTCTACAAACTGCTCCCCATGACTGCCACAGGACAGGGTCTACAAAGTGCTCCCCATGACTGCCACAGGACAGGGTCTACAAAGTGCTCTCCATGACCGCCACAGGACAGGGTCTACAAACTGCTCCCCATGACTGCCACAGGACAGGGTCTACAAAGTGCTCCCCATGACTGCCACAGGACAGGGTCTACAAAGTGCTCCCCATGACTGCCACAGGACAGGGTCTACAAAGTGCTCCCCATGACTGCCACAGGACAGGGTCTACAAAGTGCTCTCCATGACTGCCACAGGACAGGGACTACAAAGTGCACTCCATGACCGCCACAGGACAGGGTCTACAAAGTGCTCCCCATGACTGCCACAGGACAGGGTCTACAAAGTGCTCTCCAAGACTGCCACAGGACAGGGTCTACAAAGTGCTCCCAATGACCGCCACAGGACAGGGACTACAAAGTGCTCCCCATGACCGCCACAGGACAGGGTCTACAAACTGCTCCCCATGACCGCCACAGGACAGGGTCTACAAAGTGCTCTCCATGCTCCCCATGACTGCCACAGGACAGGGTCTACAAAGTGCTCTCCATGACTGCCACAGGACAGGGTCTACAAAGTGCTCCCCATGACTGCCACAGGACAGGGTCTACAAACTGCTCCCCATGACTGCCACAGGACAGGCTCTACAAACTGCTCCCCATGACTGCCACAGGACAGGGTCTACAAACTGCTCCCCATGACTGCCACAGGACAGAGTCTACAAAGTGCTCTCCATGACCGCCACAGGACAGGGTCTACAAACTGCTCCCCATGACTGCCACAGGACAGGGTCTACAAACTGCTCCCCATGACTGCCACAGGACAGGGTCTACAAAGTGCTCTCCATGCTCCCCATGACTGCCACAGGACAGGGTCTACAAAGTGCTCTCCATGACCGCGACAGGACAGGGTCTACAAACTGCTCCCCATGACTGCCACAGGACAGGGTCTACAAAGTGCTCCCCATGACTGCCACAGGACAGGGTCTACAAACTGCTCCCCATGACCGCCACAGGACAGGGTCTACAAACTGCTCCCCATGACTGCCACAGGACAGGGTCTACAAAGTGCTCTCCATGACTGCCACCGGACAGGGTCTACAAAGTGCTCCCCATGACTGCCACAGGACAGGGTCTACAAAGTGCTCCCCATGACTGCCACAGGACAGGGTCTACAAAGTGCTCCTCATGACTGCCACAGGACAGGGACTACAAAGTGCTCTCCATGACCGCCACAGGACAGGGTCTACAAACTGCTCCCCATGACCGCCACAGGACAGGGTCTACAAAGTGCTCTCCATGCTCCCCATGACTGCCACAGGACAATGTCTACAAACTGCTCCCCATGACTGCCACAGGACAGTGTCTACAAACTCCTCCCCATGACCACCACAGGACAGGGTCTACAAAGTGCTCTCCATGACTGCCACAGGACAGGGTCTACAAAGTGCTCCCCATGACTGCCACAGGACAGGGTCTACAAAGTGCTCCCCATGACTGCCACAGGACAGGGTCTACAAAGTGCTCTCCATGACTGCCACAGGACAGGGTCTACAAACTGCTCCCCATGACTGCCACAGGACAGGGTCTACAAAGTGCTCCCCATGACTGCCTCAGGACAGGGTCTACAAAGTGCTCTCCATGACTGCCACAGGACAGGGTCTACAAAGTGCTCTCCATGACTGCCACAGGACAGGGACTACAAAGTGCTCCCCATGCTCCCCATGACTGCCACAGGACAGGGTCTACAAAGTGCTCCCCATGACTGCCACAGGACAGGGTCTACAAACTGCTCCCCATGACTGCCACAGGACAGGGTCTACAAAGTGCTCTCCATGCTCCCCATGACTGCCACAGGACAGGGTCTACAAAGTGCTCTCCATGACCGCCACAGGACAGGGTCTACAAACCGCTCCCCATGACTGCCACAGGACAGGGTCTACAAACTGCTCCCCATGACCGCCACAGGACAGGGTCTACAAAGTGCTCTCCATGCTCCCCATGACTGCCACAGGACAGGGTCTACAAAGTGCTCTCCATGACTGCCACAGGACAGGGTCTACAAAGTGCTCCCCATGACTGCCACAGGACAGGGTCTACAAACTGCTCCCCATGACCGCCACAGGACAGGGTCTACAAAGTGCTCTCCATGACTGCCACAAGACAGGGTCTACAAAGTGCTCCCCATGACTGCCACAGGACAGGGTCTACAAACTGCTCCCCATGACCGCCACAGGACAGGGTCTACAAAGTGTTCTCCATGACCGCCACAGGACAGTGTCTACAAACTCCTCCCCATGACCGCCACAGGACAGGGTCTACAAACTGCTCCCCATGACTGCCACAGGACAGGGTCTACAAACTGCTCCCCATGACTGCCACAGGACAGTGTCTACAAACTGCTCCCCATGACTGCCACAGGACAGTGTCTACAAACTCCTCCCCATGACCACCACAGGACAGGGTCTACAAACTGCTCCCCATGACTGCCACAGGACAGGGTCTTCAAACTGCTCCCCATGACTGCCACAGGACAGGGTCTACAAACTGCTCCCCATGACTGCCACAGGACAGGGTCTACAAAGTGCTCTCCATGACTGCCACAGGACAGGGTCTACAAAGTGCTCCCCATGACTGCCACAGGACAGGGTCTACAAAGTGCTCCCCATGACTGCCACAGGACAGGGTCTACAAAGTGCTCCCCATGACCGCCACAGGACAGGGTCTACAAAGTGCTCTCCATGACTGCCACAGGACAGGGACTACAAAGTGCTCTCCATGACCGCCACAGGACAGGGTCTACAAAGTGCTCCCCATGACTGCCACAGGACAGGGACTACAAAGTGCTCTCCATGACCGCCACAGGACAGGGTCTACAAAGTGCTCCCCATGACTGCCACAGGACAGGGTCTACAAAGTGCTCTCCAAGACTGCCACAGGACAGGGTCTACAAAGTGCTCCCCATGACTGCCACAGGACAGGGTCTACAAAGTGCTCTCCATGACTGCCACAGGACAGGGTTTACAAAGTGCTCTCCATGACTGCCACAGGACAGGGACTACAAAGTGCTCCCCATGACCGCCACAGGACAGGGTCTACAAACTGCTCCCCATGACCGCCACAGGACAGGGACTACAAAGTGCTCCCCATGACCGCCACAGGACAGGGTCTACAAACTGCTCCCCATGACCGCCACAGGACAGGGACTACAAAGTGCTCCCCATGACCGCCACAGGACAGGGTCTACAAACTGCTCCCCATGACCGCCACAGGACAGGGACTACAAAGTGCTCCCCATGACCGCCACAGGACAGGGTCTACAAAGTGCTCCCCATGACCGCCACAGGACAGGGACTACAAAGTGCTCCCCATGACCGCCACAGGACAGGGTCTACAAACTGCTCCCCATGACCGCCACAGGACAGGGTCTACAAAGTGCTCTCCATGCTCCCCATGACTGCCACAGGAAAGGGTCTACAAAGTGCTCTCCATGACTGCCACAGGACAGGGTCTACAAACTGCTCCCCATGACTGCCACAGGACAGGGTCTACAAAGTGCTCTCCATGACTGCCACAGGACAGGGTCTACAAAGTGCTCCCCATGACTGCCACAGGACAGGGTCTACAAACTGCTCCCCATGACTGCCACAGGACAGGGTCTACAAACTGCTCCCCATGACTGCCACAGGACAGGGTCTACAAAGTGCTCCCCATGACTGCCACAGGACAGGGTCTACAAAGTGCTCTCCATGACCGCCACAGGACAGGGTCTACAAACTGCTCCCCATGACTGCCACAAAACAGGGTCTACAAAGTGCTCCCCATGACTGCCACAGGACAGGGTCTACAAAGTGCTCCCCATGACTGCCACAGGACAGGGTCTACAAAGTGCTCCCCATGACTGCCACAGGAAAGGGTCTACAAAGTGCTCTCCATGACTGCCACAGGACAGGGACTACAAAGTGCTCTCCATGACCGCCACAGGACAGGGTCTACAAAGTGCTCCCCATGACTGCCACAGGACAGGGTCTACAAAGTGCTCTCCAAGACTGCCACAGGACAGGGTCTACAAAGTGCTCCCCATGACTGCCACAGGACAGGGTCTACAAAGTGCTCTCCATGACTGCCACAGGACAGGGTTTACAAAGTGCTCTCCATGACTGCCACAGGACAGGGACTACAAAGTGCTCCCCATGACCGCCACAGGACAGGGTCTACAAACTGCTCCCCATGACCGCCACAGGACAGGGACTACAAAGTGCTCCCCATGACCGCCACAGGACAGGGTCTACAAACTGCTCCCCATGACCGCCACAGGACAGGGACTACAAAGTGCTCCCCATGACCGCCACAGGACAGGGTCTACAAACTGCTCCCCATGACCGCCACAGGACAGGGTCTACAAAGTGCTCTCCATGCTCCCCATGACTGCCACAGGACAGGGTCTACAAAGTGCTCTCCATGACTGCCACAGGACAGGGTCTACAAAGTGCTCCCCATGACTGCCACAGGACAGGGTCTACAAACTGCTCCCCATGACTGCCACAGGACAGGCTCTACAAACTGCTCCCCATGACTGCCACAGGACAGGGTCTACAAACTGCTCCCCATGACTGCCACAGGACAGGGTCTACAAAGTGCTCTCCATGACCGCCACAGGACAGGGTCTACAAACTGCTCCCCATGACTGCCACAGGACAGGGTCTACAAACTGCTCCCCATGACTGCCACAGGACAGGGTCTACAAAGTGCTCTCCATGCTCCCCATGACTGCCACAGGACAGGGTCTACAAAGTGCTCTCCATGACCGCGACAGGACAGGGTCTACAAACTGCTCCCCATGACTGCCACAGGACAGGGTCTACAAAGTGCTCCCCATGACTGCCACAGGACAGGGTCTACAAACTGCTCCCCATGACCGCCACAGGACAGGGTCTACAAACTGCTCCCCATGACTGCCACAGGACAGGGTCTACAAAGTGCTCTCCATGACTGCCACCGGACAGGGTCTACAAAGTGCTCCCCATGACTGCCACAGGACAGGGTCTACAAAGTGCTCCCCATGACTGCCACAGGACAGGGTCTACAAAGTGCTCCCCATGACTGCCACAGGACAGGGACTACAAAGTGCTCTCCATGACCGCCACAGGACAGGGTCTACAAACTGCTCCCCATGACCGCCACAGGACAGGGTCTACAAAGTGCTCTCCATGCTCCCCATGACTGCCACAGGACAATGTCTACAAACTGCTCCCCATGACTGCCACAGGACAGTGTCTACAAACTCCTCCCCATGACCACCACAGGACAGGGTCTACAAAGTGCTCTCCATGACTGCCACAGGACAGGGTCTACAAAGTGCTCCCCATGACTGCCACAGGACAGGGTCTACAAAGTGCTCCCCATGACTGCCACAGGACAGGGTCTACAAAGTGCTCTCCATGACTGCCACAGGACAGGGTCTACAAACTGCTCCCCATGACTGCCACAGGACAGGGTCTACAAAGTGCTCCCCATGACCGCCACAGGACAGGGTCTACAAAGTGCTCCCCATGACTGCCACAGGACAGGGTCTACAAAGTGCTCTCCATGCTCCCCATGACTGCCACAGGACAGGGTCTACAAAGTGCTCTCCATGACCGCCACAGGACAGGGTCTACAAAGTGCTCCCCATGACTGCCATCGGACAGGGTCTACAAACTGCTCCCCATGACTGCCACAGGACAGGGTCTACAAAGTGCTCCCCATGACTGCCACAGGACAGGGTCTACAAAGTGCTCCCCATGACTGCCACAGGACAGGGTCTACAAAGTGCTCCCCATGACTGCCACAGGACAGGGTCTACAAAGTGCTCTCCATGACTGCCACAGGACAGGGTCTACAAAGTGCTCTCCATGCTCCCCATGACTGCCACAGGACAGGGTCTACAAAGTGCTCTCCATGACCGCCACAGGACAGGGTCTACAAAGTGCTCTCCATGACTGCCACAGGACAGGGTCTACAAACTGCTCCCCATGACTGCTACAGGACAGGGTCTACAAAGTGCTCCCCATGACTGCCACAGGACAGGGTCTTCAAAGTGCTCCCCATGACTGCCACAGGACAGGGTCTACAAAGTGCTCCCCATGACTGCCACAGGACAGGGTCTACAAAGTGCTCCCCATGACTGCCACAGGACAGGGTCTACAAAGTGCTCCCCATGACTGCCACAGGACAGGGTCAACAAAGTGCTCCCCATGACTGCCACAGGACAGGGTCTACAAAGTGCTCCCCATGACTGCCACAGGACAGGGTCTACAAAGTGCTCTCCATGCTCCCCATGACTGCCACAGGACAGGGTCTACAAAGTGCTCTCCATGACCGCGACAGGACAGGGTCTACAAACTGCTCCCCATGACTGCCACAGGACAGGGTCTACAAAGTGCTCCCCATGACTGCCACAGGACAGGGTCTACAAACTGCTCCCCATGACCGCCACAGGACAGGGTCTACAAACTGCTCCCCATGACTGCCACAGGACAGGGTCTACAAAGTGCTCTCCATGACTGCCACCGGACAGGGTCTACAAACTGCTCCCCATGACTGCCACAGGACAGGGTCTACAAACTGCTCCCCATGACTGCCACAGGACAGGGTCTACAAAGTGCTCCCCATGACTGCCACAGGACAGGGACTACAAAGTGCTCTCCATGACCGCCACAGGACAGGGTCTACAAACTGCTCCCCATGACCGCCACAGGACAGGGTCTACAAAGTGCTCTCCATGCTCCCCATGACTGCCACAGGACAGTGTCTACAAACTGCTCCCCATGACTGCCACAGGACAGTGTCTACAAACTCCTCCCCATGACCACCACAGGACAGGGTCTACAAAGTGCTCTCCATGACTGCCACAGGACAGGGTCTACAAAGTGCTCCCCATGACTGCCACAGGACAGGGTCTACAAAGTGCTCCCCATGACTGCCACAGGACAGGGTCTACAAAGTGCTCTCCATGACTGCCACAGGACAGGGTCTACAAACTGCTCCCCATGACTGCCACAGGACAGGGTCTACAAAGTGCTCCCCATGACTGCCACAGGACAGGGTCTACAAAGTGCTCTCCATGACTGCCACAGGACAGGGACTACAAAGTGCTCTCCATGACCGCCACAGGACAGGGTCTACAAAGTGCTCCCCATGACTGCCACAGGACAGGGTCTACAAAGTGCTCTCTATGCTCCCCATGACTGCCACAGGACAGGGTCTACAAAGTGCTCTTCATGACCGCCACAGGACAGGGTCTACAAAGTGCTCCCCATGACTGCCATTGGACAGGGTCTACAAACTGCTCCCCATGACAGCCACAGGACAGGGTCTTCAAAGTGCTCCCCATGACTGCCACAGGACAGGGTCTACAAAGTGCTCCCCATGACTGCCACAGGGCAGGGTCTACAAAGTGCTCCCCATGACTGCCACAGGACAGGGTCTACAAAGTGCTCCCCATGACTGCCACAGGACAGGGTCTACAAAGTGCTCTCCATGCTCCCCATGACTGCCACAGGACAGGGTCTACAAAGTGCTCTCCATGACCGCCACAGGACAGGGTCTACAAAGTGCTCCCCATGACTGCCACAGGACAGGGTCTACAAACTGCTCCCCATGACTGCCACAGGACAGGGTCTACAAACTGCTCCCCATGACTGCCACAGGACAGTGTCTACAAACTCCTCCCCATGACCACCACAGGACAGGGTCTACAAAGTGCTCTCCATGCTCCCCATGACTGCCACAGGACAGGGTCTACAAAGTGCTCTCCATGACCGCCACAGGACAGGGTCTACAAAGTGCTCCCCATGACTGCCACAGGACAGTGTCTACAAACTGCTCCCCATGACTGCCACAGGACAGTGTCTACAAACTCCTCCCCATGACCACCACAGGACAGGGTCTACAAAGTGCTCTCCATGACTGCCACAGGACAGGGTCTACAAACTGCTCCCCATGACTGCCACAGGACAGGGTCTACAAAGTGCTCCCCATGACTGCCACAGGACAGGGTCTACAAAGTGCTCTCCATGACTGCCACAGGACAGGGACTACAAAGTGATCTCCATGACCGCCACAGGACAGGGTCTACAAAGTGCTCCCCATGACTGCCACAGGACAGGGTCTACAAAGTGCTCTCCATGCTCCCCATGACTGCCACAGGACAGGGTCTACAAAGTGCTCTCCATGACCGCCACAGGACAGGGTCTACAAAGTGCTCCCCATGACTGCCATTGGACAGGGTCTACAAACTGCTCCCCATGACAGCCACAGGACAGGGTATTCAAAGTGCTCCCCATGACTGCCACAGGACAGGGTCTACAAAGTGCTCCCCATGACTGCCACAGGGCAGGGTCTACAAAGTGCTCCCCATGACTGCCACAGGACAGGGTCTACAAAGTGCTCCCCATGACTGCCACAGGACAGGGTCTACAAAGTGCTCTCCATGCTCCCCATGACTGCCACAGGACAGGGTCTACAAAGTGCTCTCCATGACCGCCACAGGACAGGGTCTACAAAGTGCTCCCCATGACTGCCACAGGACAGGGTCTACAAACTGCTCCCCATGACTGCCACAGGACAGGGTCTACAAAGTGCTCCCCATGACTGCCACAGGACAGGGTCTTCAAAGTGCTCCCCATGACTGCCACAGGACAGGGTCTACAAAGTGCTCCCCATGACTGCCACAGGACAGGGTCTACAAAGTGCTCCCCATGACTGCCACAGGACAGGGTCTACAAAGTGCTCTCCATGCTCCCCATGACTGCCACAGGACAGGGTCTACAAAGTGCTCTCCATGACCGCGACAGGACAGGGTCTACAAACTGCTCCCCATGACTGCCACAGGACAGGGTCTACAAAGTGCTCCCCATGACTGCCACAGGACAGGGTCTACAAACTGCTCCCCATGACCGCCACAGGACAGGGTCTACAAACTGCTCCCCATGACCGCCACAGGACAGGGTCTACAAACTGCTCCCCATGACCGCCACAGGACAGGGTCTGCAAAGTGCTCTCCATGCTCCCCATGACTGCCACAGGACAGGGTCTACAAAGTGCTCCCCATGACTGCCACAGGGCAGGGTCTACAAAGTGCTCCCCATGACTGCCACAGGACAGGGTCTACAAAGTGCTCTCCATGCTCCCCATGACTGCCACAGGACAGGGTCTACAAAGTGCTCTCCATGACCGCCACAGGACAGGGTCTACAAAGTGCTCCCCATGACTGCCACAGGACAGGGTCTACAAACTGCTCCCCATGACTGCCACAGGACAGGGTCTACAAAGTGCTCCCCATGACTGCCACAGGACAGGGTCTTCAAAGTGCTCCCCATGACTGCCACAGGACAGGGTCTACAAAGTGCTCCCCATGACTGCCACAGGACAGGGTCTACAAAGTGCTCCCCATGACTGCCACAGGACAGGGTCTACAAAGTGCTCCCCATGACTGCCACAGGACAGGGTCTACAAAGTGCTCCCCATGACTGCCACAGGACAGGGTCTACAAAGTGCTCCCCATGACTGCCACAGGACAGGGTCTACAAAGTGCTCCCCATGACTGCCACAGGACAGGGTCTACAAAGTGCTCTCCATGCTCCCCATGACTGCCACAGGACAGGGTCTACAAAGTGCTCTCCATGACCGCGACAGGACAGGGTCTACAAACTGCTCCCCATGACTGCCACAGGACAGGGTCTACAAAGTGCTCCCCATGACAGCCACAGGACAGGGTCTACAAACTGCTCCCCATGACCGCCACAGGACAGGGTCTACAAACTGCTCCCCATGACCGCCACAGGACAGGGTCTACAAACTGCTCCCCATGACCGCCACAGGACAGGGTCTACAAAGTGCTCTCCATGCTCCCCATGACTGCCACAGGACAGGGTCTACAAAGTGCTCCCCATGACCGCCACAGGACAGGGTCTACAAACTGCTCCCCATGACTGCCACAGGACAGGGTCTACAAAGTGCTCTCCATGACTGCCACCGGACAGGGTCTACAAAGTGCTCCCCATGACTGCCACAGGACAGGGTCTACAAACTGCTCCCCATGACTGCCACAGGACAGGGTCTACAAAGTGCTCTCCATGACTGCCACAGGACAGGGACTACAAAGTGCTCTCCATGACCGCCACAGGACAGGGTCTACAAACTGCTCCCCATGACCGCCACAGGACAGGGTCTACAAAGTGCTCTCCATGCTCCCCATGACTGCCACAGGACAGTGTCTACAAACTGCTCCCCATGACTGCCACAGGACAGTGTCTACAAACTCCTCCCCATGACCACCACAGGACAGGGTCTACAAAGTGCTCTCCATGACTGCCACAGGACAGGGTCTACAAACTGCGCCCCATGACTGCCACAGGACAGGGTCTACAAAGTGCTCTCCATGACTGCCACAGGACAGGGTCTACAAAGTGCTCTCCATGACTGCCACAGGACAGGGTCTACAAACTGCTCCCCATGACTGCCACAGGACAGGGTCTACAAAGTGCTCCCCATGACTGCCACAGGACAGGGTCTACAAAGTGCTCTCCATGACTGCCAGGGACTACAAAGTGCTCTCCATGACCGCCACAGGACAGGGTCTACAAAGTGCTCCCCATGACTGCCACAGGACAGGGTCTACAAAGTGCTCTCCATGCTCCCCATGACTGCCACAGGACAGGGTCTACAAAGTGCTCTCCATGACCGCCACAGGACAGGGTCTACAAAGTGCTCCCCATGACTGCCATCGGACAGGGTCTACAAACTGCTCCCCATGACTGCCACAGGACAGGGTCTACAAACTGCTCCCCATGACTGCCACAGGACAGGGTCTACAAAGTGCTCCCCATGACTTCCACAGTACAGGGTCTACAAAGTGCTCCCCATGACTGCCACAGGACAGGGTCTACAAAGTGCTCCCCATGACTGCCACAGGACAGGGTCTACAAAGTGCTCTCCATGCTCCCCATGACTGCCACAGGACAGGGTCTACAAAGTGCTCTCCATGACCGCCACAGGACAGGGTCTACAAAGTGCTCCCCATGACTGCCACAGGACAGGGTCTACAAACTGCTCCCCATGACTGCCACAGGACAGGGTCTACAAAGTGCTCTCCATGCTCCCCATGACTGCCACAGGACAGGGTCTACAAAGTGCTCTCCATGACCGCCACAGGACAGGGTCTACAAAGTGCTCCCCATGACTGCCACAGGACAGGGTCTACAAACTGCTCCCCATGACTGCCACAGGACAGGGTCTACAAAGTGCTCCCCATGACTGCCACAGGACAGGGTCTACAAAGTGCTCCCCATGACTGCCACAGGACAGGGTCTACAAAGTGCTCCCCATGACTGCCACAGGACAGGGTCTACAAAGTGCTCCCCATGACTGCCACAGGACAGGGTCTACAAAGTGCTCCCCATGACTGCCACAGGACAGGGTCTACAAACTGCTCCCCATGACTGCCACAGGACAGGGTCTTCAAAGTGCTCCCCATGACTGCCACAGGACAGGGTCTACAAATTAAAGTGCTCCCCATGACTGCCACAGGACAGGGTCTACAAAGTGCTCCCCATGACTGACACAGGACAGGGTCTACAAACTGCTCCCCATGACTGCCACAGGACAGGGTCTACAAACTGCTCCCCATGACTGCCACAGGACAGGGTCTACAAAGTGCTCTCCATGCTCCCCATGACTGCCACAGGACAGGGTCTACAAAGTGCTCTCCATGACCGCCACAGGACAGGGTCTACAAAGTGCTCCCCATGACTGCCACAGGACAGGGTCTACAAACTGCTCCCCATGACTGCCACAGGACAGGGTCTACAAAGTGCTCCCCATGACTGCCACAGGACAGGGTCTACAAAGTGCTCCCCATGACTGCCACAGGACAGGGTCTACAAAGTGCTCCCCATGACTGCCACAGGGCAGGGTCTACAAAGTGCTCTCCATGCTCCCCATGACTGCCACAGGACAGGGTCTACAAAGTGCTCTCCATGACCGCCACAGGACAGGGTCTACAAAGTGCTCCCCATGACTGCCATCGGACAGGGTCTACAAACTGCTCCCCATGACTGCCACAGGACAGGGTCTACAAAGTGCTCCCCATGACTGCCACAGGACAGGGTCTACAAAGTGCTCCCCATGACTGCCACAGGGCAGGGTCTACAAAGTGCTCCCCATGACTGCCACAGGACAGGGTCTACAAAGTGCTCCCCATGACTGCCACAGGACAGGGTCTACAAAGTGCTCTCCATGCTCCCCATGACTGCCACAGGACAGGGTCTACAAAGTGCTCTCCATGACCGCCACAGGACAGGGTCTACAAAGTGCTCCCCATGACTGCCACAGGACAGGGTCTACAAACTGCTCCCCATGACTGCCACAGGACAGAGTCTACAAAGTGCTCCCCATGACTGCCACAGGACAGGGTCTTCAAAGTGCTCCCCATGACTGCCACAGGACAGGGTCTACAAAGTGCTCCCCATGACTGCCACAGGACAGGGTCTACAAAGTGCTCCCCATGACTGCCACAGGACAGGGTCTACAAAGTGCTCCCCATGACTGCCACAGGAGAGGGTCTACAAAGTGCTCCCCATGACTGCCACAGGACAGGGTCTACAAAGTGCTCCCCATGACTGCCACAGGACAGGGTCTACAAAGTGCTCCCCATGACTGCCACAGGACAGGGTCTACAAAGTGCTCCCCATGACTGCCACAGGACAGGGTCTACAAAGTGCTCCCCATGACTGCCACAGGACAGGGTCTACAAAGTGCTCCCCATGACTGCCACAGGACAGGGTCTACAAAGTGCTCCCCATGACTGCCACAGGACAGGGTCTACAAAGTGCTCCCCATGACTGCCACAGGACAGGGTCTTCAAAGTGCTCCCCATGACTGCCACAGGACAGGGTCTACAAAGTGCTCCCCATGACTGCCACAGGACAGGGTCTACAAAGTGCTCCCCATGACTGCCACAGGACAGGGTCTACAAAGTGCTCCCCATGACTGCCACAGGACAGGGTCTACAAAGTGCTCCCCATGACTGCCACAGGACAGGGTCTACAAAGTGCTCCCCATGACTGCCACAGGACAGGGTCTACAAAGTGCTCCCCATGACTGCCACAGGACAGGGTCTACAAAGTGCTCTCCATGACCGCGACAGGACAGGGTCTACAAACTGCTCCCCATGACTGCCACAGGACAGGGTCTACAAAGTGCTCCCCATGACTGCCACAGGACAGGGTCTACAAACTGCTCCCCATGACCGCCACAGGACAGGGTCTACAAACTGCTCCCCATGACCGCCACAGGACAGGGTCTACAAACTGCTCCCCATGACCGCCACAGGACAGGGTCTACAAAGTGCTCTCCATGCTCCCCATGACTGCCACAGGACAGGGTCTACAAAGTGCTCCCCATGACCGCCACAGGACAGGGTCTACAAACTGCTCCCCATGACTGCCACAGGACAGGGTCTACAAAGTGCTCTCCATGGCTGCCACAGGACAGGGTCTACAAAGTGCTCCCCATGACTGCCACAGGAAAGGGTCTACAAACTGCACCCCATGACTGCCACAGGACAGGGTCTACAAAGTGCTCTCCATGACTGCCACAGGACAGGGACTACAAAGTGCTCCCCATGACTGCCACAGGACAGGGTCTACAAAGTGCTCCCCATGACTGCCACAGGACAGGGTCTACAAAGTGCTCCCCATGACTGCCACAGGACAGGGTCTACAAAGTGCTCCCCATGACTGCCACAGGACAGGGTCTACAAAGTGCTCTCCATGCTCCCCATGACTGCCACAGGACAGGGTCTACAAAGTGCTCTCCATGACCGCGACAGGACAGGGTCTACAAACTGCTCCCCATGACTGCCACAGGACAGGGTCTACAAAGTGCTCCCCATGACTGCCACAGGACAGGGTCTACAAACTGCTCCCCATGACCGCCACAGGACAGGGTCTACAAACTGCTCCCCATGACCGCCACAGGACAGGGTCTACAAACTGCTCCCCATGACTGCCACAGGACAGGGTCTACAAAGTGCTCTCCATGCTCCCCATGACTGCCACAGGACAGGGTCTACAAACTGCTCCCCATGACTGCCACAGGACAGGGTCTACAAAGTGCTCTCCATGACTGCCACAGGACAGGGTCTACAAAGTGCTCTCTATGACTGCCACAGGACAGGGTCTACAAACTGCTCCCCATGACTGCCACAGGACAGGGTCTTCAAAGTGCTCCCCATGACTGCCACAGGACAGGGTCTACAAAGTGCTCTCCATGACTGCCACCGGACAGGGTCTACAAAGTGCTCCCCATGACTGCCACAGGACAGGGTCTACAAACTGCTCCCCATGACTGCCACAGGACAGGGACTACAAAGTGCTCTCCATGACCGCCACAGGACAGGGTCTACAAACTGCTCCCCATGACCGCCACAGGACAGGGTCTACAAAGTGCTCTCCATGCTCCCCATGACTGCCACAGGACAGTGTCTACAAACTGCTCCCCATGACTGCCACAGGACAGTGTCTACAAACTCCTCCCCATGACCACCACAGGACAGGGTCTACAAAGTGCTCTCCATGACTGCCACAGGACAGGGTCTACAAAGTGCTCCCCATGACTGCCACAGGACAGGGTCTACAAAGTGCTCCCCATGACTGCCACAGGACAGGGTCTACAAACTGCTCCCCATGACTGCCACAGGACAGGGTCTACAAAGTGCTCCCCATGACTGCCACAGGACAGGGTCTACAAAGTGCTCCCCATGACTGCCACAGGACAGGGTCTACAAAGTGCTCCCCATGACTGCCACAGGACAGGGTCTACAAAGTGCTCTCCATGCTCCCCATGACTGCCACAGGACAGGGTCTACAAAGTGCTCTTAATGACCGCCACAGGACAGGGTCTACAAAGTGCTCCCCATGACTGCCACAGGACAGGGTCTACAAACTGCTCCCCATGACTGCCACAGGACAGGGTCTACAAAGTGCTCTCCATGCTCCCCATGACTGCCACAGGACAGGGTCTACAAAGTGCTCTCCATGACCGCCACAGGACAGGGTCTACAAAGTGCTCCCCATGACTGCCACAGGACAGGGTCTACAAACTGCTCCCCATGACTGCCACAGGACAGGGTCTACAAAGTGCTCCCCATGACTGCCACAGGACAGGGTCTACAAAGTGCTCCCCATGACTGCCACAGGACAGGGTCTACAAAGTGCTCCCCATGACTGCCACAGGACAGGGTCTACAAAGTGCTCCCCATGACTGCCACAGGACAGGGTCTACAAAGTGCTCCCCATGACTGCCACAGGACAGGGTCTACAAACTGCTCCCCATGACTGCCACAGGACAGGGTCTTCAAAGTGCTCCCCATGACTGCCACAGGACAGGGTCTACAAATTAAAGTGCTCCCCATGACTGCCACAGGACAGGGTCTACAAAGTGCTCCCCATGACTGCCACAGGACAGGGTCTACAAACTGCTCCCCATGACTGCCACAGGACAGGGTCTACAAAGTGCTCCCCATGACTGCCACAGGACAGGGTCTACAAAGTGCTCTCCATGCTCCCCATGACTGCCACAGGACAGGGTCTACAAAGTGCTCTCCATGACCGCCACAGGACAGGGTCTACAAAGTGCTCCCCATGACTGCCACAGGACAGGGTCTACAAACTGCTCCCCATGACTGCCACAGGACAGGGTCTACAAAGTGCTCCCCATGACTGCCACAGGACAGGGTCTACAAAGTGCTCCCCATGACTGCCACAGGACAGGGTCTACAAAGTGCTCCCCATGACTGCCACAGGGCAGGGTCTACAAAGTGCTCTCCATGCTCCCCATGACTGCCACAGGACAGGGTCTACAAAGTGCTCTCCATGACCGCCACAGGACAGGGTCTACAAAGTGCTCCCCATGACTGCCATCGGACAGGGTCTACAAACCGCTCCCCATGACTGCCACAGGACAGGGTCTACAAAGTGCTCCCCATGACTGCCACAGGACAGGGTCTACAAAGTGCTCCCCATGACTGCCACAGGGCAGGGTCTACAAAGTGCTCCCCATGACTGCCACAGGACAGGGTCTACAAAGTGCTCCCCATGACTGCCACAGGACAGGGTCTACAAAGTGCTCTCCATGCTCCCCATGACTGCCACAGGACAGGGTCTACAAAGTGCTCTCCATGACCGCCACAGGACAGGGTCTACAAAGTGCTCCCCATGACTGCCACAGGACAGGGTCTACAAACTGCTCCCCATGACTGCCACAGGACAGGGTCTACAAAGTGCTCCCTATGACTGCCACAGGACAGGGTCTTCAAAGTGCTCCCCATGACTGCCACAGGACAGGGTCTACAAAGTGCTCCCCATGACTGCCACAGGACAGGGTCTACAAAGTGCTCCCCATGACTGCCACAGGACAGGGTCTACAAAGTGCTCCCCATGACTGCCACAGGACAGGGTCTACAAAGTGCTCCCCATGACTGCCACAGGACAGGGTCTACAAAGTGCTCCCCATGACTGCCACAGGACAGGGTCTACAAAGTGCTCCCCAAGACTGCCACAGGACAGGGTCTACAAAGTGCTCCCCATGACTGCCACAGGACAGGGTCTACAAAGTGCTCCCCATGACTGCCACAGGACAGGGTCTACAAAGTGCTCCCCATGACTGCCACAGGACAGGGTCTACAAACTGCTCCCCATGACTGCCACAGGACAGGGTCTACAAAGTGCTCCCCATGACTGCCACAGGACAGGGTCTTCAAAGTGCTCCCCATGACTGCCACAGGACAGGGTCTACAAAGTGCTCCCCATGACTGCCACAGGACAGGGTCTACAAAGTGCTCCCCATGACTGCCACAGGACAGGGTCTACAAACTGCTCCCCATGACTGCCACAGGACAGGGTCTACAAAGTGCTCCCCATGACTGCCACAGGACAGGGTCTACAAAGTGCTCCCCATGACTGCCACAGGACAGGGTCTACAAAGTGCTCCCCATGACTGCCACAGGACAGGGTCTACAAAGTGCTCTCCATGCTCCCCATGACTGCCACAGGACAGGGTCTACAAAGTGCTCTCCATGACCGCGACAGGACAGGGTCTACAAACTGCTCCCCATGACTGCCACAGGACAGGGTCTACAAAGTGCTCCCAATGACTGCCACAGGACAGGGTCTACAAAGTGCTCCCCATGACCGCCACAGGACAGGGTCTACAAACTGCTCCCCATGACCGCCACAGGACAGGGTCTACAAACTGCTCCCCATGACCGCCACAGGACAGGGTCTACAAAGTACTCTCCATGCTCCCCATGACTGCCACAGGACAGGGTCTACAAAGTGCTCCCCATGACCGCCACAGGACAGGGTCTACAAACTGCTCCCCATGACTGCCACAGGACAGGGTCTACAAAGTGCTCTCCATGGCTGCCACCGGACAGGGTCTACAATGTGCTCCCCATGACTGCCACAGGACAGGGTCTACAAACTGCTCCCCATGACTGCCACAGGACAGGGTCTACAAAGTGCTCTCCATGACTGCCACAGGACAGGGACTACAAAGTGCTCTCCATGACCGCCACAGGACAGGGTCTACAAACTGCTCCCCATGACCGCCACAGGACAGGGTCTACAAAGTGCTCTCCATGCTCCCCATGACTGCCACAGGACAGTGTCTACAAACTGCTCCCCATGACTGCCACAGGACAGTGTCTACAAACTCCTCCCCATGACCACCACAGGACAGGGTCTACAAAGTGCTCTCCATGACTGCCACAGGACAGGGTCTACAAAGTGCTCCCCATGACTGCCACAGGACAGGGTCTACAAAGTGCTCCCCATGACTGCCACAGGACAGGGTCTACAAAGTGCTCTCCATGACTGCCACAGGACAGGGTCTACAAACTGCTCCCCATGACTGCCACAGGACAGGGTCTACAAAGTGCTCTCCATGACTGCAAGGGACTACAAAGTGCTCCCCATGACCGCCACAGGACAGGGTCTACAAAGTGCTCCCCATGACTGCCACAGGACAGGGTCTACAAAGTGCTCTCCATGACTGCAAGGGACTACAAAGTGCTCCCCATGACCGCCACAGGACAGGGTCTACAAAGTGCTCCCCATGACTGCCACAGGACAGGGTCTACAAAGTGCTCTCCATGCTCCTCATGACTGCCACAGGACAGGGTCTACAAAGTGCTCTCCATGACCGCCACAGGACAGGGTCTACAAAGTGCTCCCCATGACTGCCATCGGACAGGGTCTACAAACTGCTCCCCATGACTGCCACAGGACAGGGTCTACAAACTGCTCCCCATGACTGCCACAGGACAGGGTCTACAAAGTGCTCCCCATGACTGCCACAGGACAGGGTCTACAAAGTGCTCCCCATGACTGCCACAGGACAGGGTCTACAAAGTGCTCCCCATGACTGCCACAGGACAGGGTCTACAAAGTGCTCTCCATGCTCCCCATGACTGCCACAGGACAGGGTCTACAAAGTGCTCTCCATGACTGCCACAGGACAGGGTCTACAAAGTGCTCCCCATGACTGCCACAGGACAGGGTCTACAAACTGCTCCCCATGACTGCCACAGGACAGGGTCTACAAAGTGCTCTCCATGCTCCCCATGACTGCCACAGGACAGGGTCTACAGAGTGCTCTCCATGACCGCCACAGGACAGGGTCTACAAAGTGCTCCCCATGACTGCCACAGGACAGGGTCTACAAAGTGCTCCCCATGACTGCCACAGGACAGGGTCTACAAAGTGCTCTCCATGACTGCCACAGGACAGGGTCTACAAAGTGCTCCCCATGACTGCCACAGGACAGGGTCTACAAAGTGCTCCCCATGACTGCCACAGGACAGGGTCTACAAAGTGCTCTCCATGACTGCCACAGGACAGGGACTACAAAGTGCTCTCCATGACTGCCACAGGACAGGGTCTACAAACTGCTCCCCATGACCGCCACAGGACCGGGTCTACAAAGTGCTCTCCATGCTCCGCATGACTGCCACAGGACAGGGTCTACAAAGTGCTCCCCATGACTGCCACAGGACAGGGTCTACAAACTGCTCCCCATGACTGCCACAGGACAGGGTCTACAAAGTGCTCCCCATGACTGCCACAGGACAGGGTCTACAAACTGCTCCCCATGACTGCCACAGGACAGGGTCTACAAAGTGCTCTCCATGCTCCCCATGACTGCCACAGGACAGGGTCTACAAAGTGCTCTGCATGACCGCCACAGGACAGGGTCTACAAACTGGTCTCCATGACTGCCACAGGACAGGGTCTACAAACTGCTCCCCATGACTGCCACAGGACAGGGTCTACAAAGTGCTCCCCATGACTGCCACAGGACAGGGTCTACAAAGTGCTCTCCATGACCGCCACAGGACAGGGTCTACAAACTGCTCCCCATGACTGCCACAGGACAGGGTCTACAAACTGCTCCCCATGACTGCCACAGGACAGGGTCTACAAAGTGCTCTCCATGCTCCCCATGACTACCACAGGACAGGGTCTACAAAGTGCTCTCCATGACCGCCACAGGACAGGGTCTACAAACTGCTCCCCATGACTGCCACAGGACAGGGTCTACAAAGTGCTCCCCATGACTGCCATAGGACAGGGTCTACAAAGTGCTCCCCATGACCGCCACAGGACAGGGTCTACAAAGTGCTCTCCATGACTGCCACCGGATAGGGTCTACAAAGTGCTCCCCATGACTGCCACAGGACAGGGTCTACAAACTGCTCCCCATGACTGCCACAGGACAGGGTCTACAAAGTGCTCCCCATGACTGCCACAGGACAGGGACTACAAAGTGCTCTCCATGACCGCCACAGGACAGGGTCTACAAACTGCTCCCCATGACCGCCATAGGACAGTGTCTACAAACTGCTCCCCATGACTGCCACAGGACAGTGTCTACAAACTCCTCCCCATGACCACCACAGGACAGGGTCTACAAAGTGCTCTCCATGACTGCCACAGGACAGGGTCTACAAACTGCTCCCCATGACTGCCACAGGACAGGGTCTACAAAGTGCTCCCCATGACTGCCACAGGACAGGGTCTACAAAGTGCTCTCCATGACTGCCACAGGACAGGGTCTACAAACTGCTCCCCATGACTGCCACAGGACAGGGTCTACAAAGTGCTCCCCATGACTGCCACAGGACAGGGTCTACAAAGTGCTCTCCATGACTGCCACAGGACAGGGACTACAAAGTGCTCTCCATGACCGCCACAGGACAGGGTCTACAAAGTGCTCCCCATGACTGCCACAGGACAGGGTCTACAAAGTGCTCTCCATGCTCCCCATGACTGCCACAGGACAGGGTCTACAAAGTGCTCTCCATGACCGCCACAGGACAGGGTCTACAAAGTGCTCCCCATGACTGCCACAGGACAGGGTCTACAAACTGCTCCCCATGACTGCCACAGGACAGGGTCTACAAAGTGCTCCCCATGACTGCCACAGGACAGGGTCTACAAAGTGCTCTCCATGCTCCCCATGACTGCCACAGGACAGGGTCTACAAAGTGCTCTCCATGACCGCCACAGGACAGGGTCTACAAAGTGCTCCCCATGACTGCCACAGGACAGGGTCTACAAACTGCTCCCCATGACTGCCACAGGACAGGGTCTACAAAGTGCTCCCCATGACCGCCACAGGACAGGGTCTGCAAAGTGCTCCCCATGACTGCCACAGGACAGGGTCTACAAAGTGCTCCCCATGACTGCCACAGGACAGGGTCTACAAAGTACTCTCCATGCTCCCCATGACTGCCACAGGACAGGGTCTACAAAGTGCTCTCCATGACCGCCACAGGACAGGGTCTACAAAGTGCTCCCCATGACTGCCACAGGACAGGGTCTACAAACTGCTCCCCATGACTGCCACAGGACAGGGTCTACAAAGTGCTCCCCATGACTGCCACAGGACAGGGTCTTCAAAGTGCTCCCCATGACTGCCACAGGACAGGGTCTACAAAGTGCTCCCCATGACTGCCACAGGACAGGGTCTTCAAAGTGCTCCCCATGACTGCCACAGGACAGGGTCTACAAAGTGCTCTCCATGACTGCCACAGGACAGGGTCTACAAACTGCTCCCCATGACTGCCACAGGACAGGGTCTTCAAAGTGCTTCCCATGACTGCCACAGGACAGGGTCTACAAATTAAAGTGCTCACCATGACTGCCACAGGACAGGGTCTACAAAGTGCTCCCCATGACTGCCACAGGACAGGGTCTACAAACTGCTCCCCATGACTGCCACAGGACAGGGTCTACAAACTGCTCCCCATGACTGCCACTGGACAGGGTCTACAAAGTGCTCTCCATGCTTCCCATGACTGCCACAGGACAGGGTCTACAAAGTGCTCTCCATGACCGCCACAGGACAGGGTCTACAAAGTGCTCCCCATGACTGCCACAGGACAGGGTCTACAAACCGCTCCCCATGACTGCCACAGGACAGGGTCTACAAAGTGCTCCCCATGACTGCCACAGGACAGGGTCTACAAAGTGCTCCCCATGACTGCCACAGGACAGGGTCTACAAAGTGCTCCCCATGACTGCCACAGGGCAGGGTCTACAAAGTGCTCTCCATGCTCCCCATGACTGCCACAGGACAGGGTCTACAAAGTGCTCTCCATGACCGCCACAGGACAGGGTCTACAAAGTGCTCCCCATGACTGCCACAGGACAGGGTCTACAAACTGCTCCCCATGACTGCCACAGGACAGGGTCTACAAAGTGCTCCCCATGACTGCCACAGGACAGGGTCTTCAAAGTGCTCCCCATGACTGCCACAGGACGGGGTCTACAAAGTGCTCCCCATGACTGTCACAGGACAGGGTCTACAAAGTGCTCCCCATGACTGCCACAGGACAGGGTCTACAAAGTGCTCCCCATGACTGCCACAGGACAGGGTCTTCAAAGTGCTCCCCATGACTGCCACAGGACAGGGTCTACAAAGTGCTCCCCATGACTGCCACAGGACAGGGTCTACAAACTGCTCCCCATGACTGCCACAGGACAGGGTCTACAAAGTGCTCCCCATGACTGCCACAGGACAGGGTCTACAAACTGCTCCCCATGACCGCCACAGGACAGGGTCTACAAAGTGCTCCCCATGACTGCCACAGGACAGGGTCTACAAACTACTCCCCATGACTGCCACAGGACAGGGTCTACAAACTGCTCCCCATGACTGCCACAGGACAGGGTCTACAAAGTGCTCCCCATGACTGCCACAGGACAGGGTCTACAAAGTGCTCCCCATGACTGCCACAGGACAGGGTCTACAAACTGCTCCCCATGACTGCCACAGGACAGGGTCTACAAAGTGCTCTCCATGCTCCCCATGACTGCCACAGGACAGGGTCTACAAAGTGCTCTCCATGACCGCCACAGGACAGGGTCTACAAACTGCTCCCCATGACTGCCACAGGACAGGGTCTACAAACTGCTCCCCATGACTGCCACAGGACAGGGTCTACAAAGTGCTCCCCATGACTGCCACAGGACAGGGTCTTCAAAGTGCTCCCCATGACTGCCACAGGACAGGGTCTACAAAGTGCTCCCCATGACTGCCACAGGACAGGGTCTTCAAAGTGCTCCCCATGACTGCCACAGGACAGGGTCTACAAAGTGCTCTCCATGACTGCCACAGGACAGGGTCTACAAAGTGCTCCCCATGACTGCCACAGGACTGGGTCTTCAAAGTGCTCCCCATGACTGCCACAGAACAGGGTCTACAAATTAAAGTGCTCACCATGACTGCCACAGGACAGGGTCTACAAAGTGCTCCCCATGACTGCCACAGGACAGGGTCTACAAACTGCTCCCCATGACTGCCACAGGACAGGGTCTACAAACTGCTCCCCATGACTGCCACTGGACAGGGTCTACAAAGTGCTCTCCATGCTTCCCATGACTGCCACAGGACAGGGTCTACAAAGTGCTCTCCATGACCGCCACAGGACAGGGTCTACAAAGTGCTCCCCATGACTGCCACAGGACAGGGTCTACAAACCGCTCCCCATGACTGCCACAGGACAGGGTCTACAAAGTGCTCCCCATGACTGCCACAGGACAGGGTCTACAAAGTGCTCCCCATGACTGCCACAGGACAGGGTCTACAAAGTGCTCCCCATGACTGCCACAGGGCAGGGTCTACAAAGTGCTCTCCATGCTCCCCATGACTGCCACAGGACAGGGTCTACAAAGTGCTCTCCATGACCGCCACAGGACAGGGTCTACAAAGTGCTCCCCATGACTGCCACAGGACAGGGTCTACAAACTGCTCCCCATGACTGCCACAGGACAGGGTCTACAAAGTGCTCCCCATGACTGCCACAGGACAGGGTCTTCAAAGTGCTCCCCATGACTGCCACAGGACGGGGTCTACAAAGTGCTCCCCATGACTGCCACAGGACAGGGTCTACAAAGTGCTCCCCATGACTGCCACAGGACAGGGTCTACAAAGTGCTCCCCATGACTGCCACAGGACAGGGTCTTCAAAGTGCTCCCCATGACTGCCACAGGACAGGGTCTACAAAGTGCTCCCCATGACTGCCACAGGACAGGGTCTACAAACTGCTCCCCATGACTGCCACAGGACAGGGTCTACAAACTGCTCCCCATGACTGCCACAGGACAGTGTCTACAAACTGCTCCCCATGACCGCCACAGGACAGGGTCTACAAAGTGCTCCCCATGACTGCCACAGGACAGGGTCTACAAACTGCTCCCCATGACTGCCACAGGACAGGGTCTACAAAGTGCTCCCCATGACCGCCACAGGACAGGGTCTACAAAGTGCTCTCCATGACTGCCACAGGACAGGGTCTACACTCTACAGACCAACTCTCATTTGCTTTGTTTCGGAACTTCATACGAACTGTGTTCATTACAGCCTAGTCCAGACATAACATTGTATGTGTGCTATAAGAACACGAAGAAACAGGACTGAGCTGGATCCTACTTAGTGCCAGGATCTGATCATCCAAAACAGTCTAGCTCGCAATCTAGTGTTGACATAGATTGCGAGCTAGAGATTTTATAGAGCAATGCTGCTCATGTTTATGTATAATACCATGATTTCGACTCCAGTGCCCAGTGTGGACAACCAACTTGAAAACAGGTGTATGTACGTAGTCACACCAGAGCTGGAAGCAAGATCCACCCACTCACTTGATTAGTGTCTTGCTCTGTGCCTGTAGGCTGGAGAGGAGGGAGGGCTGCTTCCAGTTCATCGATGCTAAAGGGGTTGCCTTGCTCCAACAAGAAGTCCCTGTTGGTAGAGGGCTGGGCAGAGCCGGACCATGGGCTGGGTAAGAGGGGGGGGGGGCGATGTGAGGGAGAGGGGGAGGATGAACGGAAGGAGAAGGGAAGGGAAGAGAAAGAAAAGCAATATAATAATGCACTCCATGTGCAGTCACACACACACACACACACACACACACACACACACACACCTCCCCTCCACCCTCACTCACTTCGTCTGCTGTTGGCTGGAGGTAGTAGCTGTCTGCCCACCCCAGGGATTGCTCTGTGCCACAGCAGAAACCCCAGGGGAAGGCCCCAGTCCCCAGGGGTCTGCTGAAGTGCTCACAGCTGAGGCAGAGGTGCCCTGCTTAGTGCTGGGTCCCGCCCATGGGTCAGACTGGATGAGGGAGTCATAGGAGGGGGGAGGAGGTCGCTGCTTACCCCATGGGTCTGAGGGAGGAAAGGAGGGGGGGACAAGTTAGGCAATGGAGAACAAATGGCCTGCCCCCCCCCCCCCCAACCCCCAGGAATACCCCAGTGTGATGTGTTGAATTACGTAGAATGAATAGAGGGAAGCTGATGGTCCCTGTTTGGGTGGGAGATCAGAGCAGCAGTTCAGCACACTCTTGAACACATGACTAGACAGACCATTTAATGTAACATTGCATTGATCACATATCATAAAATAGTGCTACTTCACCTATTGTACTATATTTATTTAAACCACATTGATATTGACGGTCTGAAGAGGGGGGGGGGGGGGGGGGGGGGAGCTGTGAAGGATTCATGGGTACTCAAGGGTTGATACCTTTCAAAAAATGGCCTAGAGACCACCCAGGGCTCTACCTCTTACACTGTTAGGTATACCACATTGTGGCACGGTACTATAGTGGGCCAGGGGAGTATGGCACTCCCTACCCTGTTCTGTGCTGTGCCCCACCCACAACCTTACCTGCCACGCCACCTGTGCTGTGCCCCACCCACACCCTTACCCGCCACGCCATCTGTGCCCCACCCACACCCTTACCCGCCACGCCATCTGTGCCCCACCCACACCCTTACCCGCCACGCCATCTGTGCCCCACCCACACCCTTACCCGCCACGCCATCTGTGCCCCACCCACACCCTTACCTGCCACACCATCTGTGCCCCACCCACACCCTTACCCGCCATGCCATCTGTGCTGTGCCCCACCCACAACCTTACCTGCCACACCATCTGTGCTGTGCCCCACCCACACCCTTACCCGCCACGCCATCTGTGCCCCACCCACACCCTTACCCGCCACGCCATCTGTGCTGTGCCCCACCCACACCCTTACCCGCCACGCCATCTGTGCTGTGCCCCACCCACACCCTTACCCGCCACGCTATCTGTGCCCCACCCACACCC